>CAXHTJ010000019.1:8549627-8634819 GCA_964019445.1 Populus tremula | reverse complement strand
AGGTGTAGTCAAAACAACTCAGCAGGCGTGGGAACAATCAGCACATCAGCAGCACATACGACATTAATCGTGCCGATACCCAGGTTAGGCGCGCTGTCAATAACTATGACATCATAGTCATGAGCAACAGTTTCAATGGCCAGTCGGAGCATCAGGTGTGGATCGGTGGGCAGTTTACCTTCATCAAATTTGCCCATTAACTCAGTTTCAATACGGTGCAGAGCCAGACAGGAAGGAATAATGTCAAGCCCCGGCCAGCAAGTGGGCTTTATTGCATAAGTGACATCGTCCTTTTCCCCAAGATAGAAAGGCAGGAGAGTGTCTTCTGCATGAATATGAAGATCTGGAACCCATCCGTGATACATTGAGGCTGTTCCCTGGGGGTCGTTACCTTCCACGAGCAAAACACGTAGCCCCTTCAGAGCCAAATCCTGAGCAAGATGAACAGAAACAGAGGTTTTGTAAACGCCTCCTTTATGGGCAGCAACCCCGATCACCGGTGGAAATACGTCTTCAGCACGTCGCAATCGCGTTCCAAACACATCACGCATATGATTAATTTGTTCAATTGTATAACCAACACGTTGCTCAACCCGTCCTCGAATTTCCATATCCGGGTGCGGTAGTCGCCCTGCTTTCTCGGCATCTCTGATAGCCTGAGAAGAAACCCCAACTAAATCCGCTGCTTCACCTATTCTCCAGCGCCGGGTTATTTTCCTCGCTTCCGGGCTGTCATCATTAAACTGTGCAATGGCGATAGCCTTCGTCATTTCATGACCAGCGTTTATGCACTGGTTAAGTGTTTCCATGAGTTTCATTCTGAACATCCTTTAATCATTGCTTTGCGTTTTTTTATTAAATCTTGCAATTTACTGCAAAGCAACAACAAAATCGCAAAGTCATCAAAAAACCGCAAAGTTGTTTAAAATAAGAGCAACACTACAAAAGGAGATAAGAAGAGCACATACCTCAGTCACTTATTATCACTTGCGCTCGCCGCAGCCGTGTAACCGAGCATAGCGAGCGAACTGGCGAGGAAGCAAAGAAGAACTGTTCTGTCAGATAGCTCTTACGCTCAGCGCAAGAAGAAATATCCACCGTGGGAAAAACTCCAGGTAGAGGAACACACGCGGATAGCCAATTCAGAGTAATAAACTGTGATAATCAACCCTCATCAATGATGACGAACTAACCCCCGATATCAGGTCACATGACGAAGGGAAAGAGAAGGAAATCAACTGTGACAAACTGCCCTCAAATTTGGCTTCCTTAAAAATTACAGTTCAAAAAGTATGAGAAAATCCATGCAGGCTGAAGGAAACAGCAAAACTGTGACAAATTACCCTCAGTAGGTCAGAACAAATGTGACGAACCACCCTCAAATCTGTGACAGATAACCCTCAGACTATCCTGTCGTCATGGAAGTGATATCGCGGAAGGAAAATACGATATGAGTCGTCTGGCGGCCTTTCTTTTTCTCAATGTATGAGAGGCGCATTGGAGTTCTGCTGTTGATCTCATTAACACAGACCTGCAGGAAGCGGCGGCGGAAGTCAGGCATACGCTGGTAACTTTGAGGCAGCTGGTAACGCTCTATGATCCAGTCGATTTTCAGAGAGACGATGCCTGAGCCATCCGGCTTACGATACTGACACAGGGATTCGTATAAACGCATGGCATACGGATTGGTGATTTCTTTTGTTTCACTAAGCCGAAACTGCGTAAACCGGTTCTGTAACCCGATAAAGAAGGGAATGAGATATGGGTTGATATGAACACTGTAAAGCCCTCTGGATGGACTGTGCGCACGTTTGATAAACCAAGGAAAAGATTCATAGCCTTTTTCATCGCCGGCATCCTCTTCAGGGCGATAAAAAACCACTTCCTTCCCCGCGAAACTCTTCAATGCCTGCCGTATATCCTTACTGGCTTCCGCAGAGGTCAATCCGAATATTTCAGCATATTTAGCAACATGGATCTCGCAGATACCGTCATGTTCCTGTAGGGTGCCATCAGATTTTCTGATCTGGTCAACGAACAGATACAGCATACGTTTTTGATCCCGGGAGAGACTATATGCCGCCTCAGTGAGGTCGTTTGACTGGACGATTCGCGGGCTATTTTTACGTTTCTTGTGATTGATAACCGCTGTTTCCGCCATGACAGATCCATGTGAAGTGTGACAAGTTTTTAGATTGTCACACTAAATAAAAAAGAGTCAATAAGCAGGGATAACTTTGTGAAAAAACAGCTTCTTCTGAGGGCAATTTGTCACAGGGTTAAGGGCAATTTGTCACAGACAGGACTGTCATTTGAGGGTGATTTGTCACACTGAAAGGGCAATTTGTCACAACACCTTCTATAGAACCAGCATGGATAAAGGCCTACAAGGCGCTCTAAAAAAGAAGATCTAAAAACTATAAAAAAAATAATTATAAAAATATCCCCGTGGATAAGTGGATAACCCCAAGGGAAGTTTTTTCAGGCATCGTGTGTAAGCAGAATATATAAGTGCTGTTCCCTGGTGCTTCCTCGCTCACTCGACCGGGAGGGTTCGAGAAGGGGGGGCACCCCCCTTCGGCGTGCGCGGTCACGCGCACAGGGCGCAGCCCTGGTTAAAAACAAGGTTTATAAATATTGGTTTAAAAGCAGGTTAAAAGACAGGTTAGCGGTGGCCGAAAAACGGGCGGAAACCCTTGCAAATGCTGGATTTTCTGCCTGTGGACAGCCCCTCAAATGTCAATAGGTGCGCCCCTCATCTGTCAGCACTCTGCCCCTCAAGTGTCAAGGATCGCGCCCCTCATCTGTCAGTAGTCGCGCCCCTCAAGTGTCAATACCGCAGGGCACTTATCCCCAGGCTTGTCCACATCATCTGTGGGAAACTCGCGTAAAATCAGGCGTTTTCGCCGATTTGCGAGGCTGGCCAGCTCCACGTCGCCGGCCGAAATCGAGCCTGCCCCTCATCTGTCAACGCCGCGCCGGGTGAGTCGGCCCCTCAAGTGTCAACGTCCGCCCCTCATCTGTCAGTGAGGGCCAAGTTTTCCGCGAGGTATCCACAACGCCGGCGGCCGGCCGCGGTGTCTCGCACACGGCTTCGACGGCGTTTCTGGCGCGTTTGCAGGGCCATAGACGGCCGCCAGCCCAGCGGCGAGGGCAACCAGCCGAGGGCTTCGCCCTGTCGCTCGACTGCGGCGAGCACTACTGGCTGTAAAAGGACAGACCACATCATGGTTCTGTGTTCATTAGGTTGTTCTGTCCATTGCTGACATAATCCGCTCCACTTCAACGTAACACCGCACGAAGATTTCTATTGTTCCTGAAGGCATATTCAAATCGTTTTCGTTACCGCTTGCAGGCATCATGACAGAACACTACTTCCTATAAACGCTACACAGGCTCCTGAGATTAATAATGCGGATCTCTACGATAATGGGAGATTTTCCCGACTGTTTCGTTCGCTTCTCAGTGGATAACAGCCAGCTTCTCTGTTTAACAGACAAAAACAGCATATCCACTCAGTTCCACATTTCCATATAAAGGCCAAGGCATTTATTCTCAGGATAATTGTTTCAGCATCGCAACCGCATCAGACTCCGGCATCGCAAACTGCATCCGGTGCCGGGCAGCCACATCCAGCGCAAAAACCTTCGTGTAGACTTCCGTTGAACTGATGGACTTATGTCCCATCAGGCTTTGCAGAACTTTCAGCGGTATACCGGCATACAGCATGTGCATCGCATAGGAATGGCGGAACGTATGTGGTGTGACCGGAACAGAGAACGTCACACCGTCAGCAGCAGCGGCGGCAACCGCCTCCCCAATCCAGGTCATGACCGTTCTGTCCGTCACTTCCCAGATCCGCGCTTTCTCTGTCCTTCCTGTGCGACGGTTACGCCGCTCCATGAGCTTATCGGGTCCACTCGCGAACGCAGAAAGGCCCACCCGAAGGTGAGCCAGTGTGATTACATTTGCGGCCTAACTGTGGCCAGTCCAGTTACGCTGGAGTCAGTAGTATTTAGGTGACACTATAGAAGCGGCCGCCTATCCCCTGTGTGCCTTGGCAGTCTCAGAATGATACGGCGACCACCGAGATCTACACTCTTTCCCTACACGACGCTCTTCCGATCTCACTCTAAGTTCATCCCTTTACTACGGTGGACAAGAAAACTACTCTCAATCCCCAAGTACTCAAATGGCTGGATCATATCCCATAGTGAGTCTTTGATTAGTTGATGACTAATTCAAAACACTATGCTGTGATATTTTCAGCATGATAAAAGTAATGAGATAATACATCAAAGTAAATGTACTAATGTACTTTGTGAATTAATTAGTTCAAGAAAGATGGGGAAGAAGATGATCCTAACGGCAGCAACCCTCACAGTGCTTCCAGAGGAAATTGGTGGCAAGGTATTATGCTGCAGAAGGGCCTAGAAGTTTACTAGCTGAAGCTGCTGTTATAGACTATAATTTACAGTTCTGATGTGCTTTTCTGCAGGTTCGCTTTATTATTAGGACCGTGCTTCCCTTGGCAAATGAACTCTCCACCTATTTTTTAAGGTACATCAATTCACCGCACCCCACTCCACATAGAATTACTATAGTTGTAGGCATTCGTAAGTGTTTTCTCTTTGTTGTTTCCACACTTAATTCTGCAGAATTTTAACAAGTAGTTATAAACCTCTTTCACATTTGGCAAATCAGATAAAAAAATTTCATTTCCTCTTGAAGCAGAAGCATGTTTCTTAAAATACTTGATAGTACAGCAAATTTGCACATAATACAATGATTGTGGTGGTTGTATTTTTCCAAATACCCCCATCTATCCACAAGGAGGGAGCGTGGTGATGATTAAAGTATTAAACTAAATCAGCTAAAGAGATGTGATCAGACTTGCAGATAGAGAAATCGTGCTCTGAGTTGAGAAACTATAAATGAACTTTCTTCGTGGTTGTTTATCTAATTTATTGTTTTATCTTGTTTATTTTGCAGGAATTCATGAAGCCTATGTGATAATTATGAAAGACATGTGTAATAATTAGGTAACTGACATGGAAAGATACTGTCAGCTATTTGCAATGGTTTGTAACGGGGGGAAACCATCATGTATTCATGTCACATGCTTTCGATAGTTGCAGTCTCAATAATGTTCAGGAAGCTGCACAACACTCGCTACCAGTTTCTGCTCTTAACTAGGCTGTTCAATAAGGTTCAAATGCATTGCATTGAATTTTAGCCTCTTGATATTCAACTCTTAGTTTGTCAAGTTTATGCGTCATTAATGATGTTTGTCGAAATATATGAAAGTTAAACACAATAAATAAGCTCTCAATCTTCTTTTAATTGGATACCCTGAAATTTACAGCTTTGAACCATCAAGTTCACAAATTGCTCCATGCTCCATTAGATAAATCATTCGGAAGTACTTACTGCTAATGATACTCCTTTTAAATTCTCTAAAAATGAAGAAGATAAAGCTATTCCATTGCCAAAATTGTCGAGCAAAACCTTTTAGTTCATACAGATGTGAGGGCATCACAGTTGCATACAGAAAATAACCTCTCTTAGCTTTGGGTTGCTAAGTTCATTTGTAAAGGCATAGTTCTGCAGCAACTGCAAGAATAGGTACCTTGTGAATTGTGATGAGGCCGTGTGGTCTTTGATTTATCTATGCTCGAGGCTAATGTAAATCTGCAAATTCAAAAACAATAGAAAATTGTGAGGGGACAAAAAAGACAGGAACGAGTATCAGTAGCAAATCACAAGCCAATTTATCTTCATGAAATCATCGGCAATGAGCAATTACAGTGCTTGGGAATTGTCACAGAAACTTTTGGCTTTGCTGCAGCTTTTTTGGATGTTTAGAAAGCATAAATAATGTAGTATGCTTTTTGTCCTGCTTTCTTCTTAAGGATTTATCCTCTTCGCTCCCTGAGTGCTTCAAGCTGACTGCATAGTACGAACCAGCATCACCTTGAACGAAAAAAAGAAGGGATCTTCTTTTGATTATTGCATTATCAGCTCTCTCAAAAATTGAATTTGAAATGATGCTGCTATCTTAATTGAATGGAGATTGGTAATGACAATAATCCTCTCTTTTGCTATTGTCGTTTGATATGCAAAGGAATAGCCTTTCATAAGCAGCTGCCATTTTCGTGGCAGTGAACAATTGCAACCCTCTCTGCCTAGAAGCTTGGCCTTTCATCTCCAGAACTCTTCTGCCATCTTCCCAGACCCTATAAAGTGCATTTTTCAATGAAACTACCATAGGTGAAAAGGTATAACCTATTTCTGTGCTAACAATCACAGGTCCAGTAACGCTGGCTACCCTTGTGGACATCACTGACTTACCAGAAAGCATTGCTTCTAATAAAGTATGATCCAATCCCTGTGCTCGAAGAGTTGGGTTTACAAAAATATCTATTGCATTATAGAAGCTCGCCAGCTGAGCTTGTTCCAATGGTCCCAAAACTAGTATATTGGTCCCAAGATCTCTGTATCTAGCACCCCAAGGACCATCTCCAGCAATCAGAACAATGGTGTTTTCACGAAACGTACCATTTTCCACAAGCATCTGCTTCAGAGCTTCAAACATTAAGGGGTGTCCTTTATCCTTCACTAACCTCCTGCCATGCCTAAAACCAAAGATCTACTCTTTGCAACCCCAAATTTCTGCTTAAATGCCTCACCTTTAGCAGGATCTGGCTTGAAAATCTCCTCATCCACACCATTGAGAATAACATGAACTCGTTCTTCTGGGATCATATAAATCCTTCTCAGTATATCTCCAGCATGATCACTAGTAGCGACATGGTGGGCATAGTGTGGAAAAAACCTGACCTCTTCAACAACCTTGGTAATTCTTTCAGTCAACGCATATGCTTGTTGTTCATCAGGATTCCGAAGAAGTTCTTGAATGATGTCGGTATGAATGGTTTCATATGCAATCCCGTGCCAAGTAACCGCTAAGTTGGTCAGGCTCCGTGACCGAGTATGCAACAGCCCAACACTTTCAGTGTGGACTATGTCAAAGGCTTTCCCAGTTGAGTTTTGAGTTAGAAATTGCTTCCAGACAATAGCTTGGTCCAGATAACCAGCAGCTGTTGGTTTTGAGAGGTGGAAATATAAGTTGCTCATCGGATACCTAGGGAAGGAGGAGTTGGAAGGAGAAGTGGTGAAAATGTGAAGCTCATGCCCTCTTTTGGCAAGAGCAAGATGAAGGGTCAGGGCATGCCGCTCAAGTCCACCTGCAAGAGATCTATGGGGCCATTTCTTGACAAAGAGTGCGATCTTAAGATATTTTGAAGGTAGTTTTGATGGAAATGAAAGATAATTCCATGTCGAAGGGAAAGAAAGGAGATTAATGGGTTGGTTTTCCTTCTGCGATATCATTTGGTTACTGTAGCGGTATGAGCTAGAGCATTGAAACCAAAAGAGGAATGAGACAAATGAGAAAGCAGATAGCAGTGCGATGGTGAAACAGAGACAACGAAAACTGAAGATAGTAGCCATGGAAAAGTCAAATGTGAGTTTTGATGCTACTGAACCTTTTTTCTTCAGGAAACTAACACAAGTAATAGGCACAGCATCGATGTAAAACTTGAAAGCAGTTATGAGATGAGGAACCAAAAGGAAGAATCAAAGCAAACATAACCAAGAAACTAACAAAAAAGCTTTTTTTTAGTGTCAAAATCAGTTCTTGAATTGAAAGGCACCTGCACATGAGTTCTATCAGGAGTGGTACAAGAGATGCCAATCCCAGAACCCATCCATTTTAGAGAATTGTTTATGGGTTATTTCAAAGGAAGAAAAATTTTGGTTAAGCAATCACATCATGGATTGACTACAGAGATTAAATTAACCTGCATTGATTTCCTCAACTCATTACTATATTGCAATAAAACATATTTCACGCCATTGTCACTGCCAACTCCCTGAAACATGGCAACTTCATAGCAAGAAGCATTCCCAATACAAAATGCAATTAAAAACTGTGAAATCCAACAATACAATGTACCTAACCATTAAATCACATCTAATAGCAGAACTGAGGACGGTACAATACTGCTTGTCGATCGTAGAAAGTCAGGTCACTGTTTTCAGGTTAAACTAAAGACATTTTCTTTGGAAACGTCATATAAGGAGCGCTTAAGTGTGACAAATTGCAAATTTTATATCTTTCTACTCCACCAAGTCCAAGTTAAGTATAAATGGAATAAGATTCACACTCAATCAACAAAAGTAAGCATCTTTCACTCAATTTTTTTAATCAAAGATTTTCAATTTTTATTTACTAGTTCAGTTTCCAAGAGACCATTATAGGTCCATCTCACAACTTTTACATTGTATTGGAAACAATTCATTGACAGCAAGATCAAAGAAAACAATATATATTCGAATAGTAGCTAGCTAATTAATTCTTCAAATCTCCCTAAGCTAGCGCGCAAACGCATAAAGCATAAGAAAAACATATATTACCAAAGCGGAAGGGACCAAAATAACCAGAGGAGTAACCGCAGCAAATGTATGCAAACTCCCACAGCCCAGAACACCCAACTTTATTTGCACCAAATCCATCAAAGCCATCATCAAGAACCCGCATCCAAAAACCGACCCAAACCCAGAAACCAAAGTCCCAGCCCGTAAAGCCACCAAGTTAACATGAGCCAGGGGCGCACTGCGCAGAACCCCATCAGAATCATCGTCTTTGCTGGTATCAAAAATCTTGATGGTTTGCTTGACAGCCAAAGCAATGAGACTGGAGAACAGAAAGGAGCTGAAAGAATAGACGTGGAAAGCGACGAGATCCTCGACGATGGAAGAAGAGGCGATGCAGGAAGTATCAGTGATAAGGGTGGTGGTGGGGTCAGGTGCCGTGGGGTACCATGCAAGACCAAGAAAGAGTGCTAAGGTGAATAAAGAATTTACATTGACGATACCATCTAAGGCCATTATGTGGATTCTGGTAGTTGTAATTGTATGATTGTTACGTGACATTTGCGGAGAGGACGGAGGAATAGTGGCGGTGGTGGACCTGCTGGTGTTGTTGGAGGAGGAAATACAATGCAAAGAGCATGTATTTGTGTATATAGAAGAAGGATTAGGAAGTTAGGGATATCGTATAATGTTGCCTTGTTTGTGATAGCGTGTCTTTTCCGGCAAGGCAAGGGAATGATCGAACCGTGAAGATCTTGGAGTGTTGAGTGAAGAAACCAAATGGCCAAAACACGCTTTCATTGTTAAGACACCGTTAAGACACAGTTGTACTTTCACTGTGTGGTTGATGATGCTTCAGTGCCTTTTCAACG
This sequence comes from Populus tremula, assembly GCA_964019445.1. Taxonomy (NCBI): domain Eukaryota; kingdom Viridiplantae; phylum Streptophyta; class Magnoliopsida; order Malpighiales; family Salicaceae; genus Populus; species Populus tremula. Next base: position 8,625,511 of record CAXHTJ010000019.1, on the reverse strand, counting down.
ACATGCCGTTTAGTGCTCGTGTAGTGTATCCATACATAAAAACGACTTCCAGCCTGTTTGTTCTAGTGGCCTTCCGTCTTTTTAAAAAACAATTAATTTTTTATATAATTTTGATGATTATATATTAAAAATAAATTTTAAAAAATAAAAATATTATCCTTTTAATATAATTTTAAATAAAAAAACATTTTAAAAAACAATCACCACCTTAATAATACATCAGCAAATGAAAAGAGATAGAGTTTATGCTAAACATCACACATAAAAAAAGCTATAGTGTAATTTAGAGTTTGTTTGATTTTATGTTTTTAAAAAATATTTTTAAAAAATATTTTTTTTATTTTAATTTTTTATATATTTTTAGATTATATTTATGTGCTAATATTAAAAATTATTTTAAAAAATAAAAAATATATTATTTTAATAAATTTTAAAAAAAAACACTTTAAAAATTAAACTATACTGCACTCTCAAATATATCCTCAAAAGCATAGATATAACCTGTAGTGGCTTGATCTACAGCAGGCTCCCTGTAGATTTGGTTTATATAAATACAGTCCAATGGTTTCAAAATAGGCATTTGGATGCTTGGCAGTTGGCATTTTAATTTTGCGACAGCCTAACTCCTCTCCTTTCAAAATCAACTTCAATTACAGTTAAAAATTTTCTATGGGGCAATAATTTAATTAAAGACCAATCATAAAACACGTAGTAAAGAATTTAGTGGCAATTGGAGTTGTTTTTAGATTAAATAAATAATTTATCACGAATTTGAAATGTCAAGCACCTGATTATCTGTTTCAAAATCACTCGGGTATATTCATCATAAATTAATATGGCAAAGACTTGTGTCATTAACCTAATCTCAGCCGAAGATTAGATTCATGAGTTAAATCATCATCCCTCCCTGAGCATAGATGTAAAACTCAAACCAGCCCAGTAGATTTAGATTGAATCAAATTTAAAAAATATATAATAAAAATTAATTGATCCGATCAAAATTAAGTTCTTTTTAAAAATAAAATTAGTTGAAATGATATTGCTTTGATTTTTTTTAAAAAAAATAAAAATTAATCCTCTTGATCCTTGACTCAAGCCTTGTCTTAAATCAATTCAAGGTAGAGTTTTATAACTATAAGTATGACCGTAGTTACTTGGATTATTCACACTTCCAAGCAACCCTTGTCTATCTAAAAGATAAAAAATAATGCTTGAAAGTATGTCAACAGTTGCTTTTTAAAGTATTTTTTTCAGAAAAAACATCAAAATAATCATTTATTTATTTTTAAAAATTTATTTTTGATACCATCACATTAAAATAATTTAAAAATACTAAAAATATAATTTCAAGCAAAAAAAAATTAATAATAAAAAAGAGGTTAAAATTCATTTTCAAACACCCTGAAATCTTAAAACTTGAGAGAACCAGTAGTGGACCTAATAAGATTGCAAGACTCAACTATCTAGTAGGTGCTCTAGTAGTAAGAGCTTGGAATTAAAGGGTTTGTTTTTTTTGTGGTTTCAGGTTCGAGTCATGTGATTGATAATATGCATTAAAGACTTGTATGATTATTAACTTTAAGGTTCGTGGGATTAGTTAATATACTTGTAAGTTAATTTAGATACTCAAGCTAATAAAAAGAATAAAAAAAAAAAAGAAATTGCAAGACTCGTCTCCTCCTCGACATAAATGACACAAGGAGCTATCCGTGTCGATAAGATTGCCGATGGCCCATTTGAGAGCCAATTTGCTTCCCTTTGAGATTCTCTATGTTCCTATTTTTTGTCATCTTTTCTTGAGATTCAGTTCGTCACAAGAAAAACTAATGGAAACTACAAGATTGGCAGATGCGGTGAAATTTATGTAATAATAAATACCAAAGAAAAAAAGTAGATAGGCATGCAGGGTTCTGTCACCCAAGGACTTGTTGAATTGCAGGTATGACTTTTTTCTTCTAACGACAGATTTACTTTCTGTGAGTGGGTTAAAAGTTTGTTTTTTATTTTTTAAAATTTATTTTTAATATTAATATATTAAAATAATTTAAAAATATAAAAAAAACTAAAAATATCATTTATTTTTTAAAATAATATTGGACTCCATGCTAAACACCACCAAAGTGACCATGCATGATGTCTTGGCTTCCACTATGGTAATGTTTGGTTACTTTCTCAGGTGAAAATAGTAAAAATAAAAATAAGTGTAGTTGAAAAAAACATAAAAATAAATTTATTATAATCACAATCATAGATTTTATATCCAAGTTAATCTATTATATTATTATATCAATATATTTTTAAAGTTTTTTTATTAAATTATATTTTTACTGATTATTAAAAAAAAAAATTGAAGTCACAAGTTAACCAAGTGATATTGGTTATCAGCGCATTTAAAAATGTGGTTATGATTATTTTTTAAAGTGTTTTTTATTCAGAAAAATATGTTAATAATATTTTTTTATTTTTTAAAAATTATTTTTGAAATCAGCATATTAAAATAATTTAAAAACATAAATAATATATTAATTTAAAATTTTAAAATAATATTATTTTTAAAAAATATATTTTTAAATCACAGTACCATACACTAAACTAGAGTATCTAATAAATATCTATTACACGGTAGTGTTGAATTATTACAAAATACATGTCAGGTGCCATTATTCATGAGAAACTGAGTGGTGTCGAATTATTACATGATAAATATCAGGCGCCATTATTCATAAGAAATTGAGAGTTGTCTATCATGTCATCGTGGTAAAGATAATTAAATGTACATGTAGGATGGTTATTATTATTATTGTTATTATATGAATATTCAGATTATTTTGCGTGTATTTTAATTAATTTTAAAGGTTCTGAAATTAAAAATTATATAAATTTTTAGTGGCTCTAAAATTTATAAAACTCAAATTGTTAATTTCTAAAAAATAAATTTAAAACTTGACTAATAGAGTTATACCAAGAAATTGAATTATTATTATTATTATTATTATATAATGCTTTAGTTTTTCATATGAATGTTACGTGTCTGAAATAACTTTGACCAAAATATATGATCATAATTTATACTGAATTTAATGCCATGAGTTTAATGTCAATCAGTCATGCAATTAGGGGCTTATTTTGACTAAAAAATCAAACAGAGGATACCACTTGTGTTTTTTTAACCCCTTTTCAGCTTGTTGTGAGGATTCACTAAATTCAACCTTTTTTTATGACCTATAACTTCCAAACCACTCAAATATTATTTTTCATGAGTTTGATTTTTTTTTTCACTTTTAAATATTAGATTTTTTTTTCCTTTTAATGTAAAAATCAACAATCTGTTATCAATTTTTTAAAAAACATAAAATATCGATAGTGTGTTACAGCTAGTTTTTCAAAGTATTTTTTATTTAAAAACTAATAAATTAATATTTTTAAATATTCTTGGATGATTTCAATGTATTAATATTAAAAAAAAAATATTATTTTAATTTATACATAAATTATAGTAGGTTTTAAAATACGGGGATGATTGCTTTATATATATATATATATATATATATATATATATATATATATATATATATATATACATGTCCACTTTGAAAATATGATTTAAGATTTTCTTACATAAAAAAGTATCCGAGTATGTGATCACGAGGAGAAACTATGGCTATCAAAATCATATATGACGTTCCCCGCATATTCCTTGTCTCTCAAGATTATGTTTATATCTACAGTAAAAAAATATTTTAATTTTTTTTACATTTTAAAATTGATTTGATATGTTGATAAAAATAAAATTTTAAAAAATATCATTTTAATATATTTTTAAATATTAATATGAAGTGTTAATTGTTATCACAATACCATTAACTATTCAGGGGATGTCAAGAGATATTTGGGAGTTTAATTGTAATTGTTTTTTAAAGTTATTTTTATTTAAAAATATATTAATTAGAATACCAAAATGATTTAAAAATATCAAAAAAAATTAATTTGAAGTAAAAAAATTAATTTATTTTTTAAAATGATTTTAAAATACAAATAGAAAAATATAAGTGAAGCGTGGATGTATACTGTCCCTTTAGGAGACAGATGTGTAAAGTTATTCGGGGAAAGGATATCTAGAACATGATCCAGTGACGCACTAAATTCATCCATCCCATCTAATTTTCTCCAGGCTTATGAAATCATATCCAACCTTAAAACAATGGGGCTGCACTTCAGTCACTTACCCTTTCACCTAATCCCAAAAACAGCTGACTTTGTTGACAAATTGCCAATTCCTTTTTCAAAAAAGAAAAAAAAAAGCATTTTGGGCAGCTAGCACGTGATCAGACTAGTAACATTTGTACTTTTCAAATTCTTTTTGTATAGAAACATACCACAAAAAAAAATTATATTTATTTTTAAGATTTATTTTTAATAATTTAAAAATATTAACTGAAATATTATTAATATAGTCTTAAAGAACTATTGTTTTAATATTCAAATTGATTTAGCATGTTAACTCGTGACTCTGGTGATTTAAGGTCTAATTCAATTTGAATTTGAATAAAAATAATTTGAATTTGAATAAAAATAAAGATAGAATTGACATAATGTGACTCGATTCAATTAAAAATTTAATTTAATTTATGACCCACTTAGTACGGAGAAAAGCCATTTAAAATCTATTGATTATTTTTTTAAAAAAAATTTTTAAATAATATTAGTTTTACTTTTTATATAAAATACAAAATTTAAATTGACAAAGATTGACCAGAAAACCCCACCAATCTCACAACCCAAAACTTACTCTAGATGAACTTAAATTCGAGTTTAAAGACTAAGCATCACATAGTAAAGATTCTATGAATCTAGCTTTGAAAATTTTAATTAGTCTTGTTTGGTTTTATGTGTTTAAAAAGTATTTTTTAAAAATATTTATTTATTTATTTATTTTATATATTATTTTATATATTTATAAATAAAAAATATTTAAAAATCATCATCATATTTTCAAATAGCTATAAAACACGGTAGACATTTCTAACTTGAATCAAGGGCAGATACAGCAGCGCTACTTGTCAAACCACGTTAACCAAACAAAGAACAACCTCAACCATTTTGTAAGTTGTAACTAGATTCCAAATGGGGAGTGTTCTTGCAGGCCACCTCACCCTTTATTACAGTGACATCTCCCAAGTGGCAGCTGCTTTTCATAGCTTAACCAAATGTACGATCCAACCACCAAAGCCCGATATTTTAATGCGTAAGAGTATTTTCAGATTAGTTTAGGTGTTAATAATTGAATTTACGTTCTTTTCTCAATGATTTTAATAATATATTTTCTTATTTTAAATACTACTCTAAGAAAAAGAATATATAGTTTTTTTTGTTAGAACTTAGAAGCGTATATACTTCCAAGATTTAACCATCGAACAAACCCGTTGGAGTTATTAGATGAAACACAGTTGCAAGAGACCCATCATTCTGTCAGATGTTTGTTATAGAAAGGCTTATTTAAGCTACTGGTCTGAGGTCTCTCACACACACACCCTGTTCGTGTTCCCTGTGCTTGGAGCCAGGTTACAATTAGTAGACCTGGGCTCGGCCGTACCAGCTAACCATCCATAATTGCTAGTCATCAAAACCCAACCTTTTCTCTCTGGGAACCTTGATTACTGTCCAAACCAAGCTTCATTTATCATGGCTGTTGACCTACACGACAGAGATTCATTATTCTTGCCCTCCCAATATAATCATGCCGACGAGAACACCATTCTCGCCGTGGACAATAAACCCACTAACCAAAACGGGTCTACGTCCTTGGCTTCATCTGATTTTGGGTCTGCCCTGAGCTCGCCAACTGAATCAGAACTTGGTTCAACTGAGTCGGAAAGTGACCAAGACGACGATTACATTGCTGAGTTGACTCGTCAGATGGCTCATCACATGCTCCAAGATGATGATCATGAAAGACATGAAAAGGTATGTGTACTGTGTTTACAATACTCATTCATTATGGCGTACATATATATATATATATATATATATATATATATAGATGCATGCACATGTCACACCCTCCTTAATCAGTCTCTGATCGGAGTCTATCGATTGTGGTTTTAGACATGGAGTGTTGCTGGCTGGCCACAATCAACAGCATGGTCAGAGTTGGGCTCGAGCCAAGAAGAGGAGACCGTGGTGGTGAACAAGTTTGAGAAGTTCGAGATCAAAGAAGAGGAAGAGATTCACAAGTATGCCAATAACGAGGGATGTCTAAGCACTTCGCTTAAAACCCTTTCAGTCCCATTCTACTGTCAGGGAACCTGAAATTTCCCCTGCCGATCAGTTTCAGTCTAAGCAAGCTCTTATTGAGAATCAAATAAAGGTCGTTCAAGTAACTCTTAATCACAAATACAAAATATATTGCATACGAAACTTTTAGTTGGTTCTTTGATACGAATTTATTTATTTTAATTTTTGGTAAATCTTTTTTGCTAATTTTGGTGGTGTGTGTGTGTGTGTATTTTCAGTTCTATAAGCTCAAAAATTCAGAGCAGATTATGAAGCAGCAAGAGTCTCTAAATGGGGCAAAACGGTCCAATTGGCATAAACAAAACGACCCCAGACGACAGGTTAAGCAGTTTCAAAGCAAAGGGAGAGCTCGTGGTGGGCAGTCTACCAGTCATTACGGGCAAAAGGTGTCATGGGCTAATCTACAACAACAACATAGAACCGGATCAGAGATGAGAGCAGTTTTCCTTGGTGATTCGTGTCCAAGAAGCAGGTCTGGTGGTGGCACGGGGGTGTTCTTGCCTAGAGGTATCGGCAATACTTCCGGGTCACAAAAGAAACCTGGTAATTAATCAATGAGCAGTTGAATGTTTTTCTTTGTGATGTTTTTCCACCTTCCGGCTAAACTCTGGTCTTTTTGTTTTTTGTTTTTTTGGGTTCATTTCCGTAGTTGTTGGAGTAGTTAATCTTAGAGTAGTTTACCTCCCTCCTGTATTCCACAAATACGGTTTGGATTTTATGTTGTTTTGTTTGATTATGATATTATGGAATCTTAACTGATCTTCAACATTGTTGGTGGCCTAATTAAGGTTGATATTCTAATTGGAAACTTCCCCTGTCCACTTCCCCTGTCCTTTCATAAATTGCTTTCAGCTAACCACTTGTGAAAGAAATGGAGACCTAGCTGACAAGAACGATCAACTCGCTGTTAAACTTGACTAGCGTGCGTCTGAATGGAATATTGAAAAGTCAGGCTCTAATTAGTTTCAAATCTTATTTTTTTCGAACAGGTTGTTCAACTGTTCTTATACCAGCGAGAGTAGTTCAAGCGCTGAAACTCCATTTTGACAAAATGGGGGTTGCGTCAAGATCCAATGGTGCTATTCTCCCTATTCAGCAAGGTACCTTGCTACCAAGAATTATTACTCTTTTCTTTTGACAAACTAATCTTGCATTCATCTAGTGATAGCAGCTCTTTGTTGATCCGTGTGTGCTCTTCTGGTTTTAGATGCTTCGAGCGGTGATGTGAGATGTGGCCTGCAACTACCGCAAAAGAAGAGCCAGACTCCGGCGACGCCGGCAGTAAATAGTCATCAAGGAACCGGTTTGCCTCAGGAATGGCCGTACTGACTTCACACAGGCATAATGCGTTGATGCTCACCTCCTAATGCCCGACCGATTAGGTTGCTCGATACGGCTGTTTTTGCCCAAGAAAGCCGGGTGAATAAATAGTTTTTAGACAGAATAAAAGAAGAAAAACAAGGACATTGGTCAAATTATAGTCTTATCTTTTACATCATAGGATGAAACTAAACTCAATAAAACTTTTGTTTTTCTTTGAAGGGTCGTGATCAGATTCAGATAGAGAAATAGAAAATAAAATAAAAGTTTGTTAGGAAGAAATGATCCAGCCCTGTTCCTCTCCTCCTCCTCCTCCTGTCCGGCGACGGTGTGGTATATGCAATTGTGTGATCTGTTATGTAGTTCCTGTAATGATTCAGCTGTTGTGTAGAGGCCTAGAACTTCAATGGTTATTTATTTTGTTAATGGAAGCCTCAGTCTGTGGTATTCGAATAGTTGTTGGAGAAGAGATTGAATCTCTTGAGATTTCTTGAAAAAAATAAGGGAGCAATATTATTATTATTAGTTAAGCTATAACTCATTATCTATAATAATAATTACCAAAATAATCTTAAAGGGATCTTTTATTGTTTCCTTCCCCGTGAACATATGTGGATTGCCATAGCACACATAAGTTGTTTTTTTTTTTTTTAATATTGATGTTCTCACTAGCTTGCATGTATCTTTACTAATTTTATACACCCTAAAATTAATAATTATATAAACTTTTAATATTCATTATATTAACAATTATAACCACATAAAATTTGATTTTAAACTTTTATTATTGGATCATTATTTATTTATTTATTTATTTTATTCTTGATCGACTAGTTATTTATTTTGAATTTATTTTTATTTGTTTTATTTTGAATTTATTTTTATTTGTTTTATTTTATCTTTTTATGTTATTGTTATGTTTCAAGTGACACAACAGCACATATCTATGATGAATGGTTTTAATACTTATTATCAGGCACTTTTAGTTTGGCTAATTTATTTATTTATTCTATCCTTGTTTGGCTAGTTATTTGTTTTGGATTTATTTTTATTTTTTTATTTTTTTATTGTATCTTTTTATATTATTGTTATGTTTTAAGTGATACAACAGCACATGTCAATGATTAAGGGTTTTAATACTTGTTATCAGGCACTTTTAGAAGTGCACAAAGATCTTATTGCCAGATTTTGTTGGAAGAATTTAGCGTGCAATTGAAAAATCATTAGTTTTCTAATTTAATGTCAAATGTTATATTATATTTAATGTCAACTAAGATTATTATAAAAATCAAACCAGCAGTCAAATTTTATAAGCTATGATTATGATTTTATAAGCTATGATTATGATTTGGAATTAGGTTGTGGATTCTGAAACTTTGAGTATCAAAAATTCATTCTTGATTTTTGTATATTTTTAAAATCAATATGTTTTTAGTGATGTTAAAAATAATTTTTTAAAAAATAAAAAAAATTACTAACATGTAAAAAATTATTTGAAAAATAACTATAATTATACTGCATACAAGCGGACATAAATAATAATAATAATTTTGGATTCAAATTAAAATATGGATAATATAAAACATAATTCATAAATATTCATTAAAATATGGATAATAATTCATAAACTGAAGACTTAGACATTTATGAGGACTAGCTACAAGTTGTTTGAAATTTTCTGTGGAGCTTGATATGGGATCATGAATTAACCCATAGGAAACGTCTTCTTATGGCTACTTTTGAAATATGAAAAGGATAGCACAAGCTGATAAGATCATGCGGTCATATGCCACTAATTTTGGTCGGGGCCAATAACTTGGTGATTGTGAATTTGAGTGGCCCCAGACGGCAAAGAAATTAATACGATAATTAACATGATCTACCAATCTAAAGTCTAAACTGGCAACCCATTTTTTTTTGTTTTTTTAAAGATGAAGACAGGAAGGAAAAACACATAATTCTATTATTTTCCGATCAATTACTTGTTGGAGGAAGCTCGAAGGACTTGTGATACGGCGTCGTCTCTGTATCCTTGAAAACTCTGCTCCCAAAGATCAAAAAACCTACCAGATGTCCCGCCACGGCTACAATAAACACACCGCCGTTGAAGGACATGACAGCAAGCATTACCATATAGGCAAGACCAACCCTGACAGCATGCACCAATGCCTGTATAAGACCAGCTCCGACATTGCTGGGACCTGGCTTGGCTAATCGGCAATGAGAGAGCCACTCGATCAGGACCGCAAGCACAAAAACGAACACCAAGGCGAGCACATACATGCCTGTACTTGTGCCAGGCCAGCCGGAGAAAAGGATCAATGTCTCCTTGCCCCAGAAGAATGTCATGTGCATCATCATCTTGTGGTGCATCCCGTCGGTGCCGTTCATGGGTGTTGACGGCGGCGGCGGTGACATGCCAGGCATATGATGGTCAGGGTCCATTAATTTTCTTTAAGAAAGAGAAATTGACAGGAGGGCGTTGGGAAATGGAGTTTTCTCTTGGGTTCATTTGGCGATTGTGGATCACAGGCTGGATATTAGCGATAAGAGATATTTACAGTACAGAATAAAATTTGTACTATGCACTGGTGAGATTTTTATAGGACTACAAAATACCAAAAAAATTGTTTTCTAAATTTGGATCTTGCGCGATATAAGAGTTTTGGAAGCCCATTCTTTTTTTTCTTTTTCTTTTTTTCTTTTTTGGCAAAATGTGCTGTTAACATAAAATTAATTCAGGAGGGGATGCCCCTCCTCGCAACTATTATTGTTAATTCAAAGAATACTTTTTTAAAAAATTTTGATTTTTTAATATTAAAATTATTAAAAATTTAAGTTTATTATTTATTTTGATTTATTTTTTATAAAATTATCTCAGTCTCATGACCTGGAACATATATTTTATGGATTAACTCAGTTAACTAGTGTTTTTTATATATTTTTTTAATTATATTCTTTAACATTTGAGTTAATTATAAATTAGTCAAGGTTTTGATGGATTAACAAGGTTTGTCTTGAGTTTTTTTTTTTTTTTATTATTCAACATTTAATTGATTCGAATTTGAGTTTTATAATCTATTTTAATTTGTTTTTTATTGGGTTATTCCAGTATCATGATCTAGGTTTAGCAAGTTAACTTAAATTTTTTATATATATATTTTTATTGATTTTTTTAATCTTATTCTTCAATAATAAGTTGATTAAAAATTAAACTTTAATATATATTTTTTATTTGCTCATGATCTTATAATTTGGGTCACGTAACTTAAATTTATTTTAATTAATTTTTTAAAAATTATTTTTGACATCAGTACATCAAAATAATTTAAAAATATTAATTTAAAATAAAAAATAAATAAAATTAATTTTTAAAAAAATATTTGTGAAAAGTAATGTTAAACACTACCATAATTGAATGATTAGCTATTTTATCGCATATTTAAGAGCTGGCCGTCATTGCCACGGTTGAGTAGGTGCTCTGCAGCCCCTTGTGTATTCTTATACTATATTTTTTTATTATGCTCACGATGCGTCCCCTTTAAGGATATAAATTGTGCTTGATAAATTATTATTATTATATCTTTACCTTGACAAATAATGATTTAATAATAAATTGTTTTGTTCTTAGTTAATAGCAGGGATTGCTTGCTTTAATTCAAAAAAATAATAAATTTTTTTAATATTATTCTGCTAAATAATTCTCTTTTATATCATCTTGTGTTTTGCTTCAAATCTTAACCAAATATTATTCTTAGAATAAAAATAGATACAGCAAGTGTGCAATTTAAAGGCATAATTAACACCAAACAGGGTCCAAATACCGTAAAAAAAGGAGTGCATCCATATTTTCCAACCCATGGAAAGGTGACGATACTAAAAATATGTTTGGTTTGGAGATATGGTAGTTTTTTTAAAAAATATATAATATTTTTTAAGCATAAATCAGATCTTTAAAAATTAAAAAAAAAAATTTTTTACTGAAAAAACACAAGTTATTTTTCATCCAAAACACATTAAAAATGATAGATTATCTATGATAGCTTTTTTTTAAGGTACAACATATTTAAAGCATAAATTATATTTCTAAAAACTCAAAAAAAAACATGTTTTCTATTTTTTTAAAAATATAATCTATCTTTCATCCAAACACACATTAAAAGTGGTAGACTACCTATCTGTATTCCTAAATAGATCGATAGTCTATCAATTTATACGTTGAAAGTGATCTCCATAAAGTATAAGTTCAGTGAATATGCCAATTTCCCCTCACAAATGGTTTTCAAGGGGAAAAAGTATATTAGACTATCGATCTGTATTCTTATAGGACATTATTCAGAGCACTACCGCTTCCTTCTTCTTCTTCTTCTTCTTATTTTTTTTATTTTTTTATTTCAGTAGTTCAAACTGATGTCTCTTTCTTCAGTCAAAATCCCAGTCGACGAGCTCGTTTTGATCACAGGTTAATAGAAGAAATATATTTATTAAATTGGGTCTTGTCTCTCCCAAAATAACAACAAAAATTGATCTCACAGGACGCCCTTTCTACTCTATGAACCAATATTGTCCCTACAGCTATATATATAGCTGTAGGGACAATATTGGTTCATAGAATAGAAAGGGCGTTCTGTCAGATCAATATATATATATATATATATATATAGAGAGAGAGAGAGAGAGAGAGAGGTTTTTAAAAATTAAATTTGAAATCAGAAGAATTACAGCATCCTTGAAGGGCTCACGGACAGTTGACCTATGGCACAACGTTGTGGAAAATAACTAGGCATTTGCGCCTTCGAGGCAACTGCTCGTTGCTTCTTCAAGAAATTCTCAGCCTCAAATTTAATGCTTTGGACTCACTTGGCATTAATTTCCATCAATGAGACCTTATCGACCCATGCAAATGTGTGGACCATAAAGTTAATAGTTCAATGGGAAAATTCAACTAAACTTTTTTAAAAAAATTTATTGTGCCAGCCGTTTTCGCAGCCTCTCAATAAATTTATACTTCAAAAATCAAGCACAAATTTTATCCTTCTCCCTGATCGATTCGGCTAAAGATTCATCAACTGGTAATAAGAACAATAGTTCATAACAAATGTATGTATGTATGTATACAATGGAAATTTATTTTTGCACAAATAACAATCCACACACCAAATACTCATAACAGAAATTATTCTTCAAGTTTCAAGAGGGTAAAAAGGGTAACAAAAACGCGTAATTAGGGAGAACTAGTGCATCGCCAAACCTAAGAACCTGCAGATACCTGATGAGCATAATTCAACAACTCGATGGAGGAAGATCAGAGGTTTTAGCAGGATTTTGGTTTTTCTTAAAAACCCTACTGCCAAAACACAGGAACCCCAGAGTATGCCCAGCCACGGCAACCAGGAACACGCCGCCATTGAAAGACATGATAGCCAACATGACCATATAGGCTGAACCAACCCGCAAAGCGTGCAGTATAGTCTGGACCAGACCAGCCGCCACATGGTTCGAGCCAGGCTTGATCAACTGGCAATGGGATAGCCACTCGACAAGAATGGAAAGCACAAAAACAAACAGCAAAGCCACAAAATACATGTGTGGTCTCTTATCAGAGCTTCCAGGCCAGCCGGAGAAGAGAATTTCAGCACTCTTCCCCCAAAAGAAGGTCATGTGCATCATCATCATCTCGTGGTGTGGCATCGTTCCTGCCATGTTCATGGGCGGCGGCGGAGCCATGCCCCCCATGCCCGGCATATCATGACCATGGTCCATGATCTCTCTCTCTCTCTGAAACCCAAAGTATTTCCTTCTGTTGAGGGATGATCGATGAAAATGGAAAGATTTTATAGTACGCCGGGAGTAATCGTTACTCCACGAATCTATTTCAAAAAGAAAACAGATATTAAGATATTAAAAAAAATTAAACCTGACCAATGAGAAATTATAAATATAGATTAAAAAATTCTTTCAAAAAATCCTTTCACGGAAGATTACTCTGCAATTTCTTATATGAGTGTAAGAAGGGTAAGTGGTCAACAGAATAAATATCTACTTCCATTTAAGAACGAGCTGAGGGTATTTAATGAAAGAGTAAATTATTTTACTTGGCCCCTGTACCCTTACACAATTATAAATTAACACTTAGTTTTTTGAAAAACTATAATGTAGTTCCTCAATGCTTGTTCATTATTGTGAATTGTGTTATTAAACCATTTATAAGAATTTTTACGGTGTTTATATAAGTAATTAATGATATTTTATTAGTTTTTTCATGTAATGCACTTTAAGGAAATAAATAAATATAAATAGAAAATATAAATTTTAAATGGAGATATTTTTAGTGAGTCATGGATTTTATTTTATGATCTCTTATTTAAAATTGAGTTTTGAGGATGTAACTAGTAAAAATCTTATGATTTTTTAGATGTTTTTTTTTATGAATTAATAATTATATCCTTTGACAATTTAAATTATTAGAGAAAAATCATAATATGTTTTCTTTATAAGTTAAAGAGATTAAAATAGTGTTTTATATTGTGATAACGATTACTTTTTAAAATGTTTTTTACTCTAAAATATATTAAAATAATATTTTTTATTTTTAAAAAATTATTTAATATCATCACATTAAAATAAAAAAAATACTATAAAATTAATTTAAAACAAAAAAAAAAATTTATATAAAAACTAAGATTAGAACTAGGAGACAAACAAACTCTAAGTTTGAGGTCGTCAAACATGAAAAAATTATAGCAGTGCTAAACATCAAGGATTGAAAAAAAACTTAGTATTAATGAAATAAAGGGTGGCAAAATTCGTTGCAGTACAAATAATTGGGTGATGGAACTTGTAGTAATTATACTACATATATTACATGGTATTACATCGTACGCTTGTTTGTTCGATTTGATGCTGTAAACCATTTTATAAAACCCACCCAGCTTCGTTATAACCGGAAACTGATTAATTCAAGAAAATTTTAAAATAAATAACTGAAAAAATTAAATTGTAAAAAAAATCGATTAAATCAATTAAAATTTTTAAAACACCGACTAATTTAGTTTGATTTTGATTTTATAAGCTTCAAACTAAAAAAATCGAGGTAAACCGATTTAAATCGGTTTTTGTCCTAAAAAACCAAACCAAAACTGGTTGATTTAAAACAGTTTCAGTTCGGTTTTTTTTTATAAAAAAAATAATTCAATTTCATTACTTTTTTTTATATATAAAAATAGAACTGAAAATGACCACTCTAAATCTTAACCTTGCCTTCGTTTTAGATTTTCAGGATTATTGACCCTTAATTAATTTGAAATAACACTGTTTATTAAAAAAATAATATTGTTTTAAAAAATTTATCCTTTTTGTAAAGTCAAACAAGTTTTCATTCAGGTAAGTTGACTAATTAGTGGGCTGATTCCTAAATCAATAGTGCTTAACCTGATTAGTTCTAATCCAATTTAATATAAAATCCAAAATATTTCCTCCAGTTAAGTGATGATGAGAATGGAAAGCTTTTATGGCACGCTAGGAGTCATAGTGACTCCATTAGTTTCGTTGCTTACGTCCCGTTACAGGTGTGGATTCGAGCTGTTAGTAATATTTTCGGGAGTAATTTTTTAAACAACATGTGTAAATTCAAAACATATTAAAATGGTCTAATCGAAACTCAATATGAATAAAAAAAAATGTATAAGATGATGTTGTTAGACTAAGTCTTTTTTTAATGTAAAAAAATAGGGAATTTATGACGAACTAATTGATTGTGCAATTAAACTCGGTTTAATGAGTTAATTTTGAAATCTCGTAACACGATTTCTTATCTAGCTTGAGCTTTAAATAAAAATACGTAGGAGTTGTTATGAAGTAACCCAGTCAACTTGACATATCCTAAAATAACTTGGACGAACTTCTAAATATGCGAGTAAACTTCAAAACAAATTCAGAATGATATTCTTTTTAATATAGAAACAATAACATATTCGATCATTCTCGGTCAACCCAAATTAACCACTAAATTCACTACTTGGATCTTGGACACACCACACTACGCTAACTCGAACCAATTATCTCATTTTTTCTCCTTACCTTTTTCTTTCCTATATTAGGCTTGGGTGAGATGATGCTATTCCACACCGAATCAAAGAGTTATTAAAGAATCAAGTACTAAATTGAAAGAAGAGAGTCTAGGCTTGAACTAGAATAAATTTGGGATTCAATTGAAGATATATTGTAGAATTAGGGATTAAAATGAACAAAGAAAACAAAAAGGTGTCTATCGAGTGTAATACATGTGCCAACATGTAGAAGAAGTTGTTATACTGGAAAGGAGGGGGTACACCTTCCATTGAGCTCCAAAAGTGTCGTTTCTTTTTGTTGTTAGAATCATAGCTATTAAACCTAGACCGGCACGACAGGTCGATCCGGGAACTGGACCAATCCGAGTTTGTCAAAAGACCGGCCGATGCAACGACCTGGTTGATCTGGTTGGTCAACCCGTGATCTAGGCGAGGCCCTATGTTTTTTTTTTAAATGTGAGATTTGAAATCCATTAGCATATATATTTTATGTTCAAAAAATAAAGTTATGTTTTTAGTATATATACTTCAACTTAAAAGAATAATATAATATCTTTTTAATGTAAGATTTAAAATCCATTAGTATATATACTCTATGTTTCTAATGAGATAAAAATCTTTTTTGGTTTAGACACTTCAACTTAAAAGTTTAATATAATATCTTTTTAATATGGGATAAAAAACATTTTAAAATATTCTTTTAAACTTCATTATTTACAATATGTATGGTTTATATTTACATAGATTTTTTCTTAATTTTTTCATATAAAATATTAAAATTTTATTTGTTTTAATTTTTTCAGATTGACCGGTAAAATGCAGTACCGGATCAACCCCAAAGTGGGTTTAATAACCTTATCAGCTAGAGATTCATCCTAAACTAACATGCGGTGTCTATGAATGTCCGACGTGACTCCAACGATTGTTTCTTCTTTTATTCATTTCTTTTTTTTTGTTTACCTGTCCTCCTCTCAAGTTTCATGTTTGAATTCTTTTTTTCTTCCCTTCAGCGATTAGTTTATAGGTATTATTGTAAGGCTTCTTCAACGGCTATGAAATTTCAACTGATAAGAAAAATGGGTGTCTAGAATCTTCTAAAAAGACTTCAATTTAAATTCAAAAACTATAAAATAAAAAATTATGTCCATTAACATGCATCATGAGAAAATCTCTCGTCATCAAGACTATTTAAGCGAGGCATCATTTGAGCTATGCTTTGAAGAAAATGTCAGAAGAAGAGGATATCCACATGATAAGATGACATGCATTATATCAACTATGGGCATATTTATTTTGCTCAAACGGTTGCTGGTCATCTGAAACTGCCAGGGATTCGTGTACGTACGAGTCCTGCTTATGTTAGTTATTTTAGTATTTTAAAAATATATTAAAATAATATTTTTTTATTTTAAAAATATTATTTTTATATTAACATATTAAAATAATTTGAAAATACTAAAAAAAAAATTAATTTTAATTTTTTTTAAAAAAATACTTTTAAAACTTAAAAATAAATAAGTCATTTATCTTTCCCCGTCCACTTGAACAAGGCCACACTTATTTTCAAGGTATGCGTAATTGACCAGGTTATTCGCTGGTGGAATCTCATAGGTAGTATCTCATCGGAAAATGATGTATATTGGGATCATAAGCTCTTTTAATGTCTTGTTCGGACGGTTTCTGATTAGTTTTTCAATCCCGGCAGTTTTAACCTAAGTTTATGTATAGGTGTGAATCCATAAATAAAACCGGTATTTATTTTAGAATTAACTTTATTACCAGAAAATTTATAAATAAAAATAAAATTACGGAATGAATTTTTCAATTAGTAGATTGCAATAAATTTTACTGATATAATATTCCCCCTCTATCTCTATTAGTAAATATCAATGAAAATATTTTTTCAGTATATACCAAGAAAATTATAATGATTTTTTTTAAAGCAAAAAAATATGATAAAAACTATAAAATACTAATAAATACACACTGACATAATAAATCTATTAGTATATTCCACATAGCATTGAAACTATTCCTTTCTCGCTTGTACTGTTCATTATGTTAAATACATAGCGCATCACCAACAAATTAAGTTGTTCGGTATATTCCAAAGAGTTTTGAGATTATTCACTTCTCAATTGCAGGGTTTATGTTGTTAATTACATATAGGATTACTAATGAATCAAGTTCGTCGGTATTTTTTCTAAGAGCTCTAGATTTGTTCACATCTTAATTACACTGTTAATTATTGTTCTTTATAGACATAATCTTCAACGGATTGAAAAGTCATTGATGATATTTAAAGGGTTTCTTAAAATTTTTGATTAAATTAAAAAATAAATTAAATATTACAGTCAAAATCCCTGATGGACTAACAAGTTGTTAGTGATATTTGAAGGGTTTCTAAAATTTTTTGATTAAATTAAAAATTCAAATTAAATATTACAAACAAAATCTTTAACGGATTAAAAAGTCATTCGTGAAATCTGAGGGGTTTTTGAAATTTTTTGATTAGAATAAAAATTTAAATTAAATATTACAGATATAATGACTAAAAAGTCATTGATATTTTTAGAGGGTTTCTAAAAAATTTCTATTAAATTTAAAATTTAAATTAAATATTACAAATAGACTCATTGGAGGTGATTAAAAATATTAATATTCAATTATCTCTCAGTAAAACCATTCATAAATTAAGCTCAATTAAAAGACTAAAATTGCTAATTTCATAACAGGCGCACCTCTTCCTCTTAACCTTCTCTATTCATCATCATCTTCTTCTCTCGTTTCCTTTTGTTAGAAACACCAGCATTCCTCTCTTTCTCTATCTTCTCTTCTTAACTCCTTTTATTTTCTCCCCCCGCTTACATCTTTTCCTCTCTTCTTTTCTCCTCTCAATTTTTTTTTTGTTAATTAACATATTTGAATTTGTTTTTTTTCTCCTCTTCTCATCTTCACTTGCAATAATACCAAGGTAAGATTTTTCTTTATTCTTTTTTTTTTTGTTGTTTTTTACATTGTATTTGTTTTTTTAATATATATTTTTTAATTTTCATATTCTTAATAATTATATGAATGTTGTTGTAGGAATTGTTTTCATATGAGAACAATTTTGTTGGATTTTAATTGGATTTGTTTTTCAATTTTGTTGTTTAATTTCAATTAAATGTATAAGATTGATTTTAATTATTATTAGTTATTTTTTTCAACTTCAATTAAATGAATTTATTTGTTGCTAATTTGTTTGAATTGATTTCCTTATTCTTTTTTCCAAGTAACTTAGTTTCCAACTATTAGCTAGTGAGTATGGATTTATATTAATTTAATTATTTCCACTTCTATTTAATATATATATATATATATATATATATATATATATATTTAAAATATTTTTAAATAATAATTATTTGTTTTATAGATAGAGTAAGCTTGTCCTTATATTCTAACGAGTCGGAAAATAATTATTACAAATATCATTGTTACTATTTAATCATCAATGAAATTGTATATTATGTTTATGTCGGTGATATATCAAATTCCCTTAAACAAATACGGATGAAATAAGGCAGGGAATATTTTAAAGTATTTTTTCTGTTAATAAATCCATTAATGATAATATGACCATCAGACTCACCAACAAACAACAAATTATCAATGAAAGTTTTTCTAAAGAACTGTTTTTGTCTTTAAGCCGGTCCATAAAATGCATAACGATGGACTATAAATGTAAATACATTAACATGTAATGGAACCTCGATGATTCGGTCCCCTCACATGCAAAGACAACTGGGACACAGACCCCTAGGAGTCCCATGCAAGTCCAACAACAGTACAGACTTTTAAGATCAACCATGTTAGAGATCTTTCTTTCCAAGGCCTAGCTGAAAGCGAGCAACGTCCTTTCTTCAGTTCTTGTGGGTGGTTAATTAGGCCTGGTTTGGTTCGAGGTTCGGATTTGACTAAGCTATTGCCGAAGAATTCTGTAGATAGGGCTGGAAATAGAGTTAGCGTTGTGAATGGGCTCTCCAGAAGGAAGTATTAGGACATGTTGCAGTGCGCGAGGGTTTTGGGCTGACAGTGGATGGAGTTCAACACTGGAGCGTGCGTGTGAAGGAATTCTAATGCCATTTTTTGGAGACCAACGTTTGAATATGAAGTATGGTTGTCGTCCATGGAAGGTCGACCTTGAATGAGATAACGAATTTGAGAGAGGAAAAATACACGAAGCTGACGGGGAGAAGGTGAGACAAGGAGCTGTAAAATTTAAGGAGAAGGCGAAGCTTTGTTTGGTGGAGGACTGCTCTTCCTTTTACTCATCATCAACAATATAATGGAACATATCTTACCATCACTACAACTAGAAGATGGGATCACTCTTCGCAAATGCCAAAAGCTATTCCATTGGCAATAAGACTTTCCATATTCAGATGGTTGTACAGCAGAGATTAGGGTAATGTGTGTTGGGTTATTCCAAAAATCAAACACACATCAATTTACGTGGTGGTTTGGTAACTTGCCTACTCTACGGAAATATTGGTTTGTATTAATATATCAAAGAAACAATACAAACATGGAGGAGGAGAAAACTCTTCTCTACTCAACTCACTTTCACTCAGGCTCTCTCTA
Source organism: Populus tremula (assembly GCA_964019445.1). Taxonomy (NCBI): domain Eukaryota; kingdom Viridiplantae; phylum Streptophyta; class Magnoliopsida; order Malpighiales; family Salicaceae; genus Populus; species Populus tremula. The sequence goes on along the minus strand of CAXHTJ010000019.1, from coordinate 8,605,202 downwards.
TCTTGTTCTCTCTGTGCTCTCTACCCACACAGCTCCTCACTGATTACACATATAGACACTAAGCTGGGAGCAAAGGCCATAAATCATGCCATGATTTATGCCTTAAATTAAGCCTCTATCGTGTGCTAAGTGGGAGATTAGTTATTCACTTGGATGCACATGGTGGAGGTGGGACATTGTTGGTCTTCATTTTGTCCCTTTCGAGTTTTGGACACTTTGCTCTGTGATTGTGTAAGTTTTGGTGGTCCACCTCACAGAGACTCTGCGTGTTGAAATGAAGTATTTAATTTGCCGTAATAATATAATTATGGGTTTAGTGGGTGGTTATGCTTTGGTTAATTTTGCAGGCAGAATGCTCATCGGTTTAGTGGGTGTTTATACGGAGGAGCCTTTCTATTGATTCCAACATGGCGGAGGAAGGGCATGAACAGCGTCGTAGATTGGTGTTAGTAGCAGCTCCATTCCAAGGCCACATCAATCCATTGCTTCAGCTGAGTGCTCTCCTTCATTCCAAAGGATTTCCCATCACCATTGTTCACACCCAATTCAACTCTCCTGACCCTTCAAACTATCCTGATTTCAACTTCCTGTTCCTTCAGGATGGCTTATCGGATCATGACATCGCTTCTCTTGACCTAACTGCCATTGTTTTGGTTCTCAACGACAAATGCCAATTACCTTTCCAAGAATGCCTGGCCAAGCTAGTGAAGGAACAGGAGACACGTGGTGATCAAATTGCCTGTGTCATTTATGATGAACTTTCATACTTTTCTGAAGCCACGGCTAATAATCTGAAGCTTCCAAGCATTATATTTCGTACTAGCAATGCCAACACTTTTCTCGCTCGCAGTGTTCTTATCGACATGTACGTGCTGGGTCGCATCCCCTTGGCAGGTTTGTGGTTTTGGCTATGTTTATGAAATCATGCAACTATGCAAGGCATTTTCCCTTGAAGTCGTATACTGATTTTGCCTGCTAAGTTTTTTCCTCGTGTCCCGAGGTTTTATTTTTCTGTCTGTTATTAATGAGGAGACATTTGTATCAAAGTCTCGTGGATCTCCATCAACATACATTTGCAGATTTGCTGGTGGAGAATGGATAAAACTGAAATGAACCTGGTTATTTACTAGTCTGCTTCACATCCTTACCTTCACATGCTTACTATCTGTATCCATGTTGGTTGCTTTGGAATTTGTTTACTTCTGGTTTTCATCTATATTATGAGACCATAGTATAATATTTTTACATTAATTTTTACAAGATCTTTCTTATAATGTACAGATCCTTCGTCCCAGAAAGCAGTGCCGGAGCATCCTCCCCTCAGACAGCGAGATTTGCCCATCTCCAGTTTTGGACCCATGAAAAATTTCTTTAAATTATTAGGTAATGCACGAGATGTAAGAAGGTCTTCAGCAATCGTTTACAATACAATGGACTGCCTTGAAGGGTCATCGTTAGCAAAGCTTCAACAACACTGCCATGTTCCAATCTTTGCAATAGGACCGATTCACAAGATTGTTCCTGCACCATCTTGTAGCTTGCTAGAAGAGGACACTAACTGCATGTCATGGCTCGACAGGCAAGCTCCGAGCTCCGTCATCTATGTAAGTCCAGGAAGTTTGGCTTCCATGAATGAGACAGACATATTAGAAATGGCCTGGGGTTTGGCAAATAGCAAACAACCCTTCCTGTGGGTGGTTCGACCTGGTTCGGTACATGGTTCAGAACGGGCTGAGTCATTGCCTGAGGGATTCAGAGAAATTACTGGAGAGAAAGGTCGAGTTGTGAAATGGGCACCGCAAAGAGAAGTTTTGGCACATAATGCAGTAGGAGGGTTCTGGAGCCACTGTGGCTGGAACTCATTGCTCGAAAGTATATCTGAAGGGGTTCCGATGATTTGCAGACCAAGCTTTGGCGATCAGAAGGTTACAGCTAGGTATGTAAGTCAAGTATGGAGAGTAGGTCTGCATCTGGAGGATGAATTGGAGAGGGGAGAAATAGAAAGTGTTATTACAAGGCTGATGGTTGATAAAGAGGGGGACGAGATGAGGCAGAGGGCAATGGACTTGAAGGAGAAAGCAGAACTTTGCATTAGAACTGGTGGTTCTTCCTATAATTCCATGAACAAGTTGGTGGAATTAATCAAATCGGTTTAACTGCACAAACGATTTGTTTATCTAATTAATCTCACAGCTTATAGCCTAATAATAACCAACCTAGCCATATTTTCTTAACTAATAAAAAGTTGTGGGAACTACTAATAGCAGTTTATGAGATTTGATGGAGGTTTTTTTTTTATTATTTTTTTATTATTTTTTTATCAAAGATTCGATGGAGGTTGTTTGTGGATTCTATAGCTTTTTATGAGTTTATTTAGAAGTGTAATTATAGTTTTTTTTAAAAGTATTTTTTGTACTGAATTATATTAAAATAATATTTTTTAATAAAAATAAAAAAATAATTTTTTATAAAATACAGTGTGCACCCGTTTTGTTCTCAATCATTCTTTTACTTTGACTAATAAACTAAGCAAGATTAGGAATTTTGAGACATTAAAACAAAAGAAAATTTAATTGATATTAATATCCCATTTCCATATAATATTATATTAGTATCATTAGCATGTATTAGTTTTTTACGCACGTTGTCATATTCAAAATCTATTTTTATTAATTTTGAAATAATTAAAATATATTTTTTTAGTCAAATTTTCTTTTTATTCATGTGTTTTGAAAAACAAGTTACAATAAAAAAAATCATTCTTAATAATTTTTAACCGATTATATAAAAACAATAAAAAAATAATTAATTTGATAGAATATTATAAAAAAATAAAAAATAAAATAAATATTTTATTTTCTTTGAATAAAGGTTTTCCAACCATAAAAAAATACAATTGTATTTAAAATTATGACATGTATATTATTTTTTAAATATAATTTTAATAATTTTATTTAAAGAAAATTTTATTCACAAAGGAAAAACAAAACAATTAATAATAATAAAAAAAAAGACGAGGGACCTTTAACAAAACTGCCCAGGCTCTGCTATAACAGGAAAGCGTTTTCTCCCCCCCTAAAACCCCGCTCTTCTATCAGGTTTACTAGCTTGTCAGTTGTGATAAACCCTAAACCGTATTTTTTTCTCCGAACTCTCTATCTTCAGAAATCTTCGGAGAAAACGAAAGAAAAATAGTGCAAGTGGTAAGAAAATCGGATGCGTTTCTGATTCGAATGAATTTCTCAATTAAGTTTCAAATGGATAGTTTGTTCTTCATCTGCTGTTGATTTTGTAATTCTTTTTTCTTTTTATTCGGTATAGGCACACAATGAGGTCTTGTGGCTCTTGTCGAGAAAAGGTTCTTGCATATTATGACGAAAATGGCATCGTGTAAGTGCTTTATTTGTCATTACATTCAGATTTTTGTTGTTTTATTTATGATTGTTTTCATGACATGATTCCTATATTATTAATTTTGAATTTTGTGTTATAAATGTATGTTTGGTGTTTTGAAGGTCATGTAGTCGCTGTGGGAAAGTTCTGGAGTTCAGTTATCTTTCATCTGAAGCCTCTTTTGTAAAAACTAAGTCGGGGGAGGTCTGTTTTTTTTTCTTTTCTTTTCTTTGATGTGCTATTTTCTTTTCTACTCAATGTTAATGGTGTGGCTAATTAATGATCCTGTTGTTCTTCTCTTTATGTTCATGTGGTTCCATTTACTTGTAGAGTCATGTGGCAGGTTCGTTTGTTAGGTCTGTTGAAAGCGAAAACGCTTCACGGGAGAGGTTGTATGAAAGAGGTATGCTTTGTTTGTTGTCCTTCTTAATGTTTTAGTAGATTTCATTTCCTGACACATGTTTCTGGTGGTTGTACTTGTTAAATATATCTAAGTCGACAGAAAAACTATGAAAGAAAGTGGTTCCTAGTCAAAAAGATGAAACTTGTTGCCTTGAATAACGAGGTTTTTTATTTATCAAATTTTGAAAGGTTCCTGATTTCCAATTCGAGTTCTCTCCAAGGTTAATAAAAGTGGTAATGAAGATATAGTAAAGAGATCTAGAGTTCTATCTTAAAGTGAGAAAAAGAAACGAAATCTCAACCAAAGGAGCTATTTTGAAGTTTTTAGATACGAACAGTAATCCTTGTTTTTGCTGCAATTGTAGTGTTCTTCTATAAAGTGTGAAGCCTCAGCAAGAAGTAATTTTAACTCTTAAATTTAATTTAATATTAACTGTCAAAAAGATCACAATAAACTAACCATTGAAAGAGGTAAGACTGGATAAACCTTGATTGGGAAAGACCACCTAAGTAGCCTGTCCTATTTGTTTCGTAACCTGGCTTTCCTCCTTTACCAGGTAAGATGTCACGACGATCACTGTTCATGACTAGAATGATTGTTCAATGTCCAAAGATTTATGTATTTTCATTCCATTAAGAACATCTACCTGTGGAATTGCATGGACATCATGAACTTTTGCATGATGTTTTTGGTAGTGGTTAATTTCCTTTTATCCTGCAGCACGTGATGACATGCTAAACATAAAAAATGGCTTAGGCATGGGTGAAAATCTTGGCATAGTTAACCAAGCTATGGTGTATTACAGAGTAAGTTTCCTTACACCTAAGCTTCAACATCACAGGCATGTTTTGATCAATTTATTGAATTCTCTTAATCTGTTATGTGTAGATAGCAGTTGAACGGAATTTCACTAGGGGCCGTAGGACAGATCAAGTACAGGCTGCTTGTCTTTACATTGCATGTCGGTAAGGAGTGCATCTCTCCAACTCCTTTGTGCCTTTTCAGTATCCCATCTTTTTGAGGAAACATGCTATGCTTGTGTTTTTATTCATTCATGAACGAGTGAGGTTTCTTAACCTACTAAAAACACCCTTGTTTATTCTATGGAGAATTCTAACCAGGGGTAGTTTTTAACTCTTCACAAACATATTAATTTGAAGAAGGACCTGGACAAACAGTTTCTATATTCCATAATAGAATGCCGACAACTAAATATGGAATTGGAGGAGTGCTTTTTGTTTCATTTGTTTTGTTATTGCCATTACTGTTTCTGTGGTTAAGATTCCCTTTCTTCTCTTCTTCTTCTTCTTTTTTAATATTTTGCTTATTGCATGTTTTAGTTGAACAAGAATGCTAAACTGGTGTTCACTAAGAAAAAATAGAAGAAAGTGGGGAGTGATAGAGATTTGATTGTCATTTGGTATTATCAGATGAAATTCATAGTTGTTGGAACACCTTCTTTTCTTCTTTATTTTATTTTGCTTTGTGCTTGTTTCTCTTTTCTAAATCTTCATAATGTGACTCATAAGTCTCCAACTATATGGCTAGCAGATAAAATGTTTTTACCCCAAGGAGGTGTTAATAATACCCTGGAAATGATAGTGGAAGGTGCAATTGATTTGTCGTAAAGAACTACACTGAGACCATTTTCCAAACGTGACTTACCAATTATTGAGTTGTAACATCTAGTGTGGGAAAGTTGTTTATTTCTCCTTTGAGTTGATTCCTGAATATGTTTTATGTGCAATCATACTAGAATTTAGCAATGTTGACATTTTCTGATATTACTTTTGGACTTTCTTTTTCAGGGAAAACAGAAAACCATATCTTCTTATTGATTTTTCTATTTACTTGCAGATAAATATGTGAGGAGCCTTGTCATTTCACAGCAAAATTTAGCTTGTTGCCATCATGATTATCCCTTGCTTATGTGTCAATAACATAATTTTCTTTTGAAATTGTTTACAGTTATGTACTAGGTGCTGTATTTTTGCAGCTCTGCAAAGTTTTAAATCTTACTGAGCATGCCATTTGTCAGAAACTTCATGATCCTTCCATTTTCATACACAAATATACAGCTAGTAAGTTTCTATAATCTCTTGAATGCTGATTAGTGATTTTATTTCAGTAATTAAATTAGAGGGCATTGGATATGTTCTCTTGCCAATTGGTTGAAATTTTGGAATACAAGGTTAATTTTCCTTTTCCTTGCCAATTTCAGTAATTTCCCCCTCCCCCGGAAAAGAACTCAATCTCTATCTATCGTTTAAACTTTTCCTTTTCCAATTCTATCTCAAGCTTAAGGGGCACATTCAGATCTTGTGTTGGTTTTCCTAGTGTTCTTTGGTTTCTCTTTCCTGAATCTAAAGAGGAAGAGTATTGGTAATGGTTTGATCAGCTTCTTGAATTGTATTCTTAGAAGCTTAGAGAGTATCAGGATACCCATCTCTATTTCTTTTATACCAGAGTCTTTAAATTATTCCATTTGGAACCGAATGTATATGATATGTGTTTTCAAGTGGGAGATTGTAACAACCATTGTTTGTGTTTTAGGTTTATCAGGAGGAAAAAACAAGGAAATTTCTGATGATGCACTGACCATTATAGCAAGTATGAACTACCATTGGATACAGGTGTGAAATTCTTTTCTGATATTATAGGAAAGATGGACATTGTTTCAGTCTTTTTATTGGATACTTTTTGAGCTATCCAGAGTCTTATAATGTTCTGTTTGATTTGATATTACTCACAGACAGGGAGAACGCCCAGTGCATTGTGGGGTGCAGCATTATATATATCTGCACTTTCACATGGCCTCAACTGCTCCAAATCTGACATCGTAAGTCATGCTTGAAATTTCTGTTGATGTGCAGCGATTAAGTTGATGATTGACAAAATATTAAATGGATTGAAAAGTCTTCTTAATTGTATTAAACATACCTCGCTTTCATTGTTTAGTGAGGTATGTTTTTCCTCGTATGAGCAGCTGTAGTTCCTATTCAAAGAGATGAAAAGAAAAGAAAAGAACTGGAGAAGTTGTTAGTTGCAGAGGCTGGTGATTTCAAATAATGATTTAGTTATGATCTTGATTAAAGTGGACTTACTAGTGTCAGCCTATAAGCATATGTTAAGGCCTGGCAATGATGCCTCGCTGCCTTGAAGGCATCTACAAGCACTTTAGTATGGTGACACCTTGCGGTGGCATAACCTATTCACTATTCAACTTAGGGTTCATGTGATATTGGTGGATTGGATTCATCAGTACATTGCTGGTGAATCCATATCATTGGAATTGCAAGGAAAGATGTGAATTGCATTGAAAGTCATAAGACTTGGAATGATTGTTTAATTTCTTCACGGAATCAATTTTTTAATTTATTCTTCATAGATTGAAGCACCGAGTTGATATTTGGCTGTATGAGAACCAATATGTGCATGTTTGCAAGTTTGAAACCGATGAGAGAAATTGACCCGGGAGAGTGTTAAGGAGGGTGGAAGGTGGAGAAAGGGCTTCTTTGATAGGTGATCATGAGGTGTGGGAAGAGCTTCCAGGGAAAAGAAAGTTTAGGTTGCTTGAGTTTGATTATCCATGAAGCTTCTGTCGGGCTTGTCTCAATTGATAGTTATGTTACTGGCTACTTTATTCTTTCTAGATTTGTAACTTATGTATCATTTCTTGAACCAATATATTTCAAACTTGATTTACAAGTTTGCTGCATTAATTTTTGTTTCTTTTTTCAAGTATACTTTCATCTTGTATTTTATGAATTTTATTTGCCTATGAGCCTGGTTTTTTTCTTGACAGACAGCCTCAGCCTCCTTGAAGTCTTTTAGGATTGGCATTTGGTCCATGCTGTGGTTATTTGATACTTGCCTTTAATCTTATGCAGTTAAGGTTGGTGCATGTTTGCGGGAAAACACTGTCAAAGAGATTGGTTGAATTTGAGAATACAGAGTCTGGGAGCTTAACGGTATATTTCTGAAAGTGTTTTCTGACTTTTTAGGCTACAGTTGTTTCAGAACATTGAAAAATAATGCATTATGTCTCAAATTATCATATCTATAAGGTAATAATATTCTAAGTGTGTAGTGAGACGCCTTTCATGATCTGTATTGAGAAAACAACATGAAGAAACATATAAACCACCATATCTCCACTCTCCAGTCCCCTTCCTACATACGATTCAGTAGAGCATTTCATGCTTAGATTGATGTTGTTTGATAAGGTTATCTTAGCACATGGTTGACTTATGAGCAGCTCATTAGAGCTCTCTTCTATGACATATTGGTGGACATACTATTGATACCCTGAAATTCCTTGATACCCTACATGGTATTTCATAGTAAACAAAAATTTAGTTGTCGGAATTAACAGTTTGTTTTACTCTTTGGCAGACAAGCTGCCTCTTCTGAAAGGCGACTTATACTTCGTCCCTCTGAACAGGCTAATTTTTATTTTTTTTCACATGACTGGAAAGTTGTGTTTTGCTGTACCAGGTTGCATTCTTTTTATACCTTTCACTTAGATTTATGTAGTGATTGACAAATTACAGTTTACTACATGGTAGGTTATTCTTATTTTGTCATCTGATCTCCAAATAAGGCAGGTGCTTTAAGGGAAATCTAGCTGATATTCAGCGGGATTAGGGCTGCTCTTTTATGATATTCCCCTTTGCTTTTGTAATTTGAAGGACAGCTTATTCTCCAATATGCCTATCTAACTATTTACAGAATCCGCTGAACAAAAACTATCTAAAAGCTAAAATAATTGATGCCTAATACCACAAGTGAGTCTGTAATACATGTGCCTGATAATCATAAGCCAATGTTATAAGCAGAAACATGAATAGGCAATTCAATATGTATAAATATGCACCTTTACCCCAATCATTAACTAGATGGAGATTCGAAGCATATAAAACAGACTGCAGAATAGTAAGGGTTTGAAGTTAAAAAAGAAAAAAATGATCTTGTAGTGGATCGGTCATATCCATCTCCATTGCCACTCCTAGAGCTTGCCTTCAGTATTTCTTACTGCCTTTTCTTCTACTCAAATTACTTCCTTAGAATGACTAGTTGAATACTAGCTTGCCAGTTGTATTCTTTTTTAGCAGTATCAAATCTATTTATTAATTCAGTTCAAACTTGCCAGCAGGGTCTGCTTACATGCGCTTGCCTCCCTCAAGGGTATCCTAAACATTCTATAAATTTCTGACAGAGATGCTAAAAGATTGACAAATGTAAATAAATAAAAAAACATTGATTATAGTTGAAAATTACTGTAAAGAGAAAGATTTGCAAGTTATATTTCTGATCCGCTTGATTTAGGGCATAAGATGAAAAGTTATTTGTTCTTTCTAATTTTGATAAAACAAAAGAAGTCAAATCATTATTTGTCATCTAAGCTGTTTGTATTGTTGATTTTTTCTTTATGTTATTTTCTCTACAAAATTATGTTGTATGAAAATTTTGTTCTTTATCTTCCTATGCTATTAGATTGAGGAACTGAATGCAAAGGTGGAGGAACTGAAAGAAAGTTCATTGCCACGAAGAAATTTTGGGGAGCCATCTAGTTCAGAAGAGTTGCTATGTCAACACAAGGGTACAAATAGACCTTCTTTTGGATTTGGACTTTGTAAAGATTGCTATGCAATTGTGAGTGTTGCTCCCTTCTATGAAAATTAACTAGTTTTTGCCCTAACAAAAGACGTTACAATTCACATTCCTACTCTGATACAGGTTATAGGATTTGATGGAGGAACAGATCCTCCAGCTTTCCAAAATGCTGAGAGTCAAAGAATGAAAAAATCATCTATTAGACATAATGTGAGTGACTCAAATTTGGTTAGTATGTCTTCCTTAAAGCTAGAGTACTCTTAAACTAATGAACTTAACCATTTGCTTTCTCTATTGGCTTTGTTGCTGTTGAAATATTCATGTTTAATCATTTCTGATGTGCAAATTGTTTGGTTAGTAGGTCAAGATGGAAAATGCTAGCTAAAAATTTGCCTTTTTTGTTTGACATAATAAAAATGCTTGTTAGTTGACAATATCTCCTGCCTGGGCTGCAATTTTCTGGTTTTTCTGAGTCAATAAGCCCTGTACAATTACTCTAGTTTGTGGCTACTAAGTTGCTAACTGCTAGATTCTTCCTTCAAACACTCTTAACTTTCAATCCAAACATGCACTTCATTTACTTTTTTCTTCCATCTCTTGCTGCGTCACATATTCAGATCTCTTAGACCCTGCTTTTGTGGGTTAAACATATAAAATTATATGTAGAGGACAATGGACTTGAGATAGAGCTTACACTATCAGATATCTGTTTTTCCTCAATAGTCAATTAAGTGTTTCATCTTCTCTCTGTATTATTTTCCAAATATCTTTCACTGTTGCCCATGTGCACACACATAGAGCCAAGCGTGTGTTTTGTGTGTTTTGCGGAATCAATAAAGATATGCTGCAGTAAGATCTTTTGGATGTATTAGATAACACTTAAAAGCATATGATTTGCAAGGACATTAGAATTAGCTATGAACATATCTTACCACCAAACACTCTATTAGGAAAAAGTAACTATGATAACATTAGAGAATCATGCAATGAATTATGTGTATCTGATGTTATGCTATGAATTTCTGGTGAACGTTAAACTTATATTTGCTTTTCAGCATTTTAATTTTAAGTTGTTATTGATCTTTTATCCTCGTTTATTTTTCAGTTTGCAAAAGAATTGAACAGCCAATGCGAGAGCAGAGATGACGAAAGGCCAACATGTGAGCCTGAAAGTGCTGGTGGGTTTGCCCTCTTTATCCTTATGAAGAGATATTATGGTTTGAAATTGGCATGGTCTTCTTCCAAAATACTTGAAAAATATTTACTTGAAACTAAAATGTTTCAGGAGCTGCTACGGGGCATTTAGCCAATGATTCTGATAAACTGCATGGTGTGGGTGATATGAGTTCTGAAGCTTTTGAAGAGTCAGATGGCTTTTCTGATATTGATGATGCTGAGGTGAGAACCAAAGATTCTAACATTTTGCATTTCCTGTATGCATATCATTGCTTGCATGCATCCCATCTTCTACAAATCTCAAGTAATATAATGGAGGCGAGCTAAAAAAAAATAAGAGCTTTGGCTTGATTTGCTTTGCTCATGGTTGCTTCCGTGCTCTCATGCCAGAAATATAATGGAGGAATCGATACAAGTAACACAAACCTTAAGCCTGCCCGTTACAATTTACAAATCATTAATTTCAGAATCTTGCTTTTATCATGTTCCAAAAGCAATATTAAGCATGGGTTGCAGCACTGAATTTCAGAAACTGAAGCCTTTCTGTGTTAAAGCTTTGTGATTTGCAGTAACTTTTTCTAATCTTCATCATCCCAAGCCTATCTCATTGCTCGTGCTTCTTGTTTTGTATTAATGTACTGGATCACAACAGTATTTGGGCTTTGAATTTTATTTTTCGTACATGATTTGAACAATATTTGTCATTCTGGATTCAAATTGTTGAAACTTCATTCAGGAAGTCGTAATACCTCGTCCTTGCATGCATGCAGTCACATGTATGAGTACTGTTAAGAGTGTCCTAATAGAAACCCAAACTCCCCCTCTTTTCTTAGCCCAGCAAAGTTGAGAAGGAAAAAAAAAAGAAAATCATTTTGCAATGCTGGAGTCTGACAAATCTGGCACCTAATACTGTTGGCGCTGCTCTTTTTCCAGGAATATTTTTTAAGAAATAATAAGACTGTAATTCTCATGATTTTTGTTCTTATACTAATTTGATGTATTTGAACTTTGCTATTCAAACAGTAGCTATTTAGTCAATTCATTCCGCTTTACCTTGTTTTTTCATAAACTAGTTTGTATTTCTATTCATCTATATCCATGCAATTGCATGTTTCATTTTATTTTTTTGATTTCATTGTTTAGATATTTTATAGGTTGATAGCTACCTTCATAACGAGGAGGAAAAACGATACAAAAAAATCATTTGGGAAGAAATGAATCGAGAGTATCTTCAGGTAATTGAATTTTCTGAAGTCAAATTTCTGTTAATTTCTACAGCACAGGCCAGGGACCATTTCTTGGTTCAATTGTAACACTTGGACTTGCAAAAGCATATTTGCAAATTCAAGTCTTTATAGCAGTCACTTCTTGCAAAAATGCTGAAGGGTAGGTCAGCAGGCTCATGACAGGTTAATGAGCATTGACATCTTATGGCTTTATTTATGAATTTGTAACTTCTCTTTTGAGAAGCTACTCGATAAGTTCATGTTGGTGTTACAACTATTACTCCTATGTTTTCTAGCAAACTGTGATATGATTTTTAATCCAAAACATATACCATAGGATTTGCATTCACATAACTCGTGTGTTGAATTGGATGATTGTTTGTATGCAACACGTTGTCATATCTTGCACCATTTAAAATTATTAGCTAGTTTTTCTTCAGCTTAATATATGGTCATTTTTCTCATTTCTTTATTTGCTTAGCTAGCATCTTGGGAAATTGCCGGGTATATATTTGCTTGTCTTTGCATGATAAAATGCTTTCTATGCAGTTGTTATTCTTGTTCTAGTTCTATGGATTTAGCTTGAAGTTCATTGGTGACTGCTATTTACAGGAACAGGCAGCCAAAGAAGCAGCTGCAGCGACTCTTAAGAAAGCTTGGGAGGAGGATTTCAAGAATTGCCCAGAGGACTTGCAAGCTGCAAAGAAACTGGATGCTGCAGTAAAAGCTGATTTAGCAAAATCTAAAAAGGTAAATTTCTGGTTTGCTAGGAGAATTTTTTATATACTCTTTATCATTGGAAGATCTCAACTATAGTTCTGTAATGTGTTCCTCTCTTTTTTGCATGCTATAAATGATGTCTTGGATTCTTCATGCAGTACAACAACATAAATGTCCAACCATCTTTTTTCCCTGCTGAAGTTTTTTGCTCAATGGTTTATATTTAATTCACAGAACTTAAGGCTTAAGTGATGGTTAACCCTCAACTGAATTTGAGCCCTTATTTCCATTCAACTTTCCAACGTGTGGATAACTAATATTTCTGAAAGTTTCAAATCACATAGAAAGCCTGCTTATGATTTAATTTGTTTATGCTTTGTAATTAAGTGACATAAATTGCTAGGGCGTATGTACTTTGTTCCTCTTTAATCAAGTGCAAAAAATAGGTGCATAAAATGTCTATTTACTATATGCTTATTTTCATTAAAAGCCAAAATTAGTGAATAACTATTCTATATTTCTATTCAACTTTTTTTTCTTCTTGCAGCCATTCATAATGTTACTGTAAAGGTTATTTAGAAAGTTGAATGTGAATTATGATGATAGTGTATTGACTTTGTCAAAAAATACATAAATTGCTGCAATGCTGAGCGGTGTATGGCTGCTATAAATGTATTTCTAACTCTTTTTTTCAAAGTCCAGAACCTTAACGATGTTTATCGTTTATCTTCCTACAATGTCTCAAGCTGTTTGACTAATTTTCTTCTAATATTTATTTGCAGGAAATTCAACAAAAGCGAGCTTCTGAAGCTAGGAACTTGGCTCCAGCTAAATCTGCTGCAGAAGCTGTCCATCGAATGCTAACTAAGAAGGTAATTGACATGGATAATAAAGGAAGTTGTTTCTGCAAGTTACTATTGTTTTGATTTGCAACATCAAAAGCTGCTAACTAATTAATTTCACTCTCAGGGCAGCATTCAGCTGTGAAGTTTTTGTTTACAGTAGCACATCTCAGTTGGGTAGAATTTCTATCGGAAATTAAAGTCAAGCCAGCTCATATTGTGAAGAATTTCTATTAGAATTTAATCTTAACGAGAAATTACATCTAATGGCCTGGAAAGATTTTGTATTAGAAAACCATTGCAAATGGAGGCTTCCTGGCTCAAAACCTTTGCAATGACCTCATAATGCATCCTGAAAAAATCTAGTTAGGCTAGTCATGTCATGTTGTGAATTTCAGGGAAAGAAAATGAACTGAAAATCTGGGAAGGATACTCGTTGGTCATTCTTAAAACTTTTGTTTGCCAGTTTGATATAGTGGCTTTGTTCTTCAATGCATGTTATGTGTGTGAACACGCTGGCTTTTCTGTATAAATGTTAAGTATATTTTTACATTTTGTATTTAAGGTTCATTCGTATTCCCAAAGCATAATCTATGGGCAATCTCCATTTTTTGTTTAACGAGAAATGTGCTTATGATTTCTTTTGCAGAGACTCGGTTCGAAAATCAACTATGATGTGTTGGAGAAACTCTTTGAGGATTCTGTATGTTATTGCTGTTTATCTTTTCTTCTTTCATACGCGCATCATCCATCTTCTTTTCTACTTTTTGTAGAGATTAAGTTTAGTTCCTATAGCATATCTTTGAAAGAGCATGTCCATTTGGTGATTCAAAATTATAACGAGGGAAAAGTTCAAATTTTCATGCCCACTTTGATGCGTCACTCATTTCTTATTGCACTATTCAGCTGGTGCATCTGGATATATTCTGAACCACATTCTTAAGTATCATTCTGTCGACCATGTTCGGTTGTAGTTACAACCGGGGATAGTGTTTACGAATGAATGAATGACCTTCTATATACTATTTTGAATATTAATCTGCAAATTGTAAATCTAATGCTGTAAAGATCAAATTTTAGTTATAGAGTAAAACAATAAAGGAATTAAAGATCTTTCCCTTGATTTATTCACGAAGTACCAGTGTGGAGGACTGCCATGTCTCTGTCTATCCTTGGATTAGTAAATGAACATCGTATCTTCCACGCTCCTAGAGGAAGGAGTAATTTCAGATGCTCTAGTTTCTCATGTAAAGAGACTTTGTTTTTTTATCCTTTTGCAAGGATGAGCATCTAGCAACCTTAGAAGTGTCGTCCTTCGCTTTATCCCCTTTTAGTATTTTAGATTACGATGCATGTATTTCTGTGAGTGATTAGAGTTTTCTTAACAGGAGGCTAAGGACACCAAGAAACCGCGAACAGAATCACGTTCTGACTCTGCTGACAAGGTGCTCCATACAGACGGCAAAGATTGCCGATTAGATCATACGAAAGAAAATGATGGTTTGGGGTCACCGGATGAAAACGAGGATGATGCTGTTGAAGAAACATGTGATGATCTTTACTATGAAAATTGTTCTGATGATGACTATGGTAACAGTTTATGGTAAAAGTTTTGGTGATTGCTAATCACGGAGGACTGTCTCTCTCTTATTTTTAAACATTTTCTAAGAATAATAATAATGCAGCGCCATAGAAATCTAAAGCTTTCATGTCGTTGAAGCCCTGCTTGTGTATCTAAGAATAATAATAATGCAGCGCCATAGAAATCTAAAGCTTTCATGTCGTTGAAGCCCTGCTTGTGTATCTAAGCATTTCGCATGCGTCATCCCACGCTTCATAGCATCTTTATTCCCTAATGCTCGTTGGGAATCAAGCATCTCAGCTAGTAATGTATAAAACATTGTACAGATCAAACATCACCAACACAGCCACGTACTAAGTGTATGTGGAAAGCTAGATCATGTCACATAAAATACAAGTTAATTTCAGTTATTTATCATTACAGCACAAGTAACCCATCACCACACACCTCGACCTTCACAACAGGAACGTAAACATAACATATTTTCAAGGCAGATAGCAAACGTAGTACTACTCTTTTATCCTCTAATAATATTGCTTCGACACCAAAATAGAGACATCAAATCTCAACCAGAGATTTCAATGCTCTTGACTTCAGGTTTCTTGACTGCTTCTTCCTTGGGCACGGTCACCGTGAGAACCCCATTTTCCATAGAAGCCTTGACCTGATTCATCTTGGTATTTTCAGGCAGCCTGAACCTCCTCGAGAATTTGCCACTGCTCCTCTCCACGCGATGCCAAGTATCGTTCTTGTCTTCCTTCTCGACATTCCTCTCCCCGCTGATTTGGAGAACTCTATCATCTTCAATCTGGACCTTCACCTCCTCTTTTCTGAGGCCAGGAAGATCGGCCTTGAAGACATGGGCTTCCGGGGTTTCCTTCCAATCGATGCGAGTGTTCACAAAAGCAGAGTTTTCATCGCGAGGGAAGGAAGGAGAAGGAAAAGGGAAATCCTTTAAAGGGTCCCAAACATCAAGAGAGAAAGGATCGAAGATGCTGCTCCTGCGGTTGCCAAAGAAACTTGGGATCATCGACATTTTGAAGTTTGAACGGCAGAAATATGGTGGCAGTAGAGCACAGTATAGAGCTGCTAAATTAGATTCTGCTTTGATTGTTTTTTACTTGATGTTGCGGAGAGACAGAATGTGGAGAGGGGTATTTGTAGCAGTTACAGGGTAGGGTCAGGGGTGTTCTAGTACTTTCCGGTCATATTTTGCCTGCAACCGTTAAGCCAGAACATTCTAGAGTCTAGCTTCTAGCATGTTCAGTTCGGCTAATTGGCACTTTTGCTTATGTAATCGGTGACGTGGAATAACCTTCTTGCTTAAGGAAAACTTGTTATATTTAGCATTAAATAAATTTATCATTTTTATTATAATAAAAATAATTATTCTCAGCGAAGATTTGTAAAACTATGGACGTTCATGGTGGTTTGTTTATAATAGCTTATTGATAATTTTAACTTTCTTTCATTCATTCTTATCTTAAAATATACAGGAGGTTTATTGATATTTTTATATGATTTTTCTATGCTTATGTCTTAACAATCACTTCAAATTTGTTATTTTTTGTTCGATTGATTCAAGACATGGATTTAATATGTTAATATAGATTGATATATATATTTTTTTTATGACATTGATTTTTCTTTTTTAATATTAGTTTTTATCTTTTAAAATGTGATTGCATCACTTGAATATATGCATCTTTGTTTAACTTTAGCAAAAAACTTTCCCCGCACTTAATATCTGACTTGTGGGCTCTTAGACCATTCAATTGGATTGTAAGCCTAATATATAGAATTTTATAGGCAGTTCTAAAAAATCTTATAAAAAACAGGCCTTGGTTCTTTAACCATTGAACACCTAATGTAACATCATAATTTTTAACACATGTTGTGTTATATATATATAAAAAGGTGGTTAAGCAAAATCTTATGATATTAAATATTCTATCAAGATTTCAACAGAGTTTTTCGTATTCTTAGAGAGTATCAAATTATTGATATCTTCAATTATAACCTAAATAACATCATAATCATGGTTCAATCATACTAGACCTTACCCCACACTAACATAACTCAAGACTGACGTACAATAAATTTTCATCACTTCAGTTTAAGCCCCTTAAAACATTGTTTAGTATTTCAATCTTAACCAAAGTTGTAGAACTTGATTTCAAATGCAGTTTGTTTTGTTAGAAATATAAAATATAAGGCTACAAATGAAGGGTGATGAACCCATATCTTCCATTTATATATTAAAAATTTCTCATGACAGTAATGTGTAGGACTGTCTAGTAGGTTTTAAGTTAGATCTTTTATTAGTTTTTAACTCATATTTTGAGTTTTATAGCTTCAAATTATACGAAACCAGTTGTATTTAAACAATAACACTCATGCCTATAACTTTCATGAAGATAGGTATTTTAAATTTTATCATTTTCAGAGTCAAATTACATATGAAAATCTAGTGATAAATCTGTCATGTTTTTAGCTTGTTGGTTTAACAAACAACTAAGTGTTTTTAATGTATATCTTCATCATTCAAGGCATCGATTTCCTTTCAATATCCTTTCTAATTATATTAAAAATGAATCTTATATAAATCAAACTAATTAAATCTACCCTTCATAGACAAAATCTCTCTCACAATGACTGAAGAAACCTTTCCCCTTCATCTTCCTACTTCTCCCCTGCCAAAGATCACTACATTTGCTACAGATTTGTTAAGGAAGGGAGCAGGAGGTTGATACTTTATAAGGGTCAAACTCGTATGGTCGAAACACATTCTATGAAATCGTCTCTAGAACTATGCAGGGAGCCCAAATTTATATACTTATTTTTAATCGCAGTTAGATAGCTCTAGAGTTAAGATAAGCTCCCCTACAAAACATCCAATATAAGTAATGAGGGAACTGAAGTTGGCTATCTTTTTTGGCACTAAGTTTTAATTTATAGTATTCAATTGATTCCATTAGGGAGAATATTTGTCCATAACGCTGCTGGAAAAGATAAGAAGTGATGACATTAAATAATAAATGAAGCAACTAGAGGGTTGGCAGACTAAATTTCTAGAAAGGGGCTTGAGGAAGGAAAAAACATGATCTTTTCAACATTCGGTCATTGCAGCTATGATCCGAGGATTCTCTGTATAATAAATAATAAATAAGCACCCGAAATGATTAGACAACAT
Organism: Populus tremula; assembly: GCA_964019445.1. Classification (NCBI taxonomy): domain Eukaryota; kingdom Viridiplantae; phylum Streptophyta; class Magnoliopsida; order Malpighiales; family Salicaceae; genus Populus; species Populus tremula. The sequence continues at coordinate 8,587,051 of CAXHTJ010000019.1, read as the reverse complement.
TCGGAAAAGGCTTCAGTGCTGGACTATGATCCGAGGATTCTGTGTATCTTTTCATTCTGCGGGTCATTGCAGCTAGGAATCTTTTCAAATGAACCCATATCTTCCACTTATATATTGAAATTTCTCATGATAGTAATGTGTGGGACTGTCTAGTAGGTTCAAGTTAGATTTTTTATAAGTTTTTAGCTTATATTTTGAGTTTTATAGCTTCAAATTATACGAAACCAGTTACATTTGAAAAATAACACTCATACATATAACTTTCATGAAGATAGGTATTTTAAATTTTATCATTTTTAGAGTCAAATTACATATGAAAATCTAGTGATAAATCTGTTATGTTTTTAGCTTGTTACTTTAACAAACAACTAAGTGTTTTTAATATGTATCTTCATCAATAAGGCACCCATTCCCTTCCAATATACTTTCTAATTATATTAAAAATGAATCTTACATAAATCAAACTAATTAAATCTACCTTTCATAGATAAAATCTCTCACAATGACTGAAGAAACCCTTCCCCTTCATCTTCCTGCTTCTCCCCTGCCCAAGATCGCCATATTTGCTACAGATTTGTTAAGGAAGGGAGGAGGAGGTTGGTACTTTATTTAAGGGTCAAACTCGTATGGTCGAAATACATTCTATGAAATCGTGTCTCTAGAACTATGCAGGGAGCCCAAATTTATATTCTCAAAACATCCAATATAAGTGTTAAGATAAGCTCCCCTACAAAACATCCAATAGAAGTAATGAGGGAACTGGAGTTGGCTATCTTTTTTGGCACTAAGTTTTAATTTATAGTATTCAATTGATTCCATTAGGGAGAATATTTGTCCATAACGCTGCTGTAGAAGATAAGAAGTGATGACATTAAATAATAAATGAAGCAACTAGAGGGTTGGCAGACTAAATTTCTTGAAAGGGGCTCAAGGAAGGAAAAAACATGAAATTTCCTTGATATCTACAAGGAATTGCACAACAGATAGTGTCAAGAAAAATATCCCTCCAACTTTGTGCCATATGATGGTCTCTTTCCCTGTACTGGGGAACTCAATTTCGCGACAGGCCAATAGTGCACCCGAAATGATTAGACAACATTCGGAAAAGGCTTCAGTGCTGGACTATGATCCGAGGATTCTCTGTTTCTTTTCATTCCGCGGGTCATTGCAGCAAGGAATCTAATGCTGCATCTCAATGCAGAGAACGAAGCATTCAAGACCGTGAAATGGTATGGAAAACCATATGGGAAGATTGCAGATGATCCATGGAGTCGGTGCCCTCACGGCCTGGTCTAACTCATCCACATGCAGCATCTACGAGCAAGACTCGTTCATTTATCAAGCGTCTACTTTTCTCTCTAACGAACACCCTAGGCAAGGGAAGTGATCAAGATTAAAAATATAGAGTTTCTTGCTCCTTTCAACAAACAGCTTCAAGATTAATAAAGTTGTTTCAACAAATAACATTAGCTTGTATAATCAAGCTTCCTCTGTTTCAAGCTCTCATCTTAATTCAATGAAAAGAAAACTGGGTTTTTTCAGCAACGATTACAGTGAAGTTCCCAAAACATGGTGAAGAATGATTAGGAAAGATGGATTAGGTGAAGGCTTGCGCGGGCTTTTCAATCCCGTTACACGACATGTCTTGTCCTTCACTGATTAAACTTCAAAATACAATAACAATGGACTCCTCTGCTTATCATATATAGCATGGCAAGGGAGCTAAATCGCGAGCCCGTGTTTCCGAGTGCTAGCTCAAAGATTTTGAACTCAAAAAATTAAAAATTAAAATCAATCTTCTTAACAACCAAACCAACCTTTTAATATTATAACTTAGGCTGTTGAAGTAACTAATATTTCTGAGTTTCAAAGTTGTATTCAAACTCAAATGCTGGTATTTTTAGCTATTTTTGGTGCTTTGATTTTCTTTAGGTTTCTGTTAAATCATTGATTTGCGCTATGCTATGAGTCGGGTTAAATTTTTCTTTAAATGTAAAAAAATATTCAGATGTTGTTAATTATTTTTCTAGTAGAAAAAAAAATAAACCATGTTATGGTTGACTCAATGTAACCTGGTTGACTTTGTGGGGTCCAAAAACAACTTATACCACCCGTAAAAACATAAATCGACTAAAAACAATTTAAAGATGATATCTTTCTTTAATATTAAAATAACAACATATTTGATTGGCTTGGGTCAACCTGGGTTAACAAGTTAAATCCGCAACCTTAGTTATAAAACTATAATAACCTCATAGAAAATAAATCAAAATAAATTATGATATCTAATTTTCAATAAATTCAATATTAAAAGATGAAATTGAAAAAAATCAATCAAAAAAAAGCTAAAAAACGACATGAGTTAACTTGTCAAACTTGCAACCCATGTCATAAGACAGAAATAACCCCATGGAAAGCAAGTTGAAACAAATTATAAATTTTAATCCCCAATCAACTTGATATTAAAGGATAAGATTAAAAAAAAATCAATTAAAAAACAACATAAAATGACCTAAGTCAATATGTCAAACTCATGACTAAGGTCATCAGACTGAGATGACCTCATAGAAAGAAAATAAAAAATGACTTGATTTAACCCAAGTTGACCTGTCAAATCTGCAACTTGATCATGAAACTGAGATAAACCCATAAAGAGCAAATCAAAATAAATTATAAAACTCAATTCTCAATCGTCCCTGTCACACCCAATGTTGAATGATGAATTTGAAATGATGCTTCTTGGATACAATAAAAAGCAAATCCATTGTTGAAGGACTTGTGATCTAGGTCATGAGACCAAAATAATCTCTTATAAAAAATAAAAAATAAAAACAACTCGATTTAACCAAGGTTAAAACACCAAAACCTACAATTTTGATCATAAGACTAAGATATCATGATAAAAAGCAAATCAAAATAGATTATGAAGCCCAATTCTCAACCAATCCAGTATTGAATGATGAAATTGAAAAACAAAATCAATTAAAAAAGATTAAAAAAAAACTCGAGCCAACATGAGTTAACTTATTAAGCATTATTCTTGGATCATGATGCCGAAATAACATAATAGAAAGTAAATAAAACAAATCATGAAGTCTAATTCTCAATCAAGGATGAAATTGAAAAAAAAAAGATAATTAAAAAAAAGAAAAAAAAACTTGAGTTAATCGGGTTAACCCATCAAACTTGCGACCTGTATCATGAAAGTGTGATAACTCAATAAAAAAACAAATTTAATATTAAAAATAATTAAAAAAAAGAACATTGATTGAAAAAAATCAAATATGAAAAAAAAAGAGGCAAGACACTATTCCAATAAATAGTATTTTGTGAGGAAATGTACAATAAAACTCCAATCAACTCAGTATTAAGTGATAAAATTAGAAGAAAAAAAGTTAATTAAAAAAAACATGAGTTAGTCGAGTTAACTTGTTAAACTCGCAATCCTTGTAATGAGAGTGTTATAACTCAATAAAAGAACAAATCTAATATTAGAAAAAAAAAACATTGATGGAAAAAAATCAAAGAAAAAAAATGAGAAATGGCACAGTAAAACCCCTTTTCTGTTTTCTTGATTAAACCCGAGTCGAGAATTTTACAAGTTTTAGGTTTTATAGATTAGACCAGGTTTAGGAGGTTTGTCCAGGTTTGCTTGAGGTTTTTTTTTTTTTTAGCTTTTTGTTTTTTTTTTTTTTTTTTTTTAGACTTGATTCTATTGGGTTAGCTTTGTATAATTTTTTTCAATTTCACCTCCTATCATTTTTCAATCTATAAATAATTTATCAAATTATAAATATTTTTTAATTTCATCCCCTATATTTTTTTTAATCTTTTAAATTTGGTACTCATTTTTTTAGTTGTTGTTTATTTTATTTGGGATTATTTGTTTTTTTCAAATTTCATCATCCTTAGCTATTTTTCTCTCAAACGTTATCCTCATTCTTTTTGTTTTTTTTTCTTAGAAATTTTTTTATTAATATTTTTTCAACAATTTTATCCTTCAAAATTAAATTGGTTGATATTTAAGCTTCTTCATTAAACTCTAATCCATGATTCAACGAGTTGCAAGTTTTTAAGATTTAACAGGTGTAGGAGGTTCGCTTGAGTTTTCTTAGTTTTTTCGTTTTTTTAAGCTGATGTTTTATTCTTCTTCTTTGAAGTTTTACTTTTACTTTTTTGTTTTTTTGTTAGGTTAGCATTAGGTTGTTTGATAATACGGATATGATTATTTTTATCTATTTTTCATTGTTTTTCTTTTCTATTTATTTATTGTTGTTGTTTTTTTAATATGATTTAAATTGTTACTTGAACCAATGACTCAAGACTTTGATTTTTTTAGCCTAGCACTTTTGTTACTTCAAAAACAAATTTCTTGGCCTGCGGCGAAGCGCAAGCAACATATGATTGCTATTTGTTTTATATGAGATACTTTTTATAATTGAATATCGATCTTTTTACGATTTTATCCTTATTTAATTTTTTTCTATCATATTTGATCCTTATACTTTTAAATAGAGTCCATGACTCGAGTTATTGGTTTAGCAGGTTGAAGCGTAAGGCCTATATCGATCTAATATGTTGTAGCTTTTATTTTTTAAAAAAAATTATGTGATGTTTGATTATTTTTTAAAAAATTATTTGTTTTTTTTAATTGATTTTCATGATATGTTCGATGTTTATTTATGTATGATTAAGGCTCTGTTTGTTTGCAGGAAAGTGAATTCCGGGGAAAGTGAATTCCGGAAAAGTATTTTCCGATGTTTGGTAGTGTTATGAAAACTGAACTGGAAAACACTTTCCAGTGTTTGGTTATGTCATGGAAAATGAGCTGGAAAATAACTTATTAATATTTTATTTTTCTCAAGTTTATTAAAATAATGAGGAACAAATCTTACAAATTAAAAAGTTGAATGAGAATGAAATTGAAAAAAAATATAATGTCATAAATTATCTCAAATAAAACAAATAATAATCAAAATAATAGGGATCAAATCTAAAAAATTAAAAAAAAATGAAGAAATTAAAATAATAATAATCAACATTTCATAAATTATTTCAAATAAAATAAGTAACAATCAAAAGAATGAGGATCAAATTTGATAAATAAAAAATTTCAATAAAAAAATGATAAGAAAAAAGCAAATAGCAATTATAAAAATAAGGACCAAAGTTCATATAAAAATAAAATTTTAACAGATGAAATTGGAAAATAAATATTCAAAACAAAATATATATAGCAATCAAAAGTTTGAGGATCAAATTTGATATAATCAGCAAATAATGATATTTCTAAAATTTTCACAACTTCCGGAAAGTGTTTTCCCCTCAAATTTTTCAGGAAAACACTTTCCTGAAAACCAAGCCAAATTTTCCTTTTACTGGAAAGTGTTTTCCATTGACCAACTTTCCTACTGGCAAACAAACACAAGAAAGTTTGGAAAGTGCTTTCCTGGAAACCACTTTCCGAAAAACAAACACAGCTAAAAGGAAAACACTTTCCTGAAAACCAAGTCAATTTTTTGTTTTGACTAAAATTGACTGGAAAGTGTTTTCCGTTGACCGGAAAGTGTTTTTCGTTGACCGGAAAGTGTTTTCCGTTGACTAGAAAGTGTTTTCCGCTGACCGGAAATTGTTTTCCGTTGACCAACTTTTCTAATGACAAACAAACACAGGAAAGTTTGAAAAATGATTTTTCAAAAACTACTTTCCAGAAACAAACAAGGCCTAAATTGATTTGAATTGTTTTTTAGAGGACCACTGCGATCACATGGTTTTTATCATTACGAGTGTCCTCAATTACATTTCTATAATGGATAGAGGACAAAAAACTGTATAACCAAGTTAATGAAAAAAAAAAAAAAATGGTCGAGGTCTCCGTTAAAAATAAAAAAATTAATAATATGGGCCGTACAAGCTATTTATTTCTTTACTGTTCCTTCCTGCAGTCTTGCTATAAGAACAGATGCAAATAAATGAAATAATATGGGCTTCCTCGATATACGAGACATATGGTCCTGGTCGGTGATTACTTTTCATCGGTGCCACGTATTCTCAGAGAAAAATACGCTGAGCATTCACGCGATGGCTGTTTTATGCATCGTAGAAAATTGCAAGGCTGCGAGTTCTTGTGAGCTAGACAGCGAGTTCTCGATGCTGGAGAATCCACTCGCTTTCTTTGTTATAAATAAATCACAATAATATTTTTTATATATATTTTTTAAATTTTATTTTGATATTATTATATCAAAACAATCTCAAAATAAAATTCATGTAAATAAATTTTTTTAATTCTTTTTAAAACAAATAAGTTTTTAGTCTTGTGTTTCCCTTTCAAGTCTTATATGTGTTTTTAGGATATATATTAATGCTCCTTTAATTTTAGACAATGAGTTTTTAACTGATGGATATGTTTTAAAATATTTTTTTTATTATAATAGGTATATAATCACTAACCTGTTTGTAAATTATTTTCATGTTAGAAAAAATAAAAAATAAAAAAAACTCCATCCTTCAACTTAAAAATCCCGTACTCTTCACCAGTTATTCCTCTTTTTTTCCTCCCTCTCTCGCATGCATATTTGTATTTTGTTCATTGCAAGTTTAATTCTAGGGAAATTTTCATTTTGTTGACCTAAGATTTATGTGTTTTTTTTTCTAAAAAAATTTATTTGTTTTACTTAAACCTTGTATTTTTTTATTTTTGTTCCACGATGTAAATTTCAATTCCATGCTTAAAATTTATGGAATATCTCAATATAAATCAAAAGATTATAATTAATAAACAATTGAAATTTAAAAAAACCATAAATAAAATAAATTTCTTCAATAACGTCATAAACCATAAACCATCTCAATTTTTATTATATTTGTTTTGATAAAAAAAATAACATATGTTCTTTTTTTATCTCTCAAAATCTTTATTTGTTTTTTCTCCTTACTCTTTGAATAATATTGAAATATTTCACAAACTTCAGGGATAAAATTAAAATTTACATGCTTATGGAAATGGAAGACAGGGAAATTAGAGCAGAAGTGGGAGATATGGAAGATATGGGTGTTTGAGAGATAATAATTATTTTTTTAAGTATTTTTTGTTTGAAAATATATTAAAATAATATTTTTTATTTTAAAAAAGTTATTTTTGACATCTATATATTTTAAAAAAATTAAATTAAAGGTAAAAAATATATTTTTAAAACACAAAAATAAATAATATGTTTCAACGAATCACCAATAAAAACGTAACTGCGATGAATCAAGAGTATCAGGTGAAATAAAACAACATCTGAACCTGAAGGAAGCAAACTGTGATGTTACCCTTAAATCTAAGGTCCTACTGAACTGTTTGATGAAGCATTCAAAAGCCTATCATTTAGCTTTTGAACTCCGAGGAGACATATTATTGCTAATGGACGATTCTTCATTCTACTTGATCTTGGCAACTGTAAATTGATGTTCTTGGGGAACATCAAGTGGTTACGAGACCAAATTCCAGACCCATAATTAATTGTCAATTCCAACCATTCTTACTCCCTCCATTTTGAAAAAAAAAATAAAAAAATTGAAAAAGCTTGTTTGAATAATGATCCTGCCCCGTTTATTTCAACTACGATCGTACCTGATCTTACCTAATAATACCTACGTCCTCTCAGTTTTATAGCTGTCTGTTGTTACTATGGTGGGAGTAGAGGTTTTTTTATTTAAAAATATGTTAAAATAATATTTTTTTTATTTTTAATATCAATACGTCAAAACAATATCAAAATATTAAAAATATATATATAATTTAAATCAAATAAAAATATTAAAAATTTTAAAAATATTTTTAAAATACAAAAACAAACTCATATCTATCTTCTGTAGTCAAAACAAGAGAAAAGTTCCGCGCAGAAGTAAAAAAACAAGATCAGTGGGTCCTGCATAAAACCAACTGAGAGTGATTGGTGAAAATCATTAAACCAAATTCTTCCCGGGCAAGTATACGAATATTAATTCTTTTCTACTCCAGAGGCTACGAGTCCGTACCTGAAAGTAGCCACCACACCCAGCACGTTGAAATATATGCATAATTCACATGATCTCTCCTTCGTGGATAAAACACCCCTGCTCCCTCCTTGTGTTATTGGCTGGCTGGGACGCATATTTCCATACGGTAAAGTCAAGCAACCAATGAGCAGAGAGGGGAGCATAAAAGAAAAGAAATATATATATATACTAGCTGGTTGCTGGCCATTGATTTCAAATTTAAATATTATCAAGGATAAGGCATGGAATAACCTGTGACGTGATCGTCGTCTCTTGCTCCCAAAAGCCTCTAGCTAGCTCCCCGTTAACAGATGATATATACTTCGCATAATATTCCGTGCGTTACTGCTGCATGCTACTGATAGAGCTTGTTTTTTTTTTTATTATTATTATTTACGTGGGTATTCGGACCAACTAATTTCATGATACACTGAACATCATGCAAACCCAGTGAACATGTAAGACACCACAGGGGTGACAGGCATGCACAATAAAGTTTGAACCCTGATGCAGAAAAAAAGAACAAGCTCCTTCCACTACTAAACCAAGATCTCAGGTGCATAGAGCTTGGATTCTTAGACTATGAGGTAGCAACAATGGCATAATTTTCTAATTAATATATATATATATATATATATATATATATTTATTTATTTATTTATTGTATCTTACCTTGGACGTTCTTAATCATGCTTTAATAATGGTGATAAGATCATGCATAGATGCTAACCTAAGTGTTCAATTATCTAGTTCACAAAAAAAAGATTAACTGGGAATTATCTAGTTCACCGTGCATGACACATCCATGATCTTGCAGGCCAGTTCTATGCTTTCCTACAAAATTCAGGCACTTTTTACCCTTTGAGATCTTAGACCTCAAATGACTTCTTCTTTTTTTTAAAAAAAATCTCCATGCAAGTGGACGGATATTGAAAACTTAAGCCCGGAGCTAGATTGGAAAAGCTTTGTAAACTGTGATTCAATTTAGGCATCCTATGACGGACTGGTAATTAAAACCATGGGTTCTAGTTGTCGGTTCAAGGCTTGAATTTTGATCGGGTTTTCCAGGTCAAATTTTTTTTCAATTAAAACTACGTTTTTAGTAAAAATAAAAAATCAATGGGTTACAACATGGTTTTAATGAGTTAACCAGGTTGCTGGGTCACACTAATTTTTTTCTTTTCCTGTTTTTTCTTCAACCCATTCTAGTTCCAATCCTAGATTAGTCGGATCGGATGACATGTCGAGCCGAGCCGAGTTTTAAAACTATGATTAAAACTCGTTAATTTGTTAATATATTTGAAACTTTTTTATTAAAATTAAAAAATATATTATTTTAATATATTTTTAAATAAAAATATTTTTAAAAACAACTAAAATTCATAAACTACAACTGCTACCAGAGCTCCAAGAGGAAATACGACATCAATGTAGCCTGGCGTACAGCTCATCAATCAATATAGGAGTGCGTGCAATTCTATGAAAATCAAAATAATTTAAATTTGTTGGTGGAATTGTTCTTTTGCTTGCATTATCGATGCAGTAAGGTTTTGGTTGATATGATTTAAAAAATAATAATTTTAAAAAATTATAAATATATTTAGTCATAGATTATTTTTTATTTAAGTTCCGTATAATTATTAGGCCGTATTTAATAAACCTAACCCAACCTGAAAGTTAGATCACAAGTGAATTAAATTAACATTAGTCAGCACATATATTTTTTTTATATATATAAAAAATAAAATAATATTATTTTCTAAATTTAATTTTTTTCATTAACTCAGCTGTTTTCATAGTTTGAGTTAACTCACTAAGGTAAATTAACTATGTATATTAAGATTTGTCAGGTAATATTATATATATATATATATATTTTTGAATTGTTCGGTATTGGTGTCTTATGTTGCATCGTGTGGTTTGATACTGTGAAATATAAAAGTAATGTTTGATGGCTAGTTAATGTGCAGTCTTTATAGATACTTAAAAACAACTTAATAATATTTGGTTAAAATCTATTCATATGCTTTTGAGATGTGAAATCACCAATAAGAACTGTGTTAAAAGCATACTTTTAAAACTTAGTTTTGGCCGGTGGATTAATCTGGGACTTGGCCTGAGGTTGGAATTGAGACGGGTGGAAGAAAAAATAAGGAAAAAAAAAATCTAGTGTGACCCGGCAAGACCTGTTATAATTCGTTGATTTTTGTTTGTTTTGTTTTTACTAAAACAATATCTTTTTAATTTTTTTTAAAATTAATTCAGGTAACCCGGTCAAAACCAATAACTCGAGTCCTAGACTGGACCGGCCATTGAACTTAGTCTAAAAACTATAGCTAAAAATATTTAAAATTCTATTCATATGCTTTTGAGATGTGAAATGATCAATAAGATCTGTGCTAAAAGTATTTAAAATATTATATTTTTATATTAAATGATTTACTATTTCTTAAACTTACATAACATGTAGCCATATATTTTTATAAAAATAATTCTTAAGGTTTTTTTTTTAATGACTAGGATGATATTATATATAAACACATAATTTCAATAAAAACAATACAAATGAAAAAAAAAGATGTAAGAAAACACTAAGTTTCAATTTTAAAACAATTTTTATAATAATTATATGTGCTTTGCTTAAAGCAGGAACAATTAATTTGAAGAATCAAATATTTTTGGATTTTGATATCAGTGTATTTAAATAATTTAAAAACATTAAAAAAATATTAATTTAAAATAAAAAAATATAATTTTTAATTTTTTTTTTTTTTCAAAACACAAAAACTAAAAGGACCTAAAACGAGATAAAAGCAAAACAAAAATAAATATCAAGTAAACAGTGCTTTTAAAATAAAAATCAACTGCGTTTTAAAAGCAGAGCAATACCAAACGTACCTTTGATACGCTCCAGCTCCGTCGTCTTTTACTCCTGTTTTTTTCTCTTTAGTCTTACTTTATCTCTTTTTTTCTTATCTTTTAATGTTTTGAAAGCAGGACTTTTGAATCCGATGTGGCTTCCTTTAATCAAAACAAATCATCTTTCGGGAATTGGATTTCTGATTCGGATACAGCTTAGTTCATGCCAGCAAGGATCATTGTAGAATATCTGGAATATGACTGGGCCCACCCACCTTTCAACATTTAAGACAGGAAGATGGGTATCCTATGAACATGCCTTAAAATTCACAATCTCTGGATGCTAACAGGATATTGAACAATCCCTTCTTCTTTGTAGCATTTCTCAATATCGACTTTTAGTGTTCTTGCGTGTTTTTTTTAGATATTGTAAAAATTATTTTTTATTTAAAAATATATTTTAAATTTCGACACATTAAAATAATTTAAAAATAAAATAAAATAATTAAATTTATTTTTAATAAACACGGGATAACTGCCTTCCCAAAAATTTCCTCGTAATAATAAATGAGTGTGGTGTGCCTAGAGGCTTCCTAACTATCATGAACTAGGTATCCCTGTCCCGTGAATACCTTGAGAATAACATGTTTTTTTTTTGGTATCCCTAACGTGATGATATATATACACACACTAAAATTTAAAGCTTTTAAATTCCCAACAAGAAATGTCCTTTGATTTCCCAACAAACTATTAAAAAAAAGCGGGCTGCTCTTATTTGAAAGTAGAATTATGATTGTTTTTTAAAGAATTTTTTATTTAGAAATATATTAAAATAATATTTTTTATTTTTTAAAAATTATTTTTCATATTAATATATTAAAATAATCTAAAAATTTATTAATTTAAAATAAAAAAAATTAATTTATTTTTAAACATTTTTAAAATATAAAAACAAACACAGCAGGAGTGGGCACTACGTTCGCACGAGAGCAATTTTCAACTTGCCTTTTCCATCAATGCGGTATCGTTTGTCAGAAAATCATTCAATTCAGGCAAACGAATGGTTGTAAATCAATCCACACGGGGAATATGTTAGTTTCTATCTTCCACCAGAAATAATAATAAAAAAAAATAGTTTCTACTGTTCAAAGGATTTGTAACTGTGCTATCAAGTTCAAATCAAAGAGCGTATTTTTACCTGTTTTTAAATTTTTTTCTTTGAAATTGATTTTTTAAGTATTTTAAATAATTTTAATATATTAATATTAAAAATAAAAAAAATAAAACACTTTTAAAGAATCATATAATACTGAATTATCAAACAGGTTGTAATAGATAAAAATCCTCTAGTTTATATCCTTTAACTACTTCAATCTTTTTATTTAATTAGATAAGTGAACTTAATTTTGATGAATAAGATAATTAAAATTAAATAAATTAATTCCAAGTTGCCTATATTTGATTTTGATTATTCAAGGACACGTGTCGCATCTATCAGTTTTATTAAACACAATAAAAGCAAGGCACATCTTTTATTATGTTGGTGCTTGGTAATATATTATAGAATATTTTTAATTAAAAATATATTAAATTAATTTTTTTTATTTTTAAAATTATTAAATTAATATTAAACAATGTGTTTTTTTTCTTTCTAAATTGACACTTAATCTTTTCAAAAGTAATTGTTTGGGTATTGTTGTTAAAATTGTGTTTGGTTGTATTTTAAAAATATATTTGATTTGAAAAAGGAATTAAATTGATATTTTTTTAATTTGATGATGTAAAAAATAAAAATAATATTTAAATATATATATTTTTAGAAAATATTTTTTAAAAAATCTTAAAAATACCTTAAAATAGAAGCTACAGACGTTCCCGATGGTTGGTTATTTAACCTCATAATATAATGATCCGGCACCGAGTCCCCTCTGATGAACGGAATGTACATGGACCCACCACCTGCATGGCTAGACACATCAAGCTTTCTAACATGTCATTCCTACATCGATAGAAAGCAGAAACAACAAATAAATAAGGTATCAAGTAGGGACCACGAACATCCCATTACGCGCCATCTTGAGTGTGACCACCTGATGTCATCATCTTCTGCTTTCACATTTTTCTGACCGTCTGATGAAATTATTTGCCTTCGCTTTGACTCAACAAACGAAACAAGCGAGTTCCAGCCAAAAACACAAACCCGCACTCTCTCTCTCTCTCTCTCCAAGAAGCTCTCTTTCTCTGTCTCTCCGTACTTTTCATCAGTTTTTAGCTTCTTTAAATTATGGTTTGGAGTTTATAGAAGAAAGGGAAGGCATCAGTATTTTCTTTTTTAGTTCTCTGATCTCTCTGTTAGCTTCCTGGATCAAGCCAGCACCGACACGTATTGCTCTGTGTTAGAGAGGCTTCTGGTGCTGTTAATGGTGTCTTCTGGTTCTGCATTACCAAACCTGAAAGCGGTATGTGCTATTCTCTTTGTGTGAGTGATAAAACTCCTCAAAGTTTACTACTTCCTGTTTGGTTTCTTAGAAAATTTTGTTTGCAAATAATTTTATGTGTTTACTTCAAAGTTTCAGTATGGTGCATGCTTTTCTTTTTGTTCAAAATTTGCATAAGTTGAACTTGGAGTGAAAGTGTGAGAGATTGGGCAAGGTTTAGCACTTTTGGTTAAGTTTAAGCTAACCGTGCACTGTTTAATTCCAGTAAAGTTCAGTGAAAGAGAAAGAAAAGCTCTTCCTTTAAGTAAATTTGCCTTTACTTTTTCTCAATCTGAGAAATAATGAGGCTTAAGTGTTTAGGATTTTTGAAAACGAGTGCGCTTTACTTTTGAATAGCTGGGTAACTTTGTCGTTTTAGTTTTGCATTAGATGAGGGAACAAGCCAGTTATAGCTAAGAAGATGACAGGTCGATTTAGCCTGATCGCAAAATGGGTTTTCATGGACCACAGTTCTCTTCTTCTACTTTTTTTTGCTGTGTTGGTATTGTCTTTTGTCTTATGGCGTCGGATTTCAATTTTATGCTGTGCAAGTTATGAAAGCTTTAGATCACTTGGCAAAGCTTTTTTTTTTCTTAAGAAAAAATTATCTTGATTCAATGTTCATGTTTGATGATATAGTTTATCTATATAAATCATAACGTATCACGTTTTTATTATAAGATTATGTGACTAAGAGAAAACATAAACAAATAAAACAAAATTTTGTCTCCACTGTCAGCTATTAACCACACCAGCCGAATATTTATTTTGTCAATTATTGAGGTCAAATAAGAGGGGCGCATACCTGTAGGATTTCCCTTTATCAAAATCTGTTCTCCCCCCCCATCAATCATTAAAGGAGCACAGAGGCAAGTCTCACTTACATAGAAATCAGAACACAATCACTTTGTAGCGATCCTGATAATATCATGCCACATTGTGTGGTTAATAGCCTTCTCAGTTTCTGGCGCCTGTTGGTTAGATTCTAGCATGTTAAGTAAAGGAAAGGAAAATTGATCGAGCATAATTTGTTAACTACCCACTGTCATGCTCCAATGGATTTCTGCCATTAGCTGCTTGCATTCATGGATTATGTCATCTGGCTTGTGATATGCTTTTGCTTGCAATTTCTGTCACCTACGAGGTTAGAATTCGGTCCCTGTTATTCTTGGAACTTAAAAGTTTATATTTTAACCGTTTATGTTTGATGATCATCATCCATCAGAAATGATAACTATGCTAATTTATGCACAGTTAAGTATAGGTCTTTTAATCACCTCTGAATACAAATGCAGTGATCTGTCTGCTCTGTCACAGGGTTAAAAAATTTCATACATGTCACCTCCCTACTGACTGAATGTAAAATCCATTTTCCTATGGCGTTGGTGTAGTTGTGATCTCTTTGGTGGATGAAGGAAGTTACAGGAATTCTTGTTGATTAATACGTGATGGACTGCCAGCGGCCAAGAAATCTAGCTGATTTAGACATTTTGTGTAGTTATTATTTTCTTATAAAACTGGGGGGAATGTTTTGAACTTCCAAATGGATATTCTTGATTTGCTGTGGTGCCTATGTAGAGCACCCTAATTTGACATTCAAGATAGGATATTTTTCTTGATTGATCAAATGAACTTGGATTTCAAGTATTTTGTTTCTTCATTGTTCAGTTCTACATCAATGGGCTTCATATACCTATTCTTTTTGTAGCCTGACTTCTTTATATACTAACTTATGAACAAACTGGGGTAAATACTTATGTTAAATTTCAAAGAATTGCAATGTGCTGTTTCTTATTTTAGCATTCTTTTTTTTTTTTGTTTTAATATGCTTTTCAAGCCATTAATAAATCTTTGAGTGTGTTCTATGCTCAGTTTTTCTTTCTTATTTTTGGACTGGCCAGGTCAATATGAATTTAGTGAAAGATTGCAACTGTAGAAGCATATCAGAACCTTCTTGTTGAGAGGGGAAAAAGTGAAGTGGAAAAATGTATGGCCTAGTCTGCACTTGAGATACACAGCTGGCATCTGATTAAACTATTTGGTCTATGGAAGACTACTCAAGGCTGAAAAAGAATTTCAGGAGTCAGCAATCATTGGGAACTGCTGAGAAGACTGTAACATCCCAAGCAAGGAAAAGTGTGGACGCGATGGAGAACTTGAAACCATGGAAGCCTAATTTGTCATATGCCGATCTCCGTCATGAAATTACAAAAAAAGTAGATAATCTCGCTTCCCAGCCTTTGACAAATCATCAGAAGCAGTGTAGGACAGCAATTGAGGAAGAGGAGCTGGTGAAGTATATGTCCAAATTGCCAAGCTATCTGGAAAGAGGACAAACCCGCAAAGAGAAGGTTTTAAATGTTGGGGTCCTTGACTGGCGCAGGCTAGAAAAGTGGCAGTGCAGGCAGAAACAGATGCCAGCTAGAAGTAGCAGGCATTCACTTTCAAGCAGTGACTCATCCTCACCTTTATCAACAGAAGGATCGTCTGTCTATTCTAGCAGAGGTCAGAGTTGTTCTCCGGGTCATCAAAGGACATGTCGCCCTTCACTACAATTTCATCCGATGTCATCTCCCACCAAAGGCAATTCACCAGTCAAAGAAAACGTTGGCAAGTTTCAAGATGTCAAAGGTTCCCGGACCGGCAGGGTGAGCGAGCGAGCAAAGTTTATCAGAGCAGATCAGCCTTTTCCCAAAAACCATCCAGAATTCAATCCTGAGCAGTGCAAGAGAAAACATAAAGGCCCAAAGATCAATCGGGAAAGTGGAACTTTGGCTAATGGGTTAAATCATGAAGGGCTGAAGTGTATGAAGACGAAAATGAAGACAAAGACAAAGGCAACAGCAAAGCCTCCAGAGGGTGACTTTCTGAATAGATCAGGGGAATTGCAAGAACAGAAGGCAGATGTTGACCAAACAAGTGAAAGATTAATTCTTCTTATACCAAGAGATTCCCCACAAGGCACGCATTCTGGAGTGCCCCATAATTCAACTATGATGTTAGGCCAAAAGGAAGAAGAAGCAAATCAAAGGAGCTTTGCAGATATGCCTAAGGAAATTTTCTGTCCAGCAGTCCATTCTGATGTCCCACATCCATGCCCTCTGCCATATGAAAATGGCAGACACTCGGAGAGAAAATGGTGCTCAATAGATGCAGAAAATATCAGTTTGTTGCCTGATTCTTCTCAATCAGTACCACATCAAGTCAAAATAAGAATGCGTCCATCCCGTGATACAATTTCTAAATTAGAAAAACCAACTGTAATGCTGACTGATTCAAGTTCAAAAGAGTCTTCTGTGGCAGATAAAAAAATGAGCAATTTAGCCGCTGAAAAAGCTAGAAGCACATCACCATTTCGCCGACTTAGCAGTGGTATGAGCAAGATAAGCAAAAATTTCAGTTCTAAGGAGGGTTCATCTAAACCACAATTGAGCTCAACTAGTAATTCAGCACAATCTGGTTCAGTGATTGCTATGGCTTCCACATGCCAGGAAAATCAAAGTAGCGATACACAAAATGCTACAAGTAGAGCACGGTCAAGCCCTTTGAGAAGGTTACTGGATCCAATGCTGAAGCCTAAGGCAGCAAACTTCCATCCTTCAGTAGAACAATTGCAGAGAGGTTCTATATCAACTGATAAAGTCTGCAAATCATCCAATGTTCATTTAGATTGTATGCCTGGAACTGCTCAGATTGGGAAAGTAAAATCAGAAACGACCGCTCCCTGTAGAATCAGTGTCAGTGATTCATCCAAGGACAAGAAGCACATATCTTCAGCATTTCAAGCCCTTCTACGAGTTGCAGTTAAGAATGGCCAACCTACATTCACTTTTGCTGTTGACAATGAACGCGACATTCTTGCAGCCACAATGAAGAAATTGAGTGCCTCAGGGGAGGATGACTACAGCTGCATTTACAACTTCTATGCCATTCATGAAGTCAAGAAAAAGAATGCGAGATGGATAAATCAAGGTGGCAAGGGCAAATGTCATGATTATACACCCAATGTTGCCCAGTTGAAGGTTTCTGGCTCTCAGTTTTCCAATCTGACTAGACAAAATTATATGGCCCAATCTTTTGCGAGGGAGTTTGTTTTGTTTGCCATGGATCTACAACAGGCAGAGCAGCAAACATTAGATTTTCAGCCTAATGATGAGCTGGCCGCCATTGTTGTCAAGATCCCTGAAGTGATCAATAGAAGTACTATCAGAGATGGCAATCGGACTAACAATTGCAATAATTTCTCTGAGGTGAGGTGTAATTCTACCTCTGGTAATGTACAGAATCAGCCCATCCTTAGCAGTCAAAACCTTATCAATGCTACAGTCATTCTTCCAAGTGGCATTCACAGTCTGCCAAATAAAGGAGGACCTTCATCATTGCTCCAACGTTGGAGATCGGGTGGATCATGTGATTGTGGAGGTTGGGATCTGGGTTGCAAACTTAGGATTCTTGTCAACCAGAATCAAATTAATAAGAAATCAAGTCCAGGCAAAGCCTGTTCAGCAATTGATAAATTTGAGCTCGTCTCTCAGGTATATTCTTTGTTCTATTGCTTAAACCAACTAATTGTACCTCACACTTGTAATTGTCAACTTACATCTCTTTCTCGTAATCAATATTTATCCACAGTGTGGAGAAGAGAACCAACCTGTCTTCATCATGACCCCTTTCAAGGACGGGATCTATTCAGTCGAGTTCAATACATCACTTTCAACATTACAAGCATTCTCTCTTTGTATAGCAGTTCTAGATGGTAAAAAACTATGTGAGGTGTCAGATTCTAGCAACTTGTTTGAAGAAAAAACTTCTCTGGAAACTATACTGTCGCAAAATGATGGAATGAGGGCTTCAAACAGAACTGTAGGAGAGGTTCCTGCAAGATATGTCTCATATCCACCCGTGTCACCGGTAGGAAGGGTCTAGTTTGAAGTCAAATGATCTCTGTAACTAGACACATCCGATATAGATAGATAGATGAATGGATAGATAGATAGATACAATTTCAGTCGGCTGTTTGAGCAATGGATGGACCTGGATTGAAGTTCTGCCACTGAAATTAGTGGTTAAATCAAATGAAAAATAAGCATATATTCTGCAAGGCTTCTGAGATGGTAGGAAAGTAGCCAAGAAGCCTGAGATCATGCATGGTATTTTGTATTAGTTGTGGTTGAGTTCTTGTGACAAGAGAATCAGTGTCAACTGTACTCAGAGCAACTCTATCTTCATCATCAATTTAAGTGCATAATATTACCAGTGAATGGTGTTTTTTCCTTCCATTAGTATTCAAGTTTCTGCTAATCATTCATTTTAACTAAACCTCAATCTAAATTTAGACGAGGGTTAACATCAGCTAAATAAAGAGTTGGGAAAATTATAAGCCATGAAACTGTAATTTAGTTAATTATTCATGACAACAGTGCAAGATTTGGATGGTAAAGACCAAGGAAGCATCCTAATGGTAATGGTCCCCAAAAATCTATGCTATCCATAAGCCCACATTTAACCGGACTTCAAAATTCTAATATCCCAAAAATTCTACATTGATCCTGAATTTATAAGTCAAGAAACTTTAACCAATCAAAACATTAACAAAAAACCTCAACGCGTAACAAATATATTGTACACCCATACACAAAAAATTATGTTACTATAATGAAATTATATTTACCCTTAAAAAAAATGTCTTGTTATTGGAGCAATTTAGTCTTTTATGTTTTTTTTTAAAAATTTTAAAATAATAAATAATTAAATTATCTTTAAAATAAAAAAAAATTAAAGCTATTGATGTATGGTGTTTTTATTTTTTTAAAAAAAATTCAGTAAAAAGACAAATTTATCCTTACCAAGGATTATATTGGAGATCACTCAAACAAGCCCCAAACAAGTAACGGAAGAAAACAATTTTCCTACTGAAATTCTTATTGGGATTGTTTTGACTGACTGATAGCTATTGTCAGGATATATCAAGATCTATCTTCCAGTCCAGTTTTGTTCTGTTCACCTTTGAATTGTTGAAGCACCACTGCCGGATTTTCTTTATATGTAATCACTGACACTTCTAAGAATAGTTTTGACATGTATTTTCTTGATCTTCTCAAAATATTTTCCCGCACCAAGTGACTCTAGACACTGGTTTTGGGCTCGTTTCATCTCGTGGAGTAACTTGCTAGAGATACTCCTCAGGCTGCACTTTTCACTGGTCTGTATGTCCTTAAAGGAGAACCCAAAATGCTACCCATTTTCACTGACAGCAGAAGATGGTTTCTTTACTTGTGAGATTATTTTTATCATTTATTTCACTGTACATTATTCACTCACAGAATGGCTATATGCTATGTAAGTAGATGGAGCGATGGACATGATACTAGTTGCTGTTTTCCTCCTATATGTCTTACAACTCTCATGTATTTTTTCTGTAGTTCGATTAGGCTTGCCAGATTTCCTGCGTAGTCACATTCTATTCGACTCGTCTACCTGGTCCGTCTCATATGCAATCAGATTCCCTAATTTCAGGACTTATGGTGCTGCCCTGTTATGAAAGTTGTTTAATTATTGTCGCTGTTAGATTGTTGTAATTGAAGCACCTTCTTACAATCAGGCACAACTGTCTCTTTCAGGGCTCAAATCTTGCCAGGCTGCCCCCTCCAGAGAGTGCAATTGAATTGTTTGCGACCAACAATAAGTTTTGAAACATTCAACTATTTTTTGTCATTATTTTTACTACACCTTGTTGCTCATTTGACTCCCATTAATGTGCGGTTTCCAGAGGCTTTGATTATGGCTGTAGTGGTTTTATTTTTTCATGGCACATGATATTTACTATAGTCTTTGTGTATACATACCACAGATATGGCATTCTATTGTATACAAGGACTGACTCTCACTTCTGTTGGCAATACTTGGCCCATAACTGCAGTTGCATTAAGCAGCTTGCTTGGTTACTTGCTGTGGTTCAGACCTTTCTTTCTCTAGCATCTTGCAAACATTTCACAGTTTACGTTTTTTGGTAAAAAGGACTCGATCTTGTCCCGAATTTGATTCCCTGGAAACTGTCTGATAGGTTCGGGTTGTTTAATGCTTCTGCATGTATACTGTAAATTTGGTAGCATTCCTTACTGACAAGAAGCTGCCAGGTTAGTTTATCATTTTCAATTACTGATTTCTTTCCCATAAAAATCACTTCTCATGTTATATTTCATGGATACATTTTTGGAAGAGAAGAGTTGACTGATAACGTTATTCATCATCTAATGTGTTTCTTAAGTGGAGTTTTTATGTTGGAGGGGTGCGTTAGACACCAATATCTTCATTTCAGATTTACCTGAGCGGCCCGCTGGACTAACATCTCTGCCACTGCTACCTCAGAGTAGAGACAAGGATAGCAAAAACAAAGAAGAGCACCTCCCATTACTAACTGGGGTTTCTTTCGAGAATGAGGATTGATTATTAGTAAATGAATGCTGCTAGTCATTGTAACCAGTTTTGCCTCGCCATTTGTCTTTAGGCGATTTGAAATTGTTAGATGTCTGCCAAATGGAGAGCACAAATGGATCATGAGGTTGAAGCTAGGGGCATAGGTGGGATATCGGTTAACTGTACATAAATGTCAGCACCGGCTGAAGATAGCTCTGCTGGTGTTGCCGCATTGAACGTGCCTAAAATTTATGTTCGAACCAATGCGTCCGCAGTTCATTTTTCTTGTTAGATAAACCTCAGTTTCTGTATATGGAATGTTTTGGTTTTCTCAAATCCTACACTTTCTCTATACTCTTGCATTCTCTCCTTTCGTTTGTGGAATTGTTCTCAGTGAAGTACAGCTGCCTATTGACAACAGAGAGACGTAGAAAGAGCACTGTACCTGGCACTGCTTGTCATGTTTAACAAAGAATACTGAACATTTGGTCCACAGAAATCTTTAATGAAACATGAAAGATTAGAGGGACCGTGCTTATGTTGATAGTTTCTCATCAAGAGCAAACGACCTAAATGTTTTTGAGAACACAATAACAACAAGTGGAGGCACCATGTGCTCTGCTTTTTCATGTAATTGGGCTTCGCATGAGGCAATGATGCAAAATAATAATGCTTCTTGTCTGTGTCCCTCAAAGGCTACATCCCCCTACATTATACATCTATTTCTTTGCTCTGTTTTCATGGGAGGAAATGTGACGTTGGAGGCATCACTTGTTATGTCACATGTTGGCCTTCTTATCAAAGGTACTAACATATGGCTTTTCTGCACATTGTGGTGGTGGACAAAATAATCCATAAATAGAACCTCCGTCGTGCATGTTTTAAAAAGTAATCTGAAGCTATTCATTAAGAACAAGTAAGCATGGCAGAGGCATACAGTTCAGGGAGGATAAGGCATGCTTGTTGTCAGTCAAAGAAAGGAATATAGATGCCAGGTCTAGCTTTTGTTGAACATGTGAAGGTGGTCCATGAACTAATAAAAAAGGAAATGACCTTTGCCCTCATGCTTCCCAAATCCAAGAACTCCCCTGCTGATCTATGTTTTAAAGTTCCCAAACAGATCCATTGCAGAATCCTCGATGTCTGTGCTAAAGTCTTAGTTAAAGCAATACGTTAAAAGTGAAGGAATACTAAATGATGGTTTCTTGCACAGCTGTTGTTTCTTTACCCTCGTGGGCTCACTCACCAGTCCCCAGTGTTCGTGAGGGTGGAGACCACAGTGCGTCTGTGTTCTTGCATTGCCTGAATGCTGGCAAATAGGTCCACGTTGAGTCAATTGAGCTGGAAAAAAGAAGCAGGGCAAAGACCTCCATTATTCCTTAGCTTAATTTATTATCTAATCTTCGGATTGGACCCTGTTCTTCTAACCATTAAAGCCTGTCCATCATGTTATAAAACAAATAGCGAGAGCTTCTTTTTCATTTTCAGGTTGGCAGAGCAAGGTGTCCTGCTGGGAACAGAATGCAAGGCTGGTGCTTGAGATCTTCTATCATGAGATCACATCTCATGATGTTAGCTTTGTCGCAGACATCTTGGTTTGGTTTCTTTAAACAATTTGAAACATGGTGAGAAAAGTGTCACAATTTTCAGGTGCATTGCTTGCAAAACCGAAGCCCTAGCAGGGTATTTTGCTTGGCAGCAGACAGTAAGGTCTTTGGCATCTTGGAATTGTTTAAGTAAAATAACAAGTTCAAGAGCTTAGTTTGCTGGCAAAAATGGGCGCAGGTTTTGAAACCACGAGGTCATTATTATCTGTAATATGTACTTTACATAAACTGGAAAGTTGCTAATGAGGCGTGCGTTCTCTCCTGTTTGATGATGTTGCCGGTGCTGATTTTTTTAGGCCATAACTGCTTTTTGTTGAGCTGATTTTTACTTAAAAATATATTAAAATAATATATATTTTTAAAATTTTATTTTTTATGTATCAAAACAAAATACATTATAAAAAATATAAAAAAATAATTTTTTTTTTTTAAATTTATAAAAATACTTTCTAATCATAAAAATAAACTATACCTAAATGTTTCAACTTACCAAAACACGATCTCTTATGAATATTAAAAGAGCAGTTTGTCAGATCAAGTAGCAAGATTTTAAATTTGACCATAAATTCAAGAGATAATTGGATAAGATAGAGGAAAGCAAGCCCAAATAATTGCTGATGTTTTAACTATAAAAATAAACGATACAATGATATTTCAACTTACCAAAACAATATCTCTTACAAATCTTAAAAGAATAGTTTGTCACTTAAACTTGTTAGTCAGTGTGGTTACGATTATTTTTCAAATAATTTTTCATACTAAAATATATATTAATTTTTTTAAAAAAAAAATTATTTTTGATATCAGCACATTAAAATGATTTAAAAATATTAAAAATATATTAATTTAAAATTAATAAAAAAATAAAAAATTCAAATATTTTTAAAAATACTTTTAAATTACAGAAAGAAACAAGCCATTAAAATTTGACCATAAATTCAAGGGAGAACTGGTTAAGATAGAGGAAAGCAGAGCCCAAATGACCATCAATTATAGGGATCCCACTGTCCATTTACGAGGTTATCCGAATCTTACAAGACACAGAACATGTTACCTTTGACCCTCACTGACCATGATGTTCACCAACTGTGGCCTAAAGTGTAAACTGTAAAACCTTTTTTTCCATGAAATTCATACCTGTAATCATCAAAGCTATGGTTCTTATTGAACACATTATTAGAAAATAAAAAAGTAAAAGAAAGAGATAGAGAAAGACACGAAGTAAATTTCTAATAAAATATAAATAAATTATTTTAGTGATTATTAATCAAATAATTTCACAAGATTATAAGTGTGATATTAGTAACTTATTGCAGTTTTCTCAAAATATATTTAAATAATATCTTTTTATAAAATTATAAAGTAATACTTAAAATAATGTTAATATGTTGAACAACAAAAATAATCATACGTTCAAAAAAGTTATTAGTAGTGTATTATCTGAGATTGTTTTTCAATGAAAATATATCAAAATAATAATTTTTTCGTTTTTAAAATTTTATTTATAATATTAATACATTAATATTAAAAAATATAAAAATAATAATTTAAAATTAAAAAAAATAACAAAACAACGGTTTAGCGCGTAGCCAAACAAGCTATTCTTCTGGAAGAGGGAGAGCGTTGCCGAATTGAATTCAATCTCCTTTCTTTGACTTTGACCCTGTATTAATTGCCACAAACACCCAGCAAGGACCTTTTAAGACTTCTATGCTTTTCACGCTTTACCTTCGCACGTACCAGCATATTATCAGCGTGTCCAATTATCCTGCATTCGGTGTAATACACGCGCTTATTTCGAGAGTGGCTTTAGTTTCTAATTTGTTGTACTTGGGAAGAGAATCTATGAAAGAGACAACATAAAAAAATGGGAACGTCTAGTAAAGAAGTGAAAAAATGCAGAGAGAGAGTTGAAAGTGAAACAAACAGCTTAGCTTTTGGATCTTAAAAAGGTTTGTTTCCTTTTCTCTCAGTTTCTTGCTTCCCAAACAACACTTTCCCTTTCATTTTCTCTCTTCCACTCCCAAGAAATAAAGTGTTATATATATATAGTGTGTGTGTGTGTGTGTGTGTGAGAGAGAGAGAGAGAGAGTATAATACACTAATAAACTCGAAGACTTCTCTTACCACTGCTACTCAAGCTCTAGGCTTCATTATAGCTCCTTTGAGAAAAAAGAGAGAGACTCAAATGCAGAGAAATATGAGCGCTAAAAACTGAAAAGTAAAAACTTATCTGTTTTTCTTTATCGTTGTATTTAAAGAAGAAACAGAAGAAGTGATATAGTCTAGATCATAGGAGGAGGAGGAGGCAATGGGAGGTAGGTGCTCCAAGTTATCACTCTGTTGGTGGCCTTCCCATCTCAAGTCAAACCTCAACTACCCCTCTGATCTTGGTAATCTAAATAACTTTCTACGACCAGCCGGAGTAGTGCTATTTCCTTTTCCTTCAGTTTTTCACTGCCTTTTCTTTTTCTTATCAGTAGTTAGGGTTTGCTTTATTCTCCTTTATTGTTTTTGGGTTTTGACAAATTAATACACAAACTTGTATGTGTAGAGAATGAGGAGTTATTGCCTGGTGGGTTTAGAGAGTACAGTTTGGAGCAGCTAAGAGCTGCCACGTCAGGGTTCAGTTCGGACAACATAGTATCAGAGCACGGAGAGAAAGCTCCCAATGTAGTTTACAGAGGGAAGCTTCAAGAAGATGATCACTGGATTGCTGTAAAACGTTTTAACAAGTCTGCCTGGCCTGATTCTCGCCAATTCCTTGTCTGTAATTCCAATCTCCCTTTCTATCTATTGTTTTAAATTTCAATCCTGCTCTTTGTTTTTTGAGCTTTTTGTGACTTTGCTGCTGTTGGGTTCTTATTATATAGGAGGAGGCTAGAGCAGTGGGGCAGTTGAGGAATGAAAGATTGGCCAATTTGATAGGGTGTTGCTGTGAAGGACAGGAGAGGTTACTTGTTGCTGAGTTTATGTCCAATGAGACTCTCTCTAAGCATCTTTTTCATTGTAAGCCCAGCCTTGCTTTTCATCCTCAACTTTTTTTTAAGAAAAAAATAGTTAAGCAATCGTTGGAATTAATTTAACGTCAGAAATTAAAAAGTTGAATTTGGGTTCAGGGGAGAACCAGCCGATGAAATGGACAATGAGGTTGAGAGTGGCTCTTTATTTAGCTCAAGCTTTGGATTACTGTAGTAGTAAAGGAAGAGCCTTGTACCATGACCTTAATGCTTATAGAATCTTGTTTGACCAGGTACTTGCTACGTTTTATATATTATATCAAACTCATCTTTCTCAATTTCATGATCTGCTCCTTAAATTCAGTTAGTACTTGTCAGGATGCTAATCCGAGGCTCTCCTGCTTTGGCCTGATGAAGAATAGCAGAGATGGAAAGAGCTATAGTACGAATTTAGCATTCACTCCTCCTGAGTACTTGAGAACTGGTAATAAGTGAAGCTAATCTGTTTCCTTGCTTTCATTTTTACGCATTGGGTGCCAGTACCTGTCAATGTCCTGTTTGGTTGAGCTTAATGTAGATGTCTATGTATGGCAGGAAGAGTGACACCAGAGAGTGTGGTTTATAGCTTTGGCACCCTATTGCTTGATCTTCTCAGTGGAAAACACATCCCCCCAAGCCATGTAATATATATTCTCTTTGCTCTAATATTTGTTTAAGGTGGAATTTCATATGTATTTCTCTTGGCATTTCAACATATGATATTTAGAAGCTGGAAAAGTAATTTGAGTTTTTAGTTTAACTTGAAATTGATTTCAGAATTTTCTGAGGAAACCATAAGCTCTAATACTTGACATTTGGATTGTATGGTGCCTGATCGTTTCAATTCAGAGAAACTTTTGAGCTTAGTATTGCCTTTTTTTTCACTTCCTTCTTTGGCAGGCACTTGACCTTATACGCGGAAAGAATTTTCTGATGTTGATGGACTCTTGTTTGGAGGGTCATTTTTCAAACGATGATGGAACTGAACTGGTGCGTTTAGCTTCGCGTTGTCTACAGTATGAAGCTCGCGAGAGGCCTAATGCAAAGTCTCTTGTCAGTGCTCTCGCTCCTCTTCAAAAGGAAACTGAGGTGGGCATTACTTCTTTTACTCCTTTGCAAGACAATGCACACACGCATGAGCCATTTCATTGGTATTTTTGTGGTGTTGCTCTGTTAGTTAATGTTTTTATTATGCAAGTTATAATGTTACATTCGTTCATTATATTGTATCATCTCAGTTACTGGTATTTTGCAGGTTCCATCCTACATTTTGATGGGTATTCCACATGGAACTCAATCCCCAAAGGAAACAATGTTGTTGACACCTCTAGGTGAAGCTTGCTCAAGATTGGATCTTACAGCAATACATCAAATTCTAGAAAAGGTGGGATACAAGGATGATGAGGGAATTGCAAATGAGGTTGGTATCTACTGCATATTTTGTTTGATTTTTGACACAAGGCTATTTTACCCTGTTTTGAACAATGCCTTTAGTGTCTCCGAGTTTGTCTGATCGTTCGATCTGCACATTAGAAGCATCAGTTTCCACGGAATAGCAACCCATTGTTTCTGTTATTTCCATCACTTTTCAGTCACGAGATTACCATTTCTCACCCAGTCACTTGGAGATCAATCTCCACAAATGAGTTCGATTCGATTGCCTCTCATTCCTTACTCCCCAATTGACATGTGTAACTCTCAGAATTTAGAAGTGCTTTTTATCGATCATTTTAAACTGATAGAGAAGTACCAGACTCCTTGACATATAAAAATCTTCTTGAAAACACGAGGGATGATTCCCTTTCAAAACAGATAATCGTTTTCTCCCATGCTGACAGCTTTATTGTACAACATGGTAGTAACCAGAAAAGTACTTTGATTACCATTTTCAATCATTAACGTGTTTGCAAAGTTTGACTTTTTTCATTAATATACCCTTACTTAACACTGAGTGTAATAGAATTTCTCTTGCCTTGTAGCTTTCCTTCCAAATGTGGACAGATCAGATACAGGAAACGCTGAATTGTAAGAAACATGGTGATGCTGCTTTTCGAACTAAAGATTTTAACACTGCCATCGATTGTTATACTCAAGTAAGTCATGTTCATTGACAACTGCAGAGTCTTCCTTCGTTTTCTTACCTAGTATAGGGCCTGTCGTCAAATCCAAACATAGTGAAATGCATGGTTGCTACACTTTTTTACTGATATATGATATGGAGGAGGTAGGTTATTATACATTTGGAACAATTTAATGAAATAATTGGCCATGGCCTACAGCTGTGACAGAAGAAAGTGAGGCGTGTCCTTTATAAGAAAGCTGTAACAGAAGAAAGTGAGGCGTGCCTTTATAAGAAAGCTTCACCTTGCCATAGATTAAAATATTGCCATGAGTTTAGTTACTGATTTGATGGAAAGCTATAGAATGTGCTTTTAAGAATTTACCTAAAGGTAGTATGTAAGTTTTTTTTTCCTGGTTTTGCAGTTTATTGATGGCGGGACCATGGTATCTCCAACTGTATTTGCTAGACGCAGTTTGTGCTACTTAATAAGTGACATGCCACAACAAGCTCTTGGAGATACCATGCAAGCTCAAGCACTTTCTCCCGAGTGGCCCACTGCCTTCTATCTTCAAGCTGCTACCCTCTTTAGCCTTGGGATGGACAGTGACGCACAAGAAACTCTAAAAGATGGCACATATTTGGAAGCCAAAAATCATAGAAACTGAAAGCGTAAAAAGAATTATATACTCGTATTCATCTGTATTTGTTTCTTTTGCATTTTAATTTCTGCAGCACCACAAGTTTAACTGTATTATTTATATGCTTGGTGTATGTCATCATCATTTTGATCTTAACTCTAAAAAAGCCTCTTGCTTCTTGGCGACTTCTTGTTGTCTATACTTGGGTTTATACTACATCGACCACAAGCTGAACGTAAATTACCGCCTGTTCAGTGGTGCTGATCCAAGTGTTCTCATCTGAAAAAACATCAAATTGCTGCCTTTTGGGACGTCTTAGGAACCAGAGTCAATATCGATTACCAAATTCCACTGAAATGAATTGGAATTTAGACAGGAGCCCTGTTTTATGGGTCACCCGGACAGATCATCTGGACAAAGCTGCATAGCTGTCTCTCCTGAAGCGACTCAAGTCTGAATGACCTAGTTTAACATCAAAGTTGTGCAGTTACCTCATACATGGCCCAATACCATGTCTTTTCAAGGTAGCACCAAAAGCAAAAGGAAAGTGTCCATGGCTGACTTGTAGGACTCGAGACCATGTGCGTCGGAAACTTGGTCGCACTTATGTGGACTTGAAGGGAAGCAACTGGCTGCCCCTTGTGTTAGGAAATCAATTTCCTTCGGTCGTTGCCACTCACACATTGAAAACGCAATGACATTGACGCTGCCAAATCAATTATCAATTAAGCACCAATAACTATTTAGTTTCTCGTAAAGACAACTTGCCATCTGAACTGTGCATGTACAAATAGCTCAATATTAGCTACCAAAAAACTTACATAGTAGCTAATAATATTTCTCCAGTTTCACCAAATGCTATAAGAAGTAACATTAAACAAAAGAGTCTAGTGATGTTCAATTAATATTCATTAAGCAATTTTAATTCTTGCACCAAAAACTGCCAATAATGACACAACATTATGCAAAAGATTTAACATGTAATGACAGAGATCTTCTACTACAGCAGTAAGATGAACTCTCATCACCAAGGTCCTGAGGCCAAAAAAATTATCTTAATTTATAGTAGAATCTAAAAGACAGATTCAGAACTGCCATTAATTCTTAATCAAATGAAAATGACATCATAGATTAGAGAATAATGACAACAATGTGAGAATTTTTAGTTCCCTTCCTCATCCCATCTATTCGTTAAGAACAAATTTCAAACCCGAGCTGGTACAAGTTTCACATTGGACGTTGACCAGCACTAAGCATCTGGCCGATAATACCATTCACCTGGCAAAAACATTTGAGCTTTGATTAAACAACCATCCAAACAGAAGAGCTTGCATTTGTAACAACTTGGACTGCAAAATATGCCAGCAAAGACACTAAAGGAAGCACAATGTTTTAACACAAGTATGAAATGACCAAAAGAACTGGGGCATTTGCAAAGCCACCACATGTATAGTTTTTCAGGAACAGAAGGAAAGCATAAATGAGCATCAAACATGTAACCATATTATGATTCTTCACATTTAGCTATAATTACAATGAATGATAAAACATACCAATAAACATGGCATTTTTTTTATAGCATATGCATATGGTATTCACACTTTATGAATAATAGCCATTTTATAATAGGTGGCTGTATATGCTGAGAATTTTTTTTAAAAAAAGATGGCGACAGCCAAAACATAAAAGAAAGTTTAATTGATCTGATTAAAACAACAGGCACAACTGAATGATGCATCTAACAATCAAAACTATACAAAAGATTAACTATTAGTAAGATATTGCTTGATCGGGAAAAAAGAAGCAAGACATTGCAAACAAACCTTGAATAGAAGCGACATGAAAAGTAGCAAATGAAAGATGGAGATCCAGTAAGTAACATTATATCATTATTTGTGTTGTACACGTAAGGCTATAAGAACTAATATTCATAAAGACAGATACATCTAACAAAATTGTTTCACATGATTGCATTTAAAAAATATCAGCATAGATGATTTGGTTAAAATAGATCATTGTTTATTAACTAAAGTTCTAAGCATTGCTAAACATTAAAGAGATATAAATTGAGCAGCTAATTGAAAAAAAATTAATAACCTACCGCCCAGTATTTCGAAACACATCTGTCAACACAACTATTTTCACCCATGTTTAACTCAGCCTCCTTGTGCCTGAACAGAAAGAAAAAACAATAAAGTTGAAGACAAAGCCATAAAAAAAGAAGAAAATGAATGTGAAGCTCAGATATTTTCATCCATCAACACTTTCACAAGGGTCACTAATCCCTACAAACAGAGGAAAAGCAGAGAATAAAAAGTACCTTTTGTCAATGCACTTGTTGAAGCATGTATTGAGAAGCCTGAAATAACATTAATCAAATAATCAAATTCAGGCACAAAGTGATACTTAATCTCAGATATGATTCCATATTGTTTGATGATTGAAATCCAAGTTGATGTGATACAAATATAGATCACATGAAAAATAAAAAGATGATAACCACAGCTATATGTTTCAAACTCAGAAAGCCAATTATTCAGTTTTCACCTCTTAGTAATCATCAATAACTAAAGAAGAAAAGATTAATCAAGCACGAGGGCAATCAATCTTCTCCTTCAATCAATTGTGCTAATTCTAATTAGGTACAAAACAGTTGTCAAGATAGCCTGGTTGTCTATAAAAAAAATCCCCTCCAAAAACATCAAAGAAAAAAAAAAACTTCAGTAAACAACAAAATCCTACTACTGCAGTAGTGATTGTCAGCTCTTCACAATTCGCATAATCTAAAATTGAACAAACCATAGAAGACAATGATGATAATGAAAGTGAAACAGGCATAAAGAGCAACTAGAAAAAAAATGTAATTGTTTCATAAACCTCCAAGCTTCCCAAATAAATAAAAATGAAACAGAAATAAAAAGCAACAAGAAAACATTGTAATTATTTCATAAAGGAAAGCTCCCAGCTTCCCAAATATCTCCAAAGCCTATGTTTTGCACTCCTAGTGGTAAAACACAAAAAGAAACAACTTATTACCTGTTAAACAGCTCGACTCTGTATTCCATCTCGGTCTCAGCCATGCCATAGGCCTACACCACCATTATCAAAATCCAAAAACTCAAAACACTGATTAAAAAAAATTCCACGTAAATAATCGTAATAACTTATCAATCAAAACATATAAATAGAAAAACAAAACAAATACTAGTACTTAAAACCAAGCAACAATCACCATAAATAACAAAAATCCCAAAAGGGTACCCAATTCACTGTCTAAAAATCTCTCAGGAGAAGAGAAAGGGCTGAAATGAAAGCACCCACCTGTTCTTTGGATACACCAGCTGGTAGACCAACGTTATTGGCAGCCATTGTACTTATACCCTGTACACACCACAAATACACGAACTTACTATCAACCCACTAAAAACCTCTCTCGGGTAATTTAGAACGAAAATCGAATCCAAACGTACTGTAAGAGAAGAGTAGAAGGAGCCGCGAGATGGATGCGAATTAGGGTTTTAGGAGGAAAGGCAAGCGAGGCCACAGTTCATTCTTAAAAAAGAAAAGTAGTGAGTTGATGATGATAATATCACATGCTTGTACCCTTAGTATTTAGAAGGCCCAATGATAAAAAGCCACGCAACCAAGCACGAATGAAATTGAGGGAGTACATTTTTATCATTCGCCAGCGCTACGCCGAAGAAAGAATGAATTTTTTTAATGTAAAAACAATAATAATACGTGTTTTAAATGTTTTTTTTAGTATAAATATTTTTTTAAAATTATATGAGTATTAATTTGATATAACTTGATTAATTTGTCAGGTTTAAAAATAATGTAAATAATTAATAAAAAATATAATATAATTTAAAATAAATATTTAAGATAATAGTTTTTGTAAATATTAAAACGATAATATATTGGATCGATTAGATCAACTTGAATGAATTTGTTCATTTTACATGACGGGTTATAAAACTATGATAACTTCATAGAAAATAAATTAAAATAAACTATAAAATTTAATTTCAATAAACTCATTGTTAAAAAGATGAAACTAAAAAAAATTCAATTAAAAAATATATAAAAAAACAACTCCGAGTTAACCTAAATTAACATATCAAACCTAAGATTCTGATAATGAGATTGAAATTTTCCAATAAAAACAAAATGAAAAAAATTATAAAATTTGATTTTCAATTAACTTAATGTTGTAAAATAAAATATAAAAATAATATAAAAATAATTCAAGTCAACCCGGATTAATCCGCAAAACCAATAATTATAGTCACGATATAAAAACAATCTCAGTATAAAACTTGATTTTTAATAGTAAAAGATGAATTTGAGAGAAAAAAATCACTTAGATAAAAAGAATTTTTTATAAATAAATTGAGTTAATCCATTAAATTTATGATCTTTATTATAAAATTAAGATAGTTTTATAAAAATAAATTATAAAATTAATTTCTCAATAAAACATAATATTTAATACTGTAATTTCAATGAAAAAGAAATCATAGTTTGGAGTTTGGACAAAAAAAACAAAACAAAACAAATAAAAAAAAAACACTATTCAGCTATTAGTATTTTCTGATGAAGGGTACTGTAAAACCTCTTCCTCTTTCAACTTTTTGTTAATTATATAAAAGAGACACGTGTAGCCTGCTCGGTTCCCAAATGGAACACCTAAATAAGACCCCTATGCCGCTCAATTTTGTATTTTTCTAGGGTTTTGGTGCTGTGCTTTTATGGTTTGGATTGGGGGCCATAACAAGTGAAGAAGAAGAGTGAAGAAAACCAGAAGCACAGAAATCAGACCGTCAATAGTAATAAGCAGGTAAGGAGACGGGATGCTCTCTATCTAACCTTAAAAATAATAATGAAAGAAAATGTTGTTAATTTTTTTTTTTGTTGTTGCTGAAGATAGGAATGGAGCACGGTTCCGTTTAATCAATCAATAGCAGAGTCTTGTTGCTACATGAAACATCTATCTTCGAGTGATTGAATTGTTTCCAAGACCTCGACCTCTTAAGTGATTATGCAGCTACTGCAATTTTCTTTTCCGTTTCCCGTTTCTGTTTTTCGAGTTTCGACTTCTTGCATGTCAGAAGTTGATGTTGACGTGCCAGCATGTGAGGAGCACATTGGACAAGGCTGTTGATGACTATAGAAGCAATCCCACATGTATATAGATACCAAATAATGGTTGAGATCGATGTGACCCATTGCAATCTTCATGTTATGGTTTTAGCTGAATGCAACATGATATGTTTGATCCAATTCAATCAGTGTGTTTGGATATGATTCGTGTTTCTCATCATTTTGGAAGTTGGATACAAATTTCTTCATCTTTAAGGGGCTGGGTGGAGCAAATTTAATTGGCATTTCTGCTATCTAAGTTAAACAGAGTCAGAGAGCTATTCATCTAGCAGGCAGGATGGAGCAATTTTGATTTTTCTGTTCTCTCATGAAGGTGCGATCTGTTTATTTTGTTCCCATTTGATTTCCAGATAATCACAGAATGGTCCAAGTAATTTACAGAACTGCTGCGAATACATGTGGATTTGGAATTTCGGTACTAGCAGCAGGCAGTGCATTGCTCGAGTTAGTGAACACCTGGGTTTGATTCTAACCAAATATGAAGCCAACTAGAATCAGCCTTTGCCCATGAGAATCAGCCATCCCTCTCTGCTCCAGATACAATCGTCCAAAATTGGAAACTATTGCTTACAGAAGTTTTCTGAACATAGTTAAAAACTGAAGGGGGGGAAAGAGAAGGGCAGCAAGCAGGGATTATATGCAAACGAAGCCAGTAATTTACGTGTATGCATAATACAGAAACAGATACACTGGAGCACCGGATCAGTTACAATTGCAGTGTTAGTCACAGATATGGCACAACCTACAAGCTAGAATACGGACAAGGAGCATAAAAAACAGGCACTTGATGGAAGGGGGGTCATACTCACACTCATCCCTGATACCAAGAAATGGCCACGACTTGCTTCCCGGTTCAAGTGAGGACTTTAAAGTGAAAGATCCAAGAAATGACAAAGGCCATCACCATGCAGGCAAGCAAGAAATTCATAACGCGGCGGCTATGCCAAAATGCTCGGGTCTCCACGAGGATAAGAGGAGCTGCTGGTGCTGATAAGACCGCCGCACTAGCGTTATGTGCCTCATTTGTCTGCTCGCCTGCAACACCAAGTGCAGTGGCACCACATATCTCACATGTCCTGTAAAAACAGAACACAACAGCGGTAAGATAATTTATAACTTCAATCCAAATTGAATTGCCATAAAAATAAACATGGAGTCTCAAACCAGGTAACATCTTGAGTTCAAAAGGATAAATTTTGTATGGTGACAGATTAAATTGTTTGAATTCATATACTTGTGGCATTTCAGAAGAGCCACTGAGGATTTATTAGTTTTGGAGAAAGTGTTACGGAAAGCATTTTGTTGCTATTTACGCTAAATTCATATGTTGACAGTATGCAGCAAATGTATACAAACACCTTACCGGAGAATGGTTAGATCAGTCGGCATGCATACAAGCCTTCTTGCATACAACTAAGGCAGCATGTCGAAAAAACATACTTCGATCAGTAATGAGAAACAATAAAAACCTCTGACAGTGGGTACAACCACCATAGCAGAATGAAGAAGTGACCATTTATACGGATAAAATGAAAGGCAATCACGTTTGTGTTCTATATGCAAGTGTGTAATGATTCACAAAAGGAGAAGTTTGCATACCATACTTCAAGAAATTCATTGAAGCAGAATTTCTGCAGTTGAATATTTCAAATATTCGTAGAGAAGCACTTGTCTACTTCTCAAAGTCAATACTTGTGGGTTTCATGGCCCCACACTTCATTCTTCATAAAATGTAACCAGGAAAGACCCTCAACGCTGTTTTTTTTTTTTTTTTTAAGGAAATTTAGCTTTGATTCAAGTCAGGGAAACTATACGATTTACTACGTCCACAGGATTTCTACCTGGCCTTCAATTTGACGGTTCTGTCCCCCCTTATTCCAAAAGGTCACAATGAAGCAAAAGAATAAGGACAATATATATAGTTTAATTTGTCAGGTTTTAGATTTGATTTTAAGAGATTATCAGTTCGAGTCTTATAAATCTCAGAGTCATTAAAAATTTACATGGTCGTTAACTTCAAGGTTCATAAAATTAGTTAAGGTATGCGCAAACTAACTCAAACACTTACATTAATAAAAAATAAATAAAAATAAATAAAAATAAATACACCTATAACCAAAGCATGGCAGGAACAATAGCTAACAATAGCTCCAGAGTGGTTAGATTGGCTAATGTCAAGCACAAGGAGGAAAACTTTGTCTATGTGAATTTGGAAATTTGAATGTGCTGATAAGTGATTAATTCGGTAACAAAAACAGGAATTATCGAAGTTAAGTGGTAGGTGATCAAGAAGAATCTCATTAAGTATTACAAATTTGATGAACTCCCAAAAATCTAATATATTCAAGAAACATGTTATTTGTCCTTTGTATTCTGGTTAATCAAATGTTTATCTCTTTATTTCCTTCTCCTTAGACCATAAAATGGAAAAATTAATGATGTTAATTCTGTTATCTTCAAAAACAGTTCTTGTTGGGGACTTGAAGACCCTCCAATAATAAAATTAATATCTTTAAATAAAATTAAAAAATAACTTTGAATTCCAAAAAAAATGATGTTTGTTCTTCATATTATAAATTTTTAGAGTAAGAAAAAATGAACTCCTCACCTGGAAGAGGGATATTTCTTTAATTTTAATAGCATTAATGATGAATAAATATCTTTTATATATTATTAATTATAAACAAATATCTCTTACATATTATGAGATGGAAAATATAGTAAATCCCTTAAACGATTTTTTATATTTTTATAGATATAAGAAAATGATTACTTTTAACATGAACAATTCATGTTAATAATTTAAAGATAAAACTCTATGGTCATAACATGGATCTTTAAGTCCAACTAGGTCCAGCGTGTAACAAAACCTAGAGAAAATGAATTTAGGAGCTTATCAGACCTCCGATATTTTAGGTTAAGTCCACGGTCGAACCCAAACATAATAAGTCCAGCAAGTTAGTAGATTCATAGTAATTTAAATTTAGCTCAACTTAAATATATTAGATTTGATATTTTATTTGGACCTGTACAAACTTAAATTCAACTCATAATTGAACCCAGATATATTAGTTATGACATGATAACAAACCTACATTCAATTTAGCTAACACCCTATTCATGATCTTTAACTTTAACAAATCACAAAAAATATTTACCGGTCAAAACTTATGCCTTGGTTACTTTTCATTTGAAACAATAGAAGACAATGCTTCTCTCATTTAATTAGACCCAACCCTCAGCAACTTCAATTATTCTAAATAAACCCTAGTTGTACCCTCTCCAAAACTGTCTCTATGCTGCCAAAACAAGCTAATTAAATTTTTTGCACCTCCTCAAGTGGAGGTTTCTATTAATGATTAATAAGAACTTATAGTGGGAAAAGCACATTTACAAGTTGACAGTTCAAATCAGATCAGATCGATATAAGCAAGAGGATCCCAAGACTCTTTTGCAAACACTTTCAAGTCACCAACATGCGGGATCAAACAAATTCCTCAAGCCAACAAAACTATAACCAGAATTTTTTAACCAAAGAACATAATGCAGAATTCTTCAAAACCATCAAATGGATATCCTAATTTTCTGAGAAACAAGCTAATGCAACAACAGAACATAACTTTTTTAGCAGGAAAAAAAAAATGGAAAAGTTGAAGTCTTTACTCACGTGTTACCCTTGATCTTGAACCAAGTCTCTGCGCATTTCTTGTGTGCAGCACCCAGATCACCCTTACAAGAACACCCCAACTCAATAGGAACTCCACATTCTTGCTCTCTAGTCTCCAAACCCAGGTGGCAAATTCTACAATCTCTCTGAGTCTTGTTGTCCAAATGCACCTCCATATCCAAACCTCCACTCTCCAAATCCACCTCTGACAAGCAATCTGACACAGAAGAGTTCCTATGAGCCCCAATCTCGCCAGACAGTGAGATTTCACTGCTGCTGGCACTGAAATGGTGGTCTCTGAAGAAAGGGTTAGAGTGTGTAGCTAGCATTTTGAGAGAACCTAGAAAGGAGAAAACTTAAGAAAGTGCTAGAGGCCGGGGTTTTGATTAAAGGGTTTTATGCCATTTGCTTCATCAATTTTCAGGAGAAGAGAGCTAGCAGACTAGCAGTAACGAGAGAGAGAGAGAGCTAAGTTTGGAGTTAACGACAAATAGAGTGGTGTTAAAGAAAG
>CAXHTJ010000019.1:8202526-8549527 GCA_964019445.1 Populus tremula | reverse complement strand
TCGTGTATACGGTTACTATTCACGTCTACGGAACTATTCACCTATACGGCACTATTCATCCATATGGTACTGTTCACTTACTGTTGGCGTATATAGAAAGTCAGTGCGGTGATTAAATACAGTCTAGGAAGTTCTGTCTAAGGAGATTGGGTTTTAAGCGGGACCGTTTGTGACCCCTCCAATCTTTCCTGGGAACTTACTTAGTGAAGTATTATTCACACGATACTATTTCTATATACGTTACAGATCTGTGAAACGGTGATAGCTGAATAGATCTCGGTGAATACAATGGCAGCAAAGTACGAGATTGAGAGGTTCAAGGGGAGCAATTTCTCACTGTGGAAAATGAGAATCAAGGCAATCTTGAGGAAAGACAATTGCTTGGCAGCAATTGGGGATCGGCCCGCGGAGATCACTGATAATGCAAAATGGAATGAGATGGATGGCAATGCTATTGCTAACATACATTTAGCACTAGCTGATGAAGTATTATCAAGTGTGGCGGAGAAGAAAACAGCTAAGGAGATATGGGAGACTCTAACAAAGCTATACGAGTCCAAGTCTTTGCACACAGATTTTCTTAAAGCGGAGACTTTATACCCTTCGAATGGCAGAAACCACGTCGGTGACTGACCACATCAACACAATAAGAACTCTATTTTCACAACTCACTACATTGGGTCAACAAATAGAGGAAAATGAACGTGCAGAGCTTCTACTTCAAAGTCTTCCTGATTCGTATGATCAGCTCATTATCAACCTGACCAATAATATCCTCTCAGACTATTTAGTCTTCGATGATGTTGCAGCCGCTATCCTGGAAGAAGAAAATAGGCGCAAAAACAAAGGAGACAGAAACAGTTCAAACCAAGCAGAGGCGTTATTGGTGTCAAGAGGAAGATCAACGGAACGTGGCTCAGTGGGAGTCAAAGGCAGGGGAGGTCCAAATCAAGAAGTAAGAAGATGGTGAAATGCTACAACTGTGGCAGAAAAGGGCACTTCAAAAAGGATTGTTGGTTTAAAAAGGGTATAGAGAATACTGCAGAGTCATCAAGACCTCAAGGATGTGTTGCAAGCACCTCAGAAGATGGAGAGGTTCTATATAGTGAAGCAGCAACAATCTCTACAGATAGAGAAGAGCTCGCTGAGGTCTGGCTAATGGATTCAGGAGCAACATGGCATATGACCCCTAGACGAGATTGGTTCCATACATATGAACCTATCTCTGGAGGCACAGTGTTCATGGGTGATAATCATGCTGTAGAGATTTCTGGCATTGGCACCATCAAATTGAAGATGTATGATGGCTTAATTCGTACTATTTCAGGAGTGCGACATGTGAAAGACTTAAAGAAGAATCTTTTGTCCGTAGGACAATTTGATAGTCTTGGCTGTAAGATCCGAACAGACAATGGAATCATGAAAATTGTCAAAGGCGCGCTGGTGGTTTTAAAGGCAAGAAAGACAGTTGCAAACATGTTTGTATTAATGGGAGAAACACATCAGGGGGCAGAAGCATCAATCGCATCAGCCAGTCCTGCAGAAGAGAAGACGATGATGTGGCATCAAAAACTAGGCCACATGTCAGAGAAAGGTTTAAAGGTTCTCTCTGATCAGAAGTTACTCCCTGGGCTTACAAAGGTTACTTTACCTTTTTGTGAGCACTGTGTTACAAGTAAACAACACAGGTTGAAGTTTGGCACGTCAACAACTAAGAGCAAATGCATCTTAGACCTGATTCACTCTGATGTTTGGCAAGCACCGGTTGTATCCTTGGGAGGAGCAAGATACTTTGTATCATTCATAGATGACTTCTCCAGGAGATGTTGGGTGTATCCGATTAGAAGGAAGGCAGATGTGTTCTCAGTTTTTAAAACCTTCAAAGCGCGGGTAGAACTTGAATCTGAAAAGAAGATCAAGTGTTTGAGGACTGACAATGGAGGAGAATATACCAGTGATGAATTTGATAACTTCTGTCAACATGAAGGTATCAAAAGGCAGTTCACAACGGCATACACTCCACAACAAAATGGAGTGGCA
This sequence comes from Populus tremula, assembly GCA_964019445.1. NCBI lineage: Eukaryota > Viridiplantae > Streptophyta > Magnoliopsida > Malpighiales > Salicaceae > Populus > Populus tremula. The sequence goes on along the minus strand of CAXHTJ010000019.1, from coordinate 8,547,487 downwards.
GAGCGGATGAACAGAACTCTATTGGAAAGAACAAGAGCAATGTTGAAGGCTGCAGGTCTAGAAAAGTCATTCTGGGCAGAAGCAGTCAATACCGCCTGTTATGTGATAAATCGATCTCCATCTACTGCAATTGAGTTGAAGACACCAATGGAGATGTGGACTGGAAAGCCAGCTGATTATTCTCGATTGCATATATTTGGAAGTCCTGTGTACGTGATGTACAATACTCAAGAGGTCAGCAAGCTGGATTCAAAATCCAGAAAATGTGTATTCTTGGGATATGCTGATGGAGTGAAGGGGTATCGCTTGTGGGATTCCACTGCCCACAAGGTAGTCATCAGCAGAGATGTCATATTTGCAGAAGATAAAATGCAAATGGAAGAAAATAATAGCATTTTAAAGGAGACTACAGAAGTCCAGATGGAAAATACTCAGAATCATACTTCTTCTGAAGCTGCACCAGAGCATGAAGAACAAGAACAAATAGAGTCTGAAACTCCTGAAGTTCGACGGTCAACTCGTGAAAGAAGACCACCGGCTTGGCACTCAGAATATGTTACTGAGAGCAATATTGCATACTGTCTTCTAACAGAGGATGGAGAGCCATCAACTTTCCATGAGGCTATCAAAAGCACAGATGTATCTATGTGGATGACAGCAATGCAAGAGGAGATTGAAGCTCTGCACAAGAATAACACTTGGGATCTTGTTCCGCTACCACAAGGAAGAAAGGCCATTGGCAACAAATGGGTTTACAAGATAAAGCGTGATGGCAATGATCAAGTGGAGCGGTATCGTGCAAGATTGGTGGTGAAAGGATATGCTCAGAAAGAAGGAATAGACTTTAATGAGATATTTTCTCCGGTGGTACGACTTACTACAATCAGAGTAGTCTTGGCGATGTGTGCTATATTTGATCTTCACTTAGAGCAGTTAGATGTGAAAACTGCATTTCTTCATGGAGAACTTGAAGAAGAAATTTATATGCTCCAACCAGAGGGTTTTGCTGAAACAGGCAAAGAGAACTTGGTTTGCAGGTTGAACAAATCTCTATACGGTCTCAAACAGGCGCCGAGGTGTTGGTACAAGAGATTTGATTCCTTCATAATTAGCCTTGGGTACAACAGACTCAGTTCAGACCATTGTACGTATTACAAGAGGTTTGAAGAAAATGATGTTTTCATCATTCTGTTGTTGTACGTGGATGACATGTTGGTAATAGGCCCCAACAAAGATCGAGTCCAAGAATTGAAGGCACAGTTGGCTAGGGAGTTTGATATGAAGGACTTGGGACCAGCAAACAAGATTCTAGGGATGCAAATTCACCGAGACAGAAGTAAGAGGAAGATTTGGCTTTCTCAGAAGAATTATTTAAAGAAGATCTTGCGACGCTTCAACATGCAAGATTGTAAGCCAATTTCCACCCCACTTCCTGTTAACTTCAAATTATCCTCAAGTATGTCTCCTAGCAATGAAGCAGAGAGGATGGAGATGTCTCGAGTACCGTATGCATCAGCAGTGGGAAGTTTAATGTTTGCCATGATATGTACAAGACCAGACATTGCACAAGCAGTGGGAGCAGCTAGTCGATACATGGCAAATCCTGGTAGAGAGCATTGGAATACTATAAGAGGATCTTGAGATACATCAAGGGTACCTCAGATGCCGCATTATGTTATGGAGGATCAGAATTTACTGTCAGAGGTTATGTTGACTCAGATTTTGCTGGTGACCTTGAGAAAAGAAAATCCACTACAGGCTATGTGTTCATAATTGCAGGAGGAGCTGTGAGCTGGGTCTCTAAACTTCAGACTGTTGTAGCGTTATCCACAACAGAAGCTGAGTATATGGCAGCTACACAAGCTTGTAAAGAAGCAATATGGCTGAAGAAACTTATGGAGGAGCTGGGCACAAACAAGAGAAGATTCTTTTGTATTGTGATAGTCAGAGTGCCTTGCATATTGCAAGGAATCCAGCGTTTCATTCAAGAACAAAACATATAGATGTTCAGTATCACTTTGTTCGCGAAGTGGTGGAAGATGGAAGTGTGGATTTTCAGAAGGTTCACACAAAGGAAAACCCAGCAGATGCTTTGACCAAACCAGTCAACACTGATAAGTATATATGGTGCAGATCCTCTTATGGCCTAGCAGAAACGTAAGCAGCATGAAGATGGCAAGTATTGAAAGGATAGAAGAATCACAAATGATCAAGTGTGAAGACTTGATTAAATCATCAAAGTCTTCAAGTGGGAGAATGTGAAGATAGTGGCCACTTGCCAACTTGGCCAACTTGGCCACTTGGCCACTTGCCAACTTGGCCACTTGGCCACTTGCTCCTTCATGGATGCTTGCCTATAAATAGGCAAGCATCCAAGCATTATACACCAAAAGAGAGAAAAAGAGAGAAGAGAGAAGAGAGAGTGAAGAAGGAAAGTAATCCCACTAAATTGTGAGGTATTTGTGAGAGAGTAAGTGAGGTATTTTCTTCTAGTAATAGAGAGATTCTTAGTTGTTCTCCTATTATAGAGAGAGGTTGTAATTCCCACATTACTAGTAAAATCCTTCTATACTTGCCCGTTGACGTAGCCTAATTGGGTGAACCACGTAAATTCTTGTGTCTCATTTCTCATTTAAGCCTTTTATCTTGTCGGGTTTGCATGCCAGTATCCTAACAAGACTGATCCTCTGTGTGCCTTTAAAGAGGGGAAGATAGAAGAAAGAATTTTCATACAACCATCCGAGTCCCTAGAATCTAAAGAGCATTAAAACCTGTTCAAACAATAACTCTTTTTCAGGCATATTGAACTTTGAAATTTGAAAAATTATTCACCATAAATTAACATTTGATCACATGAAAAATGATCCAGAAGGGGCTTCTTTTTTTCCATATAAATTAAGGCAGGTAACAGGTGTCCTGTGATTATGGTTTTCACAACCAATCACAGATAATTGAAACAAATCAGTAAAGTGAGAGAGCGGGCATACTGCAAACATAGCACAAATTCTTGTTCTATGTTCAATATGTATTATTGCAAAGTCTTGTTTCAATGAGATAAGTTAAACTACTACTTCTAATGGAATTGGAACCTGCAAACAGAATAAAAATGGGCAAAAAGGCATTCCCTATTCCTTCCTCTACGGATTTTTATGTGGTGTTTATTGCAGACACACTCCCCACACCTACATACCTCCCCATCAATCTATTATTAACCAGCAAGGTCACCACCATTCGACAGGGGGTTTTTCCTTCTTATTTATGTGACAACCGATACAAAATCTAAAAGCTCCAGTTAAACTTTGGATGCAGCCATTACTTTAGCAAGAAAGCTAGCAATGAAATACAGAACATGACCTCCACAAACTTCCATGAACTTCAATCAAACAGACAAAAACACCACATTTTTTTGGGGGGAAATTCAATCAAAAGAAAAAAAAACACATTAAAATAAAATGAAATAATGAAGAATTATAAAATTCAGAAAATAGCATAACTAAGACTGACCGTCTTTGTGAGCTATCCCCCATGCTTTTCCATGCCTACCATCCTGCAATGATCAGAAACACATTAAACCCAGAAGAATCCCTTAACCAAGATGAAGATATAAACTCCAATTTTATCAAAATCTAATGATCTCCAAGAAAACCTTTCAAAAAAGTCAAAACTTGAGAGCAATGACCATAAAATCAGACCAGCCAAACACCCTAAACCCAGCTAAATATTGATACTTACTAGTCAAAATATGAGTGGAAGGGAAAGGGAGGGTCCAGTACCTTGTAGAGATTGATTTTGGTGATCTCGTAAGATACATTGGCCCAATGAGATTTAGCCAAGTGGTATCCGATACCCCAATGAGGCAAGAACTGAGCCACCTCGAAGAGGTTCTTCTTCTTTCTTCGTTTCGGTATGGATGTTTCATGTTTAGGGTTTTGAGCACTGGCTAAAGAAGAAGAAGAAGCAGTAGTTAGGGTTTTTAGCAAGATGGTGAATGGTGATAATCTTTTGAATAAGCTTAGTGTTTGATTTGTAGCTGCTGCTGCTCTGTTGGTGAGGAGACTGCCACCGCCCATTCTATTTCTTTCTTTCGCCCCACCACCCGCCTGAAATAATAGGGGTTCCTCCTCATTTCTTCTTTTTATTTTTTTATTGCTCTTAAACGACAGCGTAGTGTGAAGTTGGATATTTTTTTCTTACATGGTTTTCATGTATTTTTTTAATTTTTCCCACCTTAATAACCGCTCCTGTCCTATCATAACATAGTTAACAAGTATCAACTCCACTTCGACGCAATGTTATCCTTCTCAATTTTTAATATAAAAAAATATAATTTTTCATTTATTATGATTTATTAATTAAAAAATAAAAAGATAATTTTATATTTTATATAAAATAAATTAAAATATATATATAAACAAATAAATAAGAATAAGTTAGCACTAATTAAATAATAAAGCGTGAATCTAATATTTATAGTTGAAACAAAAGATAAATACACATAAATATTTTATATTTGTTGTTCTTTATATTTTATTTATTTTTATTTATTTTAGTTTAGAGGATAACTGTCTTTGCTGATAACAAATTATTTTTTTATAAAAACATCATACAAAAACAACTAATTTATATAAAATATAAAAGAAAAGAAATTACAAATAAATTAAATTAATTTCTTTGAAGTATTATGAAACTATAAAAATATAAATCAATCAATCACAATATTTTTAAAAAATAAAGCTACACTCAATAATTTAAAAATAAAAAAAAGGATGTTAATAAATATTAAAATTAAAATTAAAAAAAGACTAACTTTTTAGTGTATGCTAGGCCTACCAGTCTCTAGTAAAAAGACTAACTTTTTTCTCATATTCAAATTCAAAATTAGATAAAAAGTCGCAACTTTTTTTTCTCTCTCTTCGCCCTTTCCCTTCTCTCCTCATCTCTTCGTTCTCCCTCAACACCTCTCCTCTCCTGTTTCATAACAACAACAATCATCCCTTTTTCTTTTTTCGTCTCCTCTCTCTCTTCAAAATAGATTTGTTGATTTTATGTGTAATGAAAAGTTGTGAAGAATGACAATAAAAATTGAAGCATTTGCTTGAATCTTGTCCTGAAAACTTAACATGATCAAAGATCTCATAGACCGGGCAAAAAATCAATTCCGCAACGCGGATGAACTTGTGTAAGGAATATTGACCTGGTTAAACCATTTCTCTCCTCAATTTCTCAGCTGTTCAACTTTTTGATATTCAAGTGGATAAAAACAAACTCGATTGCTGCTAATTGATAAGAAATTCTTGGACTGAGTTTCTGTTTGTGTCAACATTAGAGAAGAGAGCTGAAATCCCTATTTCACGAAGCTTACTCTGGCAGCAGCCACTTGTAAAGAAGATTTGTACCGTTGTTTCACTTGTGTGTGAGAAACTCGTTCTGTTCTGCTGCTAGATGTTAGAACAGAATACCAGTGTGCCCGATAGTCATGCACTTGTGAGTGTCATTTGCCTTTACAAAATTCCTTGCACCTCCTTTGTTACCATTTGCTTAGACTTAGCCATATGAATTTTTATTTTGAGAGAAAAAACACGAGGTAAAGTTTCCTTTGAAAATACAAGAACACCTCTGTACTCTTTAGGGGGGGTGTGGATTGAGATAAAATTGAAGTCATGTTCAACTTCAAATGCCTAAGGAAAGCTTTGTTTCAACAATATAGAGTTCCCAATGTTAATTGAAAAGGACAATTGATGAATTGCAAAGTCAAAGCATTTGAACCGGAAAGGGGCATCATCTGCCTGTTCATGATTTGAAGGAGGAAGGATAGGATAAATAATAGTTCAGTACCCAATTCCACAACAAATTTGAAGTACTAGCTGCAGATTCATTTTAAAACCCTACATACTAAAGAAGAATAGAAACCAGCAACTGGAAGTTGAGGTTCAAAAGAAAGAAAATCTACTGGTAGTCTTGCTGATATTCATCTCCTTCCTCCTCCTCCTCGTATTCTCCTTCCTCATCAGCTGTTGCATCTTGGTATTGTTGATACTCAGAAACCAGATCATTCATGTTGCTCTCCGCCTCAGTGAACTCCATCTCATCCATTCCTTCCCCAGTATACCAATGCAAGAAAGCCTTCCTCCTAAACATGGCAGTAAATTGCTCACTAACCCTCCTAAACATCTCCTGTATAGATGTTGAATTGCCAATAAATGTGGATGCCATCTGAAGACCAGTAGGCGGGATATCACACACAGTTGACTTTACATTGTTTGGAATCCACTCAACAAAGTAAGAAGAGTTCTTGTTCTGCACATTCAGCATCTGCTCATCTACTTCTTTTGTACTCATCTTGCCACGGAACATGGCTGATGCTGTTAGATAGCGTCCATGTCGCGGATCAGCCGCACACATCATGTTCTTCGAATCCCACATTTGTTGAGTGAGTTCTGGAACTGTCAAAGCTCTGTACTGCTGCGAGCCACGGGATGTGAGTGGTGCAAAACCCACCATGAAAAAGTGAAGACGAGGGAACGGTATCAAGTTCACTGCAAGTTTTCTCAGGTCAGAGTTCAACTGACCAGGGAACCTCAAGCAGCATGTAACCCCAGACATTGTTGCAGATATCAGATGATTCAAGTCACCAACTGGTCTCAAATACAAGGAAAAACACAATTTGTTATATTAATTGGTGTTGCTGTTAATGTATATGCTTAAAATTATTTATTTATATACAGAACATAAAGCAATCATATTCATTCAATTAACAGAACAAAAGGTAGATGAGAATGTAGTTTAACAAAGAACTTACAGCTAGGAGTGGTGAGTTTCAGAGTCCTGAAACAGATATCATACAAGGCCTCGTTATCGAGAACCATACACTCGTCAGCATTCTCGACAAGTTGATGAACAGACAAAGTAGCATTATAAGGCTCAACAACTGTATCAGACACCTTTGGAGAAGGAAACACAGAGAATGTCAACATCATTCTATCTGGGTATTCTTCTCTAATCTTCGATATCAATAGGGTTCCCATTCCAGACCCGGTTCCACCTCCTAGTGAATGACACACTTGAAACCCTACACTCATTTCAAATCAAATAAATAAACCCAGTTAAAACCCCATGAGCAAAATAATCTTAATTTGTTTAGTACACTAGATTATTATAGTAGTAACCTTGCAAGCAGTCACAATTCTCGGCTTCTTTTCGAACAACATCGAGGACAGAATCGATGAGTTCAGCGCCTTCAGTATAATGACCTTTAGCCCAGTTGTTTCCAGCACCAGATTGGCCGAAAACGAAGTTGTCAGGTCTGAAGATCTGACCGTAGGTACCAGATCTGACGCTGTCCATGGTTCCAGGCTCCAAATCCATGAGGACAGCACGAGGAACAAACCGACCGCAACTAGCTTCATTGTAATAGACGTTGATTCTTTCAAGCTGGAGAGGGGAGTCGCCTTGGTAACGGCCGGTGGAGTCTATGCCGTGTTCTGCACAGACGACCTCCCAGAACTTGGCTCCTATTTGGTTGCCGCATTGCCCGCCTTGAATGTGAAGGATCTCACGCATTTTTTCTTGTGGTTTTGTAAGAAAATGAAAAGAAGAAGAGAGGATTTTGAATTCGGAGAGAGGGAATCGGGCAAATGGAAGATTTTATAGAGGAAAGGGAAAGCGGAAAGCGAATATTTTATTTAGAAACGGTAAGTTGGGCTGCCTGCTATTTCTAACGGATAGGAATCCAACGGTTAAGACCTGTAGACGGTTTTTGAAATTCAACTTTTCAAATTCGTGGGTTTCAGCTGTCCGTACGTAAACAGCAGAGCCTTTCAAGTTTCATCTGATTGCTTACCTTCCATGCTAGTTATGATTTACGAATTGATTATAATTTTGATCCTTGTAGTTTAATAAAACTAATTAAGCGGTCCTTGTAGTCTAAAAGATAATTAAATAATCCCTTGCACCGATGACTTTCCTCAATTTAGTGATTTTTTTTTTTCTATCCAAAAACACCTTCCTTCCTCCTAATCATTTCACCTATGGAGAAATAAAAAAAATTGGAAAAGAACATTGAAATCTATAGAAAGATCAAGCTATAAACGAAACTGAAAAATAGGGACTAAAATTCAATTTGGTAAAAGTTAATTGTTTTAAGCTACGGGGACTAAGTTAAAATTAACACTAAATTTGGTAGCTAAACAGAATCTCCGATTTTCTTTTTATAATGAGAATGAACAGAATCTCCAGATATTAGGTTCGAAGCAGAACAGTACAGTTCGTATTATATTCAACCCATGACAGTATCAGTACAAAGATAACATTTTTCAGCAATACAAAATTAAAAACTTAAGCCAAAATTCCCTGGTATATACCTACTTAAAAGCGAGATAAAGATTATATTCCAAGTAAAACAACTGAAGCTTTAATGGAAGGGTGTGGGTGTATAAGAAAACCCCGGAGAAAGGATACCGCCACCAGAAAAAAGCTTCTTTTCCCGGAAGAGGCCGTCCCTTGTTCCTTGCATAGACAAGCACACTTGACGATGCAGGGTTAGCTCCATGGATTAGAACCAAAGTTCCACAATAGATTATTCAGACATTATGAAGAAAAATCCGAAAAGATAGGGAAAAGGCAGCAAGCATTAATAAATGATAACCCAAGCCCACCTGAGGGGCTGCATATTCCTTGCACCACCTTGTACACTCTGTTTCTTTTCTTCTTCCGTACTACGCCTTTAGACAACAATCCAGACGCTGGGTTGATACTTGATGATAGGCCATTATGATCACTCTCCGAAGATGCAAGAAATGTGATTTTGAAGTTCAAAAAAAAAAAAATTACCATCGCCTAACAATCAACTCTCAGGGGTGGGTGCTATCAAGACCCACCGAGACAACATAAACATTTATTAAATTCAGGTAACGAGGGCCTACCTGCCTACTTGCTATCTTCTGTTAAATCTAGTGTTCAGAGAATCGTGATTAGACTCTTTTCTTACCCCGGTAACTTCATAAAAAACGTTTCCTGAAAATTATCCAAAGTCTACAAGCATCCTCTCATAAATCCCACCACGCTAAGGTAAAAGGAGATTGATTTGTTCATGCACATGCCTAATCCAAGCAGAAATTGAAACAGCTTAAATCGCCGGAAGAAACCATTTCGATTGTGTATTTGATAGCAGTTGTGTCTCAACATTTTACAACATTGTTCTCCACCCAAGTGGACTTCAAAGCCATGTTGTGGAGAAGGGGAATTGAGACCATTATAAATTTTGCATCCAAACATCATAAAAATATTACATTGATTTTGCTTTGTAGAAAGAGAATGAACATAGATCCATTATTATAAGTTTTGACTGGAGATTCTTAAGAGGTAATACCAAAAGGTATTATTGTTAGCTCTCACTTTTTTTCCCCCTTCAAACACAAGATCACGTAATGTTGTACCACATTGATGTCAACTAACTGATGAATAAGGCCTAAAACATCACAGATAATTGAAATGAAAATGCTAGATACCCTCCACAAGTTAACTGACAAACAAGATGCAATCCACTACCAAATAAGAAACAAAATGAAAATGCTAGATACGCTCCACAAGTTAACTGGCAAGGTGGACTAAAAAGGAAACAGCTTTCAACATATTATTGAATCACAGCCCTGTATAAAAAGTGTAAACTTTGGAATCGTTGCTTGATGAGTTCATAACAGAAGTTTACATCAGACATACACAGAAGATAATGCCCAATATAATCATTATCATCTTAAATCTCATTTAAATTTCTAAGGTATATAACTCAATTCTATATTGACGACAAATCTGTTGACTTTTTATAAATGAATTTCCAGTTTTAGATTTTTTGTTCATCCTGAAAGTGTCAAGAAATCACAGAACCACATAAAATAAATTATTTATGGATGCATTGGTCCAATTAATATTCATTTAGAAGAGTGGCATGGATAAATCAAAACATAGTACTTGCTAAAGGATACAGCATAACACTAGTGGATGATTTCTATTAAAAAATTGATGGAACATTACTATGAAAGAAAGAGTAGTACCTTCAGCAACAAAAGACAGTAATTTATTTAATATGCCAATAAAGTAAAGTTCTTAGCATCAAATAGCTTGAACGGCTTACAATTAATCTGCATGTTAAGGCCACCAATTGTCTAGTTTTTGCATCATATTACTGTTAAGTGGGAGGAAGAGATTATATTTGAACCGTAAAAAGCAAAGATTCACATCTCCTATAGCATTTTCAGCTACTAGCACTTTCTTTTTCTTGTGTTCCTACTTTGGTATTCTCAGGCCCAGCAGCAGGTTCATTTTGATGAAAGGTATCTTCTTAACCATTCATCAACCCTGATTTTTTTTGGACACCAAGCATTGCATCTTCACAAATGCATTATTTTCCCCAACATCATCTATAAAGTGCATTAATTACAGATTCTGTTCTCCATTGAAGCATGCTTAATCTAAGAGCACGTGTCTGACACCAACTGCTGACAACGTTTATGTTATGGTACTGGGCACACTAACTTATCAATCATCACCAATTCTCATACACCAAGTCACCAACACAACATATATCTTTACCTTCATGACATTTTGCTTTATTGACAACCATTTCTTCTAAACCTTCTTTTCTAATTCAATTGGTATGATTCCAACCTACGTTTGTGTATACAGGGGGGTAGAGAATTGTCCTAGTAGCATTCACGCTTGTTCACCATGGTATAAACAGGGAGATGAAAAAAGTTAACGGAGCATGCATTTCACCCCAAAACTGGGTGTGATATTGACCTACAATTATATAGGGTTGCCCCTCAAAATTCAAACCGTGTTCATCCCTAAACACTTAACCAAAACACCATTACATTTACCCCTGAAAATTTACTCTTTAATATTTCTTCTTCATTTTTTAACCTTATATAGCAGGCAAAATATGACATAACACCCAAATCAATGTTCAAGGGATTAGTTAATCAAAAATATGACAACAATGACCTAGATGACAGCAGCTAGTATCTGTCTAGCATAGCTATTCAATATGATGTGGTCCAATGATGTGAGCTTTGTGTCCTAGTTTGAAGAATTAAAACACTTTTCTATCCAATAAAGAAGTCCACATGATGATCAATACCTAAGCATCAGGTAGAAAGATTGCCAGTACAACCCCGATGTTACAAATGAAGAAAAGTGACCAGACAGGATTCATTATTTGAGTGGAAAATTCTCAGAATCTTCAGGAATAAAAACCACAAACCTGGTGAAACAGATGAAGAAGCAGGTTTGAAGTCCAGAGGATGTCTCCTAGTGAAAAGGCTGCGGCATTGCTTTGAGTAAAGCACCATTTTTTTGTTATAAGATATGATAAGAGTTCATAAAGCATAAGAGGTCCATAAAAGAATCACAATTGCATAAATGAACCAAAATTAATATCAACTGAATGAGTCACAATAACTTAGTGTCTTGAATTGTGTCTATGCAGTGATCTTGAATGCTAAGTAAGTTTAGATGTTTTACATGAAATCAACATTCTTCAATTACTTTGTGATGTCGGCAACATTTCAACTAGTAGCTAAAAATAAGAGACCAGGTTATGAACACTTAATTGTCAATCAAGAGGACGAATCTGACGCAAACATCAAGGATTTTGTTGATAATATAATATTTGGGTCTAAAGTTTCTGTATCTCACTTTCTTTAGCAATTAAGACCACAATTTATGAGTGTGTTCCTTTAATGGGTGTCTAAATTTGCAGCAACCCATGCTGTGGCGGATTATGAATGGCACAACCACAATTTATTTCAACCTAATTAGTTTGACCAGGCAGTAGTTTGAGGGGGATGTTTGTGGAGTTCCTTATTTGCTTCTTTTTTTCAGAAACTATATACCAGTGAAAAACCTTGCTTGTGTGTTCTACGGCAGCAATTTAAACACTGATGGTGTACCAATAAACAATGAAGCAGTTGATATAGTTTCTCCAAACACATATTCTAAGCCTACAACTTCCAACATGTATTTTACACAATGCAGTTGAACACTCATAAACCTAGAGAAACAAATTTGGTTTATGATCCTTGACAAAGGCTTTATATAGTATAATTAACCAGCGTTATTTACTTAACATGGCATGTCTCATCATACTGCAAGTGCAGAGAGTAGCAGCTTCTGCTCTAAATGTATACTATAGAATACGGAGTATAGTCCAGCCAGTCTCGCCAAAAATACACAGAGCCAGATGAGTAGTAAACCCTCTTCCCCAGATAGCAGATGACAATAATTTCATCATGTCCAACCCAGGCAAACCACGTATTTTTCTTTTTATTCCTTTGCTTTTCTCTTCTTTTGTACAATGCAGTCAACGTTATAAGCTTTGTTTAAGAGTTGCACAATGCCCATCCTCTCTATCCTAAAATAAACTAAGCTAGTGCTTAAGCCATTATAACCGTATCAGCCTGACTTCATATATGACAAATCCTTTTTGAAATATCCATTCACAATCGAGATTCATTTTTATTTTTCTTCTAACCCCCAATATTTTGTATTAATTCTTTCCATGTCAAGGAGTGTCGATCATGTTTCATGATTTCCTTTAAACTAGCACCCTCATATGTGATTTTGTTAAAACTAGTACCTTCATATGTGCAGCAAATTATTCAAAGTTCTCAGGTCCATCATATTATGTTTTAAAAACTACAGAAAAATGGAAAGGTACTATACAAAGGATTCATCACCCCACCCCCCACCCCACAGATAAGGAGTGCCAAAGATACTTAGAGGATAACAGCGAAATCAGCCGACCAAGATAAGAAAGCTATTCTAGAAGCCTCTTAGTTTTCTAATATCAGCTAGCCAATTTATACTTGATCCTAGTCATTTTCAAGCCTCTTAGTTTCCTAAGATTAGAATGCCTATCCTAGTCATTTTCAGCAATCAAATCCTTGATCATTAAGAGGGTGAAAAATCCATACAAAAAAATTCTACTTTGGCAATAAAGAAAATTCAAATCATCAATACTAACAAGCAAAAGTTCGCAACTTACATCTGTTGGATGAACATAACCTCACCACATCTAAAAAAGACGACTGGGTAAACCTTTCCGCTGAACTTTCAGTCTTTTTTGCTGTAGGCTTCACCCAAAAAGACAGGCCGAATTGAAAATATCTATTATAAAAAAAAAATTCACCAGAAAATAAAAATCAACACTATCAGAGTCAATGAATTGTGGCAGCATTATGCAGTGCCTCAGGCAACCAAAATAATCAGCTACTATAATTTCAGCAATGAAGCTACTGGAAAGCAGCATTTCAATCAATAAAACATAAAATCTGTTATGAAATGTATTGGAGTCACCAGTTAGAAGAACCGATGGAATATATTATCCTTATTGAAGGTGCTAACAGTCAGATATTCAAGATGTAGTTGAAACCATCCAAGAAAGGGAGAGAAAAACAGCACTTAGTAGGCAGTCTTCACTTAAGAAAATGGAGCTTAATCTCGCTATCTTCTAACCAAGAAACCATCACACAATTCAAGTACCAAAAATATGTAGTTATCTCCACGCAGCACTGCTATAGCTTCCTTTATTAGCAAATTCATGTATGACTATCAGTATACTTCATAAATCAGTCAGGCTCTTCTTAATTAAATACTCACCCCTCATAGTTGCTTCCAATAAGTCAGCTTCCAAGAGAACAGTGTGCAAATCTTCTCAGATAACACAAACTATGAAGCTAAACTTGGTTCTGGACTTGCCTACACACCTCAAAACACTGAGTTCAATTCCTAAATTTGCTAAGAATTTCCAAATCCAACTCAATTCCCTCAAAACTTTAAGAATTTTATTCAGGCAGAAGATGCTTTCATCTCATAAAATTTTGCTGCAATCGGTAGCAAAAATTGGCAGTGAATTACTATTCTTCTTAATGTATAATTTCCAAGCTTTATTCTTTGAACATTAAGAATCAAGCGGAAAGATTCGCAACATTCCAACATAAAGTAAAAGTAAAACATAATCATGCATGGCCATCATAAAGATTGATCAACCACATCAATCAGAAATTGAATGGCACAATCAAATTGTCGAGTATTGTTATGCAGTTCCAATTTCGATATGACATAAGAAACAATCTCCTTTGGTGCACCTAATGAAGTTCCAAGTTCACTGATATAGACATTTAAAGATGGAAAAAATATATATTGAAGGAAAAAGGTTAAATGAGCCAGTTGGCCAAGAAATTAACATAATGGGGACAAGTAGGGATGTCTTCAGAACATAACATGACATAAATTAACATAATGAGGAAAATGCTAGAATTTGATTAATTACAATTGTCACTCTATAAAATGATCATCTCTTTGAGCTGGCCACTCCGAAAAAATTTTATATGAGTGACGAAAACCATCCAGAATTATCTTAAAATTTGATAAGAAACTATTGCAATCCTAAAGAAGTTACTAAGTGCTAGATCAAAATTTCATTAGGTATAAGCATCAAAACTTTCTTATGTCTTAAAATTTCAATACTAAGAGATTCTATTAATCCAAGTAAGGGATGTCACATGTCTAACTAGTGCCATTAACAAAAAAAGTTTGAATAAACAACCTATTGTAATTTTACTATCATCTTAAGAGAAGTTCAGCAGAGTGGCAATTCCCTATCAAAAGAGTTGAGGCTACAGGATTTGAGTTCAATCCAATTGCATGCGTCATCAAAAACTACCTAAAACCCAGAACTTTAGACCAGGAAGAAAACCTCATCTCCAAACAAGGAGATGGTAACAGCGCTACTGTTGTTCCTCAAAAGAAGTTGGGTTCTACAAGCAATCTATTGCAGGTTTGATTCCAAAAGCACAAGTTAGACACTACAGGTTTCAGTACCACAACCACAGTTAAGGAACCAATTTAGTTGAGCTCTAGACTTAGTTGAGTAGAGTTATGAAGTGAGCAAATAGCACCAAGATTAACTTAATATTCTGGGATTATAAAGATTAGAGGTACAATTCAAAACATCCTAAAAAATGCCATTTCAAAAAACTAAAGCAAGCAACACATTCACAATGAACCAATAAGATCAAACGGACTTTTAACTATATAAAAAAACTAGATAAAGCAAATGTTAACATAAAACTAGCCCAGTTCTAAAATGAAGATTTCAATATCGAAAACCAACAAACTTAACTGCCACTGAACTTCAGGTCCGAAAACTCTCCTAACAAGGCAGCAACCTGAATTGACAAAACTGGCATAAACCATTGGGAAATGCAGGAAATGGGCAATGGAAGGTTGAATCACCAATGTTGCCAAGTTCAAATTACCAAAGGAACAAATTCAACTGCAACAAGTCCAATGCGATTCAATTGCCAGGCACCATCATGAGTTAATGCTTATTCCCACGTCCCTCAAAACTTGCATTCCTTGACTTGCTTTTATCTTCAAGTGAGGAATGATGACTGGGAGTTCTACAAAATAAATCCGAAAAAGAATAGTAACAGAAGTTTCTGGCAAATAAAACCTGAGAATATATTGGTGGAACAAACTTACGATTTATGCTTCTTTGCATTCTGCTTGATGGTTACAACCATATCTAGAGCCATCTTTTGGTGCTCCCTCGTTTGTGAATGCAAGTCCAGGGCTTCAACTGTTTCGCAGTCAACTTTACAAATACGACACCATCCCATGCTTGGTTTTCTCTTTCTAGAATTATCAAAAAACTGCAAGTCGCCCTAAGAATACAAAAGTAAAAAAAACAAATAAATATAAATAATGAATGTAAAATGCAGTAGAACTTTATGAAGCCAATTCAATTAGGATACACATGCTCTTACCTTGCCTATCTGTATTGAAAGGTTGCAATGATGTTTTCAAAGAAATCCTTAAAAAACAAATTAACCAGATAACATTTTAACAATATAAAATTAAAGAACAAGTACTCACTGCATAGTTTCCACCAAAGCTGCTTCTAAATCCAGGCTCACCAAGTTGATGATGATAGAAGTTCCCTGGCCCAGCCAATTCTCCCATTCGTGCATGACCAGGGAAAGCACCAAAGTTACCTGGGTCTCCCACCCACAAATGACTAGGCAGGTTACGAGGACCCAAATGCTCACCCCTCCGCAAATGGGCAGGCCGACCATCATGTCCCATCAAATCACCACTCAAATGCTCACCCATGTGCAAATTACCAGGACCCTCAAGCTCACCCCTGCGCAAATGGCTAGGAAAAACTGGAAACCTACTATCACGGAGAGAACTAGAAAATGTATCACCAAATCGGTGTGGATCTCTGCCATCAATATCATCTAGGCCTGGAAGGGCACCAAATCTCCGCGTAGGCATGCCAGGGTAATCCCTAACTGGACTTCTTGGGGCCAAATTATCCATATGACGGTGATCATATCCAGGAATAGGGGGCCCAAGAAAACCAGGACGACTTCGAGCAAAATCAGATCGGCCTGCTAGACTGTCATGATAACCTAATGATACTTCCGCATCACTGGGATGCAATGCTTTATCATGATGATAGGGAGGAAAGAATCGTGGAGGAGCAGAGCCACCCAGTGGTTCCATGTTCAACCCTGAATCATAATTAAAACCATGGGATCCCTTGTCAAGAGGTCTTGGTGCTCCATCCACACCAAAACCACGAGGACCCCTATCAAGAGGTCTGGATGAGGGAAAGTGACTACTAGATTTTGGAACAGGTTCAGTGTCCAAATGAGAGGGCCTGGGGAAATGCTTCAGATCTTCTTCGAACTCTCCTTGATGAACATTGTGATGTGCTGGACCACGTGGAAAGGGATTCAAATGCTCATCTGGTAAAGAGCTGAACCTATCTGAATTAGAGCCTTGGGCCCCATTCATTCCCACCACATTTGAGAACGTGCCTTGTCTGCCATCTGGATATTTAGGCCTCTGATTTGCAAACATGGTGGCTTCATGGACATGTGAAGAAGTTCGCTCACCTTGAGATGGGGGTGCGGGTGCATGAGGATAAGCCCCTTGAGGAGGACCATAATGACTTGGTACATGTCCAGGACCCAAACGCCCATGTTGAGTTGGAGGATGCCCAGGCAATTGCATGTGATGTGGAGGTCCAAGAGGAGATGCTTGCACCAATGAAGGTCCAACAGGCCTTTGTTGAGCAGCAGAGGGCCCGTGATGAATTGGAAGAGGCTCTAGCTTTCCCTGGTCAACAGCTGAAACTGATTGAGATTGCACGTGACCATTTGGAGGAAAGCCTCCATAACTTTGAGAAGTCGGAGTTTTGTCCTTTTGCAATTTCATAATTTGTTCTTCAAGGTGAGACGGGGCAGTTTCCTGCAGAGGACCATCCTTGTGTTCTGAAACAGAGGGCTCCACCTTTTCGTGGTCAGCATTAGAAACATCATTTTGCTCATCAGCAACATCTCTATGCTCTTCTTTCACCTGCTTAATTGAAGACTCTCCATTTGCTGCTGCAAGCAATTCTGGAACATCCTTAGCTTCACCTGTGGGTTTATTTTTGTCATGCACTTGGTTCAAGTCGCTTTCAGATTTTATGGTTTTTATCTCACTTGCATCAGCTGCAAGACCAGCATCCAAATCATTTAATTCCTTTTTAATAGTATTCTGAGCAGACAATTCACCTTCTGCACCTTTCTCAATATCAACTTGCCTTTGTCTAGAAGTAACCCCTGATTGTTGGTCAGAAGATAATTCAACTTGGTTATTTGTCTTGAGAATATTTCCAGATTGCTGGTTTGCACCAATCTGGATCGACCTGACCTGCATACCAGAGGCAGATTGTGGATATGACTGTGCAGATAATCCAGGACCTACTGCATGACTTTTAACTTGATGGGGATGTGCACCATGCGGTAATAGAACATTTTGCTGGGGATGTGGATAGGCATGAGAAGGTTGCTGGAATGACTGGGGTAATCCTTGGGGGCGTAGTTGAGTCTGTGGATGCAGCTGCTGCTGCACGTAAGGACCTTGCTGATGTGCTTGATTGTGAACTGCACCCCATGGTTGCCCAGAAAAAGGCTGCTGGTGCTGTGCATATTGCTGATGCATTGGTTGCGGAGTTGGCTGCATACCAGGACGTTGTTGAACAGGAAGTCCAGGTTGATGTGCATGAGAATGACTTGGCTGTTGTACTGCAGGAGGAATGTTTGGGACTTGACCTGGTGAAGGCAGCAAACCTGGTTGCTGCAGGTTTTGAACTGCAGCATGATATTGTGGCTGAGGCCATAAAGGTGATTGTTGAGGGAACTGACTCTGCATTTGAACAGGCTGTTGTGACTGAGGCTGAGGTCCACCTTGAGAGTGTTTTAGGGCTCCTGTCTGCATTTGTTGGTGAATCTGGGGATGTTGATAAGAATGATGGCCTGTCACTGCATTGACTGAAGAATGCTGAGGCTGGGTCTGGAGATTAGGATTAACAGTCTGGCTGGGCTGAGAAGCCAGGGATTGTGTAAGGGGCTGGAGTGTTTGTGGCTGAGCTTGTACATGAGGTTGAGGAACAGGATGCTTTTGAGGGTGAAGCTGAGAATTAGTCTGTGCCTGAATTTGGGGCTGTGGATGCTGTGGATGCTGCACCTGCAATTGAGGATGCTGATATTGAGGCACGTGCTGTGGAAGAGGCTGAACAGGGTGGGGTTGTGGATTGGATTGAGCCTGAGGAGGTGGATAGCCATGGGCTGGTGGATGTGCCTGCAGTTGGGTCAGAGATTGTTGCTGAACTGTAAGGTGAGTTTGTTGCTGTGGATTCACTTGTACCTGGTTCTGAGGTTGAGCAGCAATGGGTACTTGAGGTTGAGGTTGGGTCTGCAGCTGGGGTTGGGGGACTTGAGCATGCATGCTCACCTGCGGTTGCTGGTATTGTGAAACTGCTTGCTGTTGATATGGATAGTATTGCTGATAATGCTGTTGATAGTGGTCATATCCAGGATACTGCTGGTAGTACTGCTGATATTGCTGTTGCTGTTGATACCACTGTTCTGCAGTGGGCACCGCAGCCTGTGCTGCAGTCTGGGCCTGGGTAGTTGCGTTGATTTGTTGGGTGGTATCTTTTCCAGGAGTTGAGGTCATAGAAGTTTGAGCCTGGGGAGTTGTTGTTCCTGTTTGAATGGCAGCCTGAGCCTGATCACCAGTAGTTGGTGCGCCTGTGCTTGTTGCATCTTGGGCACCCTCAGCAGGTTGCGCTTGAGGCTGCACACCCTGTCATTGAACAATAAGAATATAAACAAATATAACAAAAGTACAGAGCAACTCCACACTTAAGTCCTGAATAAAAAATTTCTTGCACTCACTGGACAATTTTGAGCATGTTCCTGCACTTGACTATGCACAATTTGAATTCCACACCTGTTGCAAACTACAGGAGAATTACCAAAGGCACATCCCGAGCAATGAGATGTGCACTCAGACAGAGGACCCTGCCAGGGGCACCCACTCCTATGATATAAACAGTGGACAGTTATCTTGCCAATGGTTTCAGCAAGTACCTTGTTCGATTCAATAAGAGGCTGCAGTAAGCAATGTAAAAAAAATACATTAGCATGTACATAACACCACTGGCCCTGCAATTAGATTCACTACCATGATAGGCAAGGAAAAACCTTGGAATCTGCTTCTGTCACAAGGTAGCCGTCATAGGGGCAGGCTCGGGTAGTGCTGACGACATATGTCAAACAGGGTTTGCAGTACAAGTGAGTGCATTGTGATTGTAATGCTTCATTTGGGTACACAAGAAGGCGACAAACGGGACAAAAATACTCTCCAGAAAGAGATTGAATGTTAGGTATGCACTCATTATCAAATCCCATTGTAAAGTATCAATCAATCTTTGCCTTTTCGACTCCCAAACAGCATCAATCTATCCAACCCTAACAATACAAGCAATACAATTTCTCATATCAAACAATCATGTTTTAAAAAAAAATAACCTAGACAATAAAAAATCGGTTTCCAATTTTTCTCAATAACCATAAAGAATTGCACCAGTGGAGTAAGAACCCACGACGTACCTGAGTCTCGCAGATTAGATAACCCTAGAAAAGGTTATTTGATAGAGAAATCAGAAATGGAAAGCATTAGGGTTTTAATTGAAAAGTGGGTGTAAATTTAAGGCGAAATCGAAGGCATAGTAAGCATAAAAGGGAAAGAGAGAGAGCATAGATTCTTGAAAACAGATTGTTCCAGAAGGAGACGAACCTTACTGATTGATTGAAGGGTGAAGAAGCAGCCTTGAAAAAACAAAATATATGCCTAACAGTCTATGCATGAGCGTTCTAGTAAAAAAGAAAATAGAAAGACGAGAAGAGACCGACTGGCATTAGCTTAGCTGTGTTGCGTTATGTTTGTTCTTCTGCGGCGCTACACGACGTCGTTTGTGGGTTTAACTAATATTGATTTTGTATTTTTTAACACTCGTATCATTTGATATTTTCAGTATTTTATTCTTAGTTTTTTATAAATATTTTACGTTTTATAATAGATTGCTTAACTTGTGTGGTACTTAACAACACTATATAGTATATAGATATAAAATATAAAAATAAGCTAAATGAAACATTTTTAATATATTTCAAAAAAGAACTAGAAATAACATAGACAAGTCATTAGAGACAAAAAAAAAAAATATTAATCATACTAGAATTCCTTGTTCATTTCTTTTCTTTGTGATAGAAAAATAAAAATAAATCCTTCAATTTATGATATATCAAACGATTTGGGCAACATACTAGTAAATATAGTTTTAGATTAACTATCTAAATTAGCATGTCATGAGTTGGATAAATAATTTTTAAATATAAAAAATAAAAATATAGATTTTTTCAATGTGTTTTTTTATACTAAAGAAATCCTAATAGTAAATCAAAAACCTAGTATATATATTTAATTAAATAAATTAATAATTATATGTATTGATAGATATAAAAAAAATATTAATAATAACTAAGACCAATCTTAAAAATTAAAAGATAAATATATATTAAGATATTCGATCTTTCAATTCGAGTCATAAATCTTGTCGTGTTTAATAATTTTATTTTATAGATAAAAAATTTTATTTAATCAATAATAATAAAAATAAACACATATATAAAAGTTATTGAATAAAATTTAAGGTAACAAAATAGCATGCAATATTGAAAATTATTTGTATCATGTACTTTTGTAAATCTCGATCTTCAACTTATATTTTTTAAATAGAAACTAATAATTTCATTCATTCTAAATGAAGCATGGCAAATTATTATTTTAATACAATATCCATAATATATATCTATATGTGTGTGTATGTAATTTCTTGTTTGAACAGGTAATACAACTCCAGGTAAAATTATAATTATTGATTTTTTCAATGGTATAGAAAATAACATATTCTCAAATTTGTAGGAAAGACAATTGGATAATATTATGTTTGTTTTTGTGTTTCAAAAGCGCTTTTAAAAAAAATTATTATTTTTTATTTTTTTTCTTTGCTTTAATTTAATATTTTTTATCTTTTCAGATTATTTTGATGTATTGATATAAAAAATAATCTTTAAAAATAAAAAAAAAATGTTATTTTAATATATTTCTAAATGAAAATAAATTTTAAAATGAACCGCAACCACACTCTCAAGCACAACCGAAATGTTTGTGGAGGGAGACGGTAGTGCATGGTTTTCCTTATTGTTGTTTTTCAAGCAACGATGATTAGGTTAACCCAAATAATTGGTCGGTTGCACACAATTAGCCAGTTTTTTTTATTCAACATTAAAAAAAAATAAAGATCATGCAAGTGTTTTTTTTATATAAAAAAAATAAGATTTAACACAAAGATAAATCAAAATAAAATGTTGAACAGAGATGATAATAGGTATCAACGAGTTAAATTTATTGACACTCATACCCTATCTTTTGCCTATTGATTAAGAAATTTAGATATTTATAGAACATCAATCGGGTTATGGTATTCATATGATTATCAAATCATCTAGCTATTATCTACTCTTCAATAAAAAATAATATATATATATATATATTACAAAAATCCAGATGTTTGACTAATATATCTATATAATATAAATATACATTTCATGTTACGTTCCATTACCAATCAAGTAAAGTAACTATAAAAAAAAATATTCACTCGTTCAGATCGGTATCTATTTAGTTCGTATTAGATTGTCATATATGATATTCATATTAAGAGATGAAATTGTTTATCCATATAAATATATATTATCTTACTAATAGTTACTATTAAATAAATAAAATCTTGATATATAAATTTGAAGTATGCTTTTTTTATATATACACCCATCAAATTATTAAACTATAAAATTATAAATATTACATATATATACGTCTTTCATGTCAATATCAAGATATGTATATATCACATTGTTTTTTTAAAAAAAAGATGTTCTACAAATATATTTATATAATATAAATATACATTTCGGGTTAGGTTCGGGCGAGTTTCGAGTGTGTTTTGATGATATCCATTCCCTACTAATTACTCATTGTGTAAGGTGAGCATAAAAAAACACTCATTTATTCGAGTCGAGTTGGGACAATATTCATTAGGTTCGGATTAATTTGTCATCCCTAATGTCGATTGATGAAATTAAAAACAAAATTTAAATAGAAAATGATAAAAATAGAAAAATAACAATAAAAAAAAAAAACAATGATCAAATTTAAAATAAAATCAAATGATGAATGACAAAAAAAACCTATGAAAGATAAAATATATATGAAATGAAACTTATGTACTTTTCCAAAAAGATGAGAGAGAGAGGGGGGAGAAAAAAGTCTACACCCTGCTTTTATAGTCACTGTGAAAGGTGATGTTTGGTAATTGAAAAAGCTCACATGCGTTACCTAGAAGGCTAGAGCTCCTCCTACCTTTTGGCACGTGTGTTGTTATGCTAGTAACTTTTTTTTTTAATTATTTTATATATTCTAAAAGATCTAAATGCTCACAATTCTAGTTGTTAACTATAGAAAAGCCTGTTTGAAATGCTAAAAACACTCTTAGATCCAAGTTAAAAAAAAAAAACAAAAATAGAAAGGTAATTTGTAATTATACCGCTCAAAAAAAGATAAAAAAAGAAAATGCTCGTTGCCCTCGAGTTATTTGTTTTTATTTTAAAAGGTAGATTAATAATTCTACTACGTAATAAAAATACAAAGTAACCAATTTACCCCGCACAAATTAATAATGTCAATTGAACCCATAAAAGACTATTTCCCCTTAAAATATCAACCATTTCCTTGTAATTATGGAGGGTAAAAATGTTAATGCTTTTTCCTTTTCTTTTTCTTTTTTGGTATTATGCTAGGTTAAAAAGTTTTTGTTTTTTTGGGTTTTTAAGGGACATGATTATTTAAAAAAAATTAATAACCTTGATTTATTTTTCATAATTTTATTTGCAGAAAGCCAAGTGTTTGAATTGGACTCATCAAAATCTGCTTGATTGAGATTTTAGGTCAAATGATTATACTAGCAATTTGGTTGTATTTGGTCTTGTAGATTAAACTAGTTATCTTATTAACATTTCATTGTCAAGTAATTTCTTTAACAAAAAAAAAATTCAGGTTTTTCAATGTGTTTTTTCACATAAACAAATCTTAATTATAAATTGAAAACCTTATACCTACATTCAATTAATAAATCGAGAATTATTTGTGTCATGAAATACAAAAATAAAAAATAATTAATAGTAACTAAAAACTAAAGTAAAAATATCTATAGATACATGTAAATTAAGATACTTGATATTGGAACACGGTTGTATTTAATAACTTTTTTTATATTAAAAGTAAACTTTTATTCAATCAAATGATAATATAAATAGATACATGAAAGCGATTGAATAAAATCAAATGAGAAAAGCATAATGCAAGGTTGCACATATTAGAAAAAAATCATTTTATGTGAAAACCATGTAAAAACTAAACAATATTTAACTAAAGACTAAATTTGAAAGTTAAAAGATAGATAGGGACGTAGATACCTAATCTCAAAACACGAGTCATAGACTCGATTTTATTTAATAAATTTGTTGAACCAATGTTTTATTTAATAAAATAATAAAAAAAAACATGCGGAGTAAAGTGGTTGAATAAAAATAAAGAAAAAAAATTAAGTTGAGTTGTACAAAACAAATGCTTTCTAATATTAGGAAAAAATTAAGATCTTGTTTGTAAACTTAGTAAATACCAAATCATATTCTATTAAAAAAACATTCAATAAAAAATATAATACTAGCTCAATATTAAATGATGAATTTAAAAGGGAAAAAATGACAAAAAAAGATCTAGCACACATAGGCTTAAAAAAACTTTGAATGAATCTACCAAGCTCAAATCTCAATGCATATAACTATGAAAGACTATATAATTATTTTATGTGGCTTGATATATACTTTATAGCCAATTCTAGAAATATTTGGAGACAACAATTGTAGTGATGACAATGGCAAATAAAGTTTCACCAAGCAAGCCTATTGGTCTTAATTTATTTACTTAATTTGTTGTATTTGATACCTTCGTCCCTGTCACCAAAATCTAATATATTTAGGAATTAGGCAGATACGTTGGATAATTAGTTATCTTTTAGTTTAAGAAATCTGATATATTTTTCCTAATCAATATATTTGATGGCTTTATATAAAAAATCTAAATGGCTGGTAGCTAGTGGTACATAGTAAGTTAAGGTGATTGGCAACTAATACCTGTGAAATGTCTCATTTGATGGATGTGATAACTCTTAGATGCTTAATTAAGTAACATTGTATAGAAAGAAAGTGTAATGATATTTTAGAGAGATAAGTTATGAAAATATACATGTTTAAATGATTAATAATGAAAAAATTGTAAACATTGAACTTGAAGGATTTATGAGGCATTTATAATTCATAAGTCTTATCATTTTATGGAGAGGAAATGTTGAAAAGTCATTTCACCCTTGCAATATTTTAAGTTGTATTTCACTAAAAAAATAATACGTATTTGATCAATATAAAATACCAAAAAATCTACACAAGGATCTTGAAAAAATACCGAGAGACTCTTGTAGAATCTTGAAAAACTTCCAAGGAAGTGTTGAGCTCGGGACACATGCCCAAGCCCATAGAAGTGATAGGAGTGCATGTCCAACAAGGCGTTACCAACAAATAATTAGGTATAGGCACAAGGAATGCTAGGTATACGCTTTTAGGCAGTTTTTGACATTGCGTTTCAAAAGTACTTTTGAAAAAAATTGAATTTTTTTTATTTTTTACTTCAAATTAATATGTTTTTAATATTTTTAGATCATTTTGATGTGCTGATATTAAAAATGATTTTTTAAAAATAAAAAATATTATTTTAATATATTTTGGAATAAAAAACATTTAAAAAAACAATCAATATCACATTTTCAAATACTCTCTAATTTCTAATACCCATAAATAATATTTCTAATTACATCCAAGCATAACGCACGAACCCAGTAATAGATGCTCGCAGCCTGGCACTTCGATTAATTAGTGGCCGGATCCAATTAATTCAGGTAAGAGTCTGGGCTCGTTTCACTTTACAGGCTAGAATTTTCGAGGTTGTTAAATTTAGGTTTATTATTTTATAACAATAGCTAAAAGGAATCAGTGTTTTACTGTGGACTGCACTATGCAGTCCATAGTAAAGTGCAGTCCACAGTAAAACACTGACTCCTTTTCCTTAGTTGTTGTTGTTGTGTTTTTTTTTTTTTTTAAGTTGTCTTATTTTTTTTAGTTGTTTTTTTTTAAAGATTTCGGGATTATTTTTTTTTGCTTCTTTCTTTGTTTTTTTTTTCTTTCAACAAAATATTTTTTGTTTAATTTTTTTTATTAATGTTTAATTTTTTTTATTTAGTTATCAAACTTTCATGAAAACATTTTATGAGTTTAACGGGTTGACCTGGTTTGACAAGTTAACCCATAATTATTTTTTTTTGTTTTTTTCCTTTTTAATTACTTTTTTTTGTTTTGTTTAGTTTGTTAATATTAAATTTCTTTCTATTTAGTTATCTGACTTTCATAACATATTTCCCAAGTTTCACGGGTTGACCTGGTTTCACAGGTAAACCCAATTAGTTCTAGGTTGACCTGTTAATTGTTTTTCGTTTTTTTATTTTCATAATTTTTTTTTGTTTAATTTAGTTTGTTAATGTTAATTTTTTTTATTTAGTTATCAGACTTTCATAACACAGATCCTGAGTTTAACGGGTTAACATGACTTGACAAGTTAACCCAGATTTTTTTTTGTTTTTTTGTTTTTAATTAATTTTTTTCGTTTAGTTCAGTTTGTTAACGTTTACTTTTTTTTTTATTTAGTTATCAGACATTCATAACACGAATCCCAGGTTTAATGAGTTAACCTGATTTTTTTTTTTTTTTACTTCTTAGAGGTTTTTTTTTTAATTAATTTAGTTTATTAATATTAAATTTTTTTTCTATATAGTTCTTGGCTGATGCCTTTAGTTTTTTTTTTTTGTTTTTTTTTTATGCCTTTGACTTTGGACTGCACAATGCAGTCCACAGTAAAAAGACTGATGCCTTTTGTTTTTTTTTTTAATTAATTTTTTTTGTTTAATTTAAATTGTTAATGTTAAATTTTTTTCTATTTAGTTATCAAACTTTCATGACACGGATTCCAGGTTTGACGGATTAACCTGATTTGACAAGTTAGCTTGGTTAATTCTGGGTTACCCATTAATTTGTTTTTTCCTATTTAGTTATCAAACTTTTACAACGCGAATCTAAGATTTGACGGGTTAACCTGGTTTGAAGGGTTAACCCAGTTAATTGATATATTTTTTCTTTTTCTTCATTAGTTTTTTTCTTCCTGTTGGTTTTTTTAAAAAATTAATCTATTTAATTATCACACTTTGATGACATGACCTTGCAACCAGATCTACGTCCAATGCTATTGGGTCTGGTATTGCAGTCAAACCCACTTATATTTAGGTCATGCAAGTTTAATGTTATTATTAATATTACAGATATTACTCTTGGGTTAGGTGTTGTAACCAAACCTAATATTTTTAGATATAACTTTATAAAAAGACCTAATATTTTTAAATCTTAATTTTTTTTGAAATATAAAAAGTAATTGACTCGGCGGCGCGAGTCATGTAACTAGTTAACAACACTAAAGAGTGTCAGATGATCACTAAGGGCACGTACCGGGGTGTTCTTGGTGGGAATCAAGAGGACGTGGAGGTCATCTCGAGCATAGTCCTTTCAGTGGGGAATCAATTTATCTTTTGTTGTCAGGTTTCGAGCCATGTTTTTCTTGTTGGATGGTTGCAACAGTGTTATTAATATTCTATTGGGCGAGATGAATTTTGTCTTGCAGTGCAAGGCTGGTTTTGCTTCAGAATATATTATAACAAACTCGGCGTGCTGATCTTCTCAATGTAGCTGGTCCAAGTCTCAAACTAAATTAAAATCCTGATATCATAAAGCTTTCGGAATCCTTCGAGTGTTCATGGCAGATTATTGCTTGTTGGATGGTTAGTGTTGATTTTTAAATAATTTTTTATATTAAAATAAATGTAAATAATATGTTTTTATGTTTTAAAAATTATTTTAACATCAACATATAAAAATAATTTACAAATATATTTGGGTAATGTTGTTATGATTATTTTTTAAATAATTTTTTATATCAAAATATATGTCAATAATATTTTTTATTTTTTAAAAATTATTTTTGATATTAGCATATAAAAATGATTTATAAACACTGAAAATATATTGATTTGAAGTAAATAAAAAAATAAAAAAATTTCAAATTTTTTTAAAAGCGTTTTTGAAACGTGGAAGTTGGTGCTTTTTTTTTCTTATCACAGAAACACGGTATGTTCTATCAATTTTTTTAATGTATATTTAAAAGTGTGATTGCAATTGCTTTTCAAAATACATAAAAAAAAAATTATAACAAAAATATTTTTTTATTTTTTAAAAGGATCCGGCTCCATTACCTTATTTCTTAGCACACAACTCCCTTTTGTATTTCAGAATCATGCTACGCGTAAAGGTAGAGCCAAAATAAGTTTTTGGCTGTCATGGAAACGAGGCTGGGCCTGAATTTCTGCGTTGTTTCCCCTTCCCAGTACGTTTTTGGAGCTATTGACAGTCACTGTCCTCGTTCAAGAACACACATGTGAAGCGTCAAGATTTTGAGCTACATTTTTATTGTCTACCAACAATAAAAAGAAAAATACACGTATTTATTAAACATATTTAAACTTTTTTTCTCTCTCTAATTTAAACAGAATGAATTAAAAATCTTATCTATATATCTTATATTTAAGTGAAATCAAATAATATATCTTTTAGTATAGTAAATAATTCCTTGTTTAATTAACCAGCAACTACAATTCATGTTAGTTCGATAAAAACTCATTTTAAGCATTCTTTAATTTAGGAGTGAGAAAAAATCCGAAAAACTGATTAAAATAAAAAAATTAAAAAAAATAACCAAAAAAATCGAATCACGAAAAAAAACTGATTAGAATTTTGAAAAAACTAACTGGTTTGGTTTTATAAATTTGAAATAGAAAAAACCGAATCGAATCAAAACTGAAAAAAGCTGGAAAACCAGAAAAAAAACTAAGTTAAAACCAAGCCAAATAAAAAAATTGAGCTAAATTGAGCTAAAACTGAGACAAATCGAAAAAATCAAGCCAAACCGATTTGAACCAGTTTCGGTTGTTTTTTTTCTTAAATTTGATTTAATTATTTTTTTTAATAAAAATCAAACCGAATAAAAAATGATCACCCCTACTCTAACTAACCAGAACCCTACAATATATTTGATATGTATAAACTATTAATTCCTTTTTTAAGACGGCAGTTTTTACCATTATCAAAATAGAAATAGAAAAAAGAAGACTTGTTTTACTCTGCAAAACAATAGAAATAGAGAGAGAAGAAGAGAGATTTTTATTTATCGTAGATATAACAATGAATCGTAACTCTTATTTATGACCCAAATCCACACGACATTTACATATCCATAGCTTTAAAAAACAAAACAGAAAGCAGCACTCAATTTTCATGAACCCGAAAATATATTATTTTTTAAAATATTATTTTATTAAAAATATATTAGAATTATATATATATATATTTAAAATTTATTTTTAATATCAATATATCAAAATATTTAAAAATATATAAAAAATTAATTTAATTTTTTTTTAAAATACTTTGAAATTCAATTTCAAAACATCGGTACTTTTAAGATATTTAAAAGTGTAATAGAAGTTATTTTTATTTATTTAGAAATATATATATATATATATATATTTTTAATTTTTAACCTTATCATATAAAATAATTAAAAAATATTAATATTTTTTTAATATAAATTAAAATAATTTTAAAATGTAATAAAAAAGGGTTGAAATTCAATCACAAGTAACCCTTACATTTTTATCAAAGTTAGGTAAACGTGATAAAACCGAAACGCTCGTTCTTTGCTTTGACTCCATTAATAAGAATCGTAGGTGGGATATCTCTCTTCAAGACATCCACATGCCCCATTTTTCACTCGAACAAGTTCACTTCTCAAATCCTGGTACACTCCTTGTCTTCTCCAAATCTTGATGTCTTTTTTTTCCTGTTTTATTTTTACAATGTAAATGATTTGATCACGCTATATATCTTTCTTGTAGGGGAAATGACAAGAATGGATTGATCATTTATTCTTCTAATCTTCTTGTTAGTGCTAAGATGGAGTTTTATCCTCTTTCGAATCTTTATCTTCAAAGACCAATTTGGTTCTTGATTTCTTTAGTATTCTTGCTGCTGCTGCTGCTGCTAAATGGTAGAGTAGTGTTATCTGATCCCAACTACTTAATTGGGCTTGGAAGCTATGACATCACTGGACCAGCTGCTGATGTTAACATGATGGGTTATGCTAACACAGAACAGATTGCTTCCGGGATTCACTTCAGGTTGCGAGCTCGTTCTTTTATTGTGGCTCAGCCCCAAGGGAACCGTGTTGTGTTTGTTAATCTTGATGCTTGTATGGCCTCTCAACTTGTCACTATTAAAGTTATTGAGAGGTTGAAGGCAAGGTAGTTCTCATTTCTGCTTTTAAATTATGATCGTTTGAGCTATGTCTTGATGTTATTAAACTTAAAAGTTAGTGTCTTTTTTTTTATATTGCAGGTATGGTGACCTCTATACTGAAAAGAATGTTGCTATTAGTGGCATTCATACTCATGCTGGTCCTGGGGGGTATCTTCAGTATGTTGTGTATATTGTGACATCTCTTGGATTTGTGCGTCAATCATTCGATGCGCTTGTTGATGGCATTGAGAAATGCATAATTCAAGCTCATGAAAATCTCCAACCCGGATCGATTTTTGTGAATAAGGGTGAGGGAACGTGTATGGTTTTTGTGGATTATGAATTTGCTAATGGGTGAAAACAAACTGTCATTTAAAATGCCAGAAAAGCTCTTGCTCGGCTTTTGGCTTTTGACTTCTGCTAATGGGTGATTTGTGTAATGCCCTTTGTTTTACGTAGAATGTATCACCCAGTAGTTTTACAAGTTTCCATTTTGGTATTGGAAATTTATTGTTTAGATGCTTATTTCTATCTCAATGGTCGTCTTTCATAGAGACTGTTTTTGAGAACGATCTAACAAATCTTTGACTTTCAATTTTGTGTCATTCTGGTAAAATGAGAACCTTCTGTATTTGAAGAGCTTATTCTTCATCAGATGCCATTTTAGCCTGTGCTAAACTCTTAATCAATAACTGGATTGAACCTGGATCCCTCTACTTCTTCTTGTTTTCTCTGTAGTTGTACGTGTTATGTTGCACCCATGATTGCATGGTCTCTTCGCAAAAGCTGTTATTGCATCCTTGCATTTTTTTGGCAAGGGCCATGGCGGTGGTCACATTGCTGAATATAATCTTAGAGAGGTTTTGTCTTCTTACTTACAGGAGAGATCTTAGATGCCGGTGTAAATCGCAGCCCCAGTGCATATCTTAACAATCCTGCTGAAGAGCGCAGCAAATACAAGTATGATGTTGACAAAGAAATGACCCTTTTGAAGTTTGTAGACGCTAAGTGGGGTCCAGTAGGTAGCTTCAATTGGTTTGCAACCCATGGAACTTCTATGAGTCGCACAAACTCGTTGATAAGTGGGGATAACAAGGGGGCAGCAGCACGATTTATGGAAGACTGGTTTCGGCACAGTGGTATTGGAAACTTGTATTCTGACGAAGGTGTAGCTGATGGAATCCCTCGAAGAGTCTCGAGTATTATCCCAGGCTTGCATGATAATCGTAAGTTTCTCTTCTTCTTTTTTGTTTTAAGTCAAGGTAGAGTAATTTATGAAAAAATAATTAACAATCTATTTGGTTTATGGCTTCAGACAAGCACTTCATTTTACCTGCTAGAGTTTTTGGTCTTCAAATAAACAGGTCCACAATTCTCTTCCATGTGGGTTTAACTCAACATCTTCAGCACAAGCCTGTGTCTTGACTCTAGACACTGCAAAAATGTGTGAGGCTTATGGACTTTAGGATTGAATAGTTCAGTGTAATCATATTATCTTTAGGGGCTAAAAAAATCAGATTAAAATGTACAATAAAACAAATATGATTGATGGAAAACATTATACCATAGCAGTTTATTAAATTCTGGCACTAATGTGGCTCTTATTTTCCTCCTTATTTTGAAAAAACATTAATAATAACATTTTGGGCTTCCAGTCAGTTAATTAACCTTATCACCAGCTCAGTGCTTGCTGGATGTCTGAATTTCTGCCTTATTATCAGGTGAAGATGATATTGAAAATAAATCAATGCTTTATACAAAAGAAAAATCAAAATAAGTGATAACAGTGGATCACTTGAAGTATTTCAAATACTTATAAATATAGAATATGCAAGTTGGATCTGATACCTTATAACCAGATCCAGCATGCTGTCAAGTTGCACAGTCGCAACAGGGAATATGAAGGACCTGAGAACTGAAGCATGGCACCAAATGTTCTACCTTTGTTCCCTCGGTTGGAATAATAGAACAAGGATAAATAGCTTCTTCCATTTACTTTTGATGGTGTATTGCAGACCATAAGCTACTGGAGCTTGCAGCATCCTTCCAGTCTCCTCCTGGCCGACCTGCAACAAAGATTCTTAGTGTTGCAAGGCGTGTCAGGGGTGCTCTCAGGCAGGCTGACAAACCTGGATTTGTGTCTGCATTTTGCCAATCAAACTGTGGTGATGTTAGCCCCAATGTGCTAGGAGCTTTCTGTACAGACACTGGACTACCTTGTGATTTCAATCACAGTACCTGTGGTGGGAAGAATGAGTTGTGCTATGGCCAAGGGCCAGGGTACTGAAACTTGTGCTATCCAATGCTTTTTATAATAAAATGCATGCTTTTTGAGCTGTTGGAATGCTAATGCTAATTCGTGTTTTGAACCTATCCTGGCAGTTACCCTGATGAATTTGAAAGTACCCGTATCATTGGAGAGAGGCAACTAAAAAAAGCTGTGGATCTTTTCAACACAGCATCAGAGAAATTAAATGGAAAGGTCGATTATCGCCACTCTTTTGTAGACTTCTCCCAGCTGGAAGTGACACTTCCCAAACAGGGAGGAGGTTCTGAGGTAGTAAAAACATGTCCTGCTGCAATGGGTTTTGGATTTGCTGCTGGAACAACAGATGGACCTGGAGCTTTTGATTTCAAGCAAGGAGATGACGAGGTGACCTATGGTTGCAATATTTATGTCTTAAATTATCGTATTCTGTCATGATATTCAGAGACTGCCTTTTTTCTCCTGATTGTTGTCTGTTGTCATGTTTTATCAGGGAAATGCCTTCTGGAGACTGGTGCGCAACTTATTAAAAACACCAGGAAAGGAACAAGTTGATTGCCAGCATCCAAAGCCCATCTTGCTTGATACTGGTGAAATGAAGAAACCATATGATTGGGCGGTGAGTTACTTGTTTGTACATCTTATGCTAGTAGAATGTGGTTGTTTACAAAAGTTTTTAAGCAAGTTGACACTCCTAAAGTTCATCATTAAAAACTCAAGTAACTTAATATCTGGATCAGGTAATAGTAATGATTAACAGTAACTAGCTTCAGTTCTAGTCCTAATTTATTTCTTACATTTTCTTTTGGAATTAAATGGCCGCCTGTTAATTTATGTGCAGAGCTGTAGATTGAGTGTTCAAATCCTGTCTTTCTCACATCAAACAACTTAAAACTGGGATTGGGTAAAGTTAACTGTATGGCCCGTTAATTAGCAATAATGTAATGGGTAGAGTTTCCTTGATTCTGAACACATAACTGCAACTCCTTCCATCATATATTCATCATTCCTTCTTCTCTTTTTTTCACGATTTGAAGTTTTCTAAAGGTGTCTTCTGGCATGGCATGCCTGCCTCTTTTATCTGTACTATTTTTCTACTTCTAGGAATGCTAATGTATGTAGGCTGTGAAAGAGTAAAAAATATATTTTTTTATATCTTGTGTTTGGTATTCCTATTAGTGAAACTACTATCATGCAGATGATTTTTGGAACCACTGTTGCTTTACTACTGACCAACCTTTTCTTTCATGGATCATGCAGCCCTCTATCCTTCCAATCCAGATTCTCCGTGTAGGGCAGCTAGTCATCCTCAGTGTACCTGGAGGTACCTTTCATTGCTTCTTTCCTTTATTTTCCTGTAAGGTAAATGCTTTCATTAGCAGTATCATGTTTTATGATCAAACTAAGCTCTGAAGTTGAATTGATGAGAAACTGCTGATATTTTATAGCCATAGATTATAGAACATGCTAAGATCATACCTTTTGTCTTTTACCAAATGATGGTGATGAGCACACTGCTAAGGTTGTTACTCAGGCTGGGATGGAGGATGTGCTGTCAACCTGAGTACGGTCCAACTTTTTGTCATAAAATTGTCTGGTCCGGCTTAAATGAACTTATTTGTGTAAATGGACATGTTGCATGGTGGGTTGAACTTCCATTATGCAAAAAACACCCCTGGAATATACATAACTAAATTTTGCTTCAGGCTAGTCCAGCTTCATGTTGTGTCGGGACCAGCGCCAAGCTGGCAAACTTCATACTGCAGTCTGTGCCAAATCTTTTGTTCCCCACTTTCATTGCATTCCAATCACTGTACCTTTTGTTCCTAAGAAAACTATTGTGGCATTAAACATGCAAGGAGTCATTCTTTCTTTGTTTTGATTTGGAGTGCTATTTAACTGGTTGATGATAACTTTTTGTTGAATTTACTTTCCAAGCACCTTTGTGCATTGTTTCCTTGATTAAATGCTTCAACCTATGATTTTATGAGCTCAAGAATTCTCTTCTTGATTATTTCAAACAGAATTTACAACCATGGCTGGGAGGCGTCTTAGAGATGCTGTCAAGACAGTGCTCATGAGTGGTGGGAATGAAAAATTTAACAGTAATGTTCGCGTTGTTATAGCAGGATTGACTAACACCTATTCACAGTACGTGACCACCATTGAAGAGTACGAAATGCAGAGATATGAGGTAAGTGAATAGTTTAATGACAGATGCATGAATAATTTAATCACGCAGTACGTTTTCTTTCTTAGGAAAAAGTTCACTGTGATATGAAGTTTTGGCGTTAAGAGAACTATATACTAGCCAGCTTGACTAGCACGGGCAGTTGGTTCATTAGCAAAAATAGGTTGCCATCTGGTTCTAAATTGGAAGCTGTCCGAGGCTTTCAAGCATCATCCTTATGATTGGAGTCGAATGATCTCAGTACCCATTATTCCATACCATATCACTATGAATTATCGAAGGGAAACCTGCAAGATTAAATCGACAGTCATGGGCTTTGTTTTAGGAATTCTGTGATGTTTTATTTTTTACCTTTATAATCGCTTGTTCATGATATGAATCAAAAAAGAAATCTTTATTGGTTTACCTCCTATTTTTTATGAAGAGAATGAATCTTCTTAACAAAGGATCAGAAAAAAAGGGGTTTGAATCTCCTGCTGGAATGATTTTGAATGTGGTCAATATCATGAAGAATGAAGAGATACACTCTTTACCCAAATGAAAATAGATGTTCTCATAAGGAAGCCATCAAAGGCTTTCCATCCTTGCATTTATCTGTATAATTTTCTATTGTGCTTTACAATTCCTAATTTCTTTTTTTTAGTAAACAAATAAAGAACATTTATTTAGATAATGACTTCTAAACGATATTGTTCTCAGGGTGCCTCCACGCTCTTTGGGCCACACACTCTCAGTGCCTACATTCAGGAGTTCAAGAAGCTTGCAGCCGCTCTTACCAGCGGCCAGTCGGTCGAGCCCGGTCCGCAACCCCCTGATCTTCTGGATAAACAAATAAGCTTACTTACACCAGTTGTAATGGATGCAACCCCACCTGGTGTCCATTTCGGTGATTGCAGCTCCGATGTACCCCTGAACTCCACTTTCAAAAGAGGAGATACAGTCAAAGTAGTTTTCTGGTCAGCTTGCCCAAGGAATGACCTGATGACAGAAGGAACCTTTTCCCTTGTGGAGATCCTCCAAGGAAAGGACACCTGGTTCCCAGCATATGACGATGATGATTTCTGCCTTCGCTTCAAGTGGTCGAGACCTTCAAAACTGAGCACTCGTAGTCATGCAACCATGGAATGGAGGATCCCGCAGTCTGCCAATCCCGGTGTCTATAGAATAAGACATTTTGGAGCTGCAAAGAGCCTTTTCGGCTCTATTCGCCATTTCACCGGTTCATCAAGTGCTTTTGTCGTGACATGAAAACATACCGTGCATGTACATTTACGTACTTTACTTGCGTGCTTGTATCCTCTTTTTTACGTATAATACTTGCACGACAGATAGCTAGCATGTGTAGCTCCTGGTGAGCTTTTGAATTCCTGTGGTCATCTTGTTTAATTCAGCCGGTTTTTGTAATGCCCGGAGAAAAAGGCATGGTTTACCGTTAATCCTTTCTTAAGCTGGTGACCAGGTAAATTTATTATTTTTTTCATGCTTCAATCACCACTCATCCTATGGCTTCAAATAAATAAATAAATAAAAATAACCATGGATCGAATTAAAATATTTTAACTTGAAAATATGACTATTAAAACTAAAATTATGGTAGTTTTTTTGTTGTTATTTTGGAATAAAAAATCCACTTCAAAATTCTCTCTAAAATGGATTTATTTATGCCTTTTTTTAATAAATATAAACTAGAGGGAAAAGAAATCGTTGTATATTTGTTATAATTGAGTGCAGGTCGTTCATCAAATATGAAGAAACCAGTTATCAGTAACTTCCTAAGTAGGAGACAAGTCGTTCCATGAGATGAAAGCCTTGACGGATCTTTGCAATAACCGACACGTCGTTTCGTAATTTCCGTTTTGAATCTCGGAAAGTAGAGTGAAAAAGGAGAACCCAAAGTAGCCACTGTGTTGAGTTACATAAACCCTTTTACCAGAGTGAAGAATCAGTCATCCCTAGTAATTAGATTTCTTCTAATTTTCCAATCTTAGCTGCTGTGCAGGAAGGCTCCAATCTCTCTCTCTAGTTGTACACTACAGGAATTGATAAAGCAAAAGGAAGAATCGAGGAGGAGAAATGTCGGTGCAGGAATACCTAGACAAGCACATGCTCTCTCGTAAAATCGAAGACGCCGTCAATGCGGCCGTCAGGGCCAAAACTCCCGATCCTGTTCTCTTCATAGTAAATCTCTCGCATTTTCTTTTTCTCTTTCCCTGCAACCAAACAGGCAGGCAGACTATTGGATTCTGATTTATTTATTGTTTTGGCTAATTGTTGTTTGAGTTATTGCAGTCAAATCACATGAGAAAAGTGGTTCCGTCAGTGATAACGAAAATAAAAGGGAGGCAGATCCTGGATAGCAGAGGGATTCCTACTGTTGAAGTTGACTTGTTCACCAACAAAGGCAGCTTCCGTGCATCCGTTCCTAGCGGTCATGTTACTGGCATGTGAGCAATTTTTATTATTTTTTTCCTTTAATTTCTTTTCAATTTCTTGAGCCTAGCCTAGCCCCTTCATTTTAATTAATTCTTCAAGGCTTTCATTTTTCTTAAAAAGGTTAGAGAACAATTTGTCAACAATGTGTCCGATAGGTTCATTCTGTTATCCTGTTTCAAGCCCATGCTGTAAATTTGAATTGTGTAGACCAACGTAGAATCTTTTCATGTCTTGTGTAGTAGTAAGTGATTATGATTAATGATCTCTCCTAGGTATGAAGCTGTTGAACTGAGAGATGGGGACAAAGGAATGTATCTCGGAAACAGTGTGACTAGAGCTGTTAAGAACATTAATGAGAAGATATCTGAAGCACTGATTGGCATGGACCCGACACTTCAGTCTCAAATTGATCAGGCTATGATAGACTTGGACAAAACAGAAAAGAAGGTAATGCTTTCTTTTCTTTGCCGTCTTTGATTATCAGATGCCCACTCCAGTTCTCTGTACTTGTTACTGCTTCACTGTCCATAAAACAGAAAAGAAGGCTTCATTTGATATGATTGCTGATCTAGTTCTTAGATTGCTAACATGTTATGAGGCATCCTGTTTATTACTGTAAGTCAACTGCAGGGTCAACTTGGAGCAAATGCTATGTTAGCTGTGTCAATTGCTGCATGCAAAGCTGGAGCCGCTGAAAAGGAGGCACGAGTTATACCTTTTATTTTAGATTTTTAATAAAATTAATGTACTGCTTAGATCATAATTTTGTGCACTTCTTTGAATATTTTGATGTGGAAATACCAGATTCCACTTTACAAACACATTTCTGATCTTTCCGGCAAAACCAACCTGACTCTTCCTGTCCCAGCTTTCACTGTCATAAGTGGTGGAAAACATGCAGGGAACAATCTAGCCATTCAGGTATGGCCAATTTACGTTTAATTTTACATGTGAACTTTATAAGCTGTTTGGAAAAATCTTCACTTGATAATGATCAAAAGTGCACTGCATTTTTTGAACAGGTTACTTTTTTTTTATCATTTAGCAATTTTAAGTGAAAATTTTTTCATTCTCAGAGAAAAAGGTTATTTTTTAAATAGTGAATTGGCTTGAAAGTCCATGCAATGCTACTTGATTAGGCTTGGACGTCAGAAAAACAGGGAGGGAGTGACTGCGTGCTTGCTTATTTTTCTTCTGTTATTGGTGAGGATGTTGTAGGATGTGAATTAGTTTTTCCTTAAGAAACATAATTCAGGAACAGTGAGATCATAGCTTTTGATAGTGGAAACAGTCTGCTAAGAATTACAGTATATCAAGAGTTAGTTGAATGTATTCTGATAATTTGCTATGCATTTTGAAGTCTAATAGAATCCTTTTATACGAACATCCATTGACCTGAGTGGGGATAGTTCTGAAACATGAAGCAGTTCTCTATGTATTGGGATAATGTGAAAAGATTTGAGAATTTATGAATTCACAAGTTATTATTGCAACGTCATTGGTATTCACATGTCTCATTCATTTTGAAGAAGAGATATGGCTTGTTTTACTGGTAGGTATTTGATTCTAATATTATGAAGTGCTGCAGTTCTAATATGAAAGTTGAATCAATACTTCCTCTATAACTCTTCTTTTTGATTTTTTCGTTGTTTCCTAAACTTCAATTCACTCACTCATTGCAAAAATCAAATTTGACTTGAACAGGAAATCATGATTCTTCCAATTGGAGCCAGCAGATTTGAGGAGGCACTACAAATGGGTTCCGAAACATACCATCATCTAAAGGTGGTTTTATTTATTAGAACTAACTTCTGGGATTGTAACTTTCAAAGTACCAGTTGCTTCTTTCTCATGGTCTTTCTGCCTGGCTTTATTTTCAGATACTGCGTTTTTTTTAATCCCCCCACCCCACCCCCCAAATACATCTTAAGTTCATCAGCCTTGAACCCTTGACCCTAAAAAAGTGTTAATGGTCACATGAGTTAGAGTAACCAACAAACAAGTTACTTCTGTAAGCTATACACGCAAGGGGTCTATAAACATATAAAAATATCCATGTGTAAACAGATAACATCTGTCCAGATTCAGAAGGTGCAGCATTTGCCAGATTGTAGGTTGGGGAAGTCAATGAAGATTCATGCATAGCTCCAGTATCCACCCTAATAGAGATGATTTGATATTTTTCTCTTAACCAAGTATGAGTCTGATAATTATATGCTTGGCTAAAGGGAGGGGTGGGGTAATACATGGTGTCTCATTTTCTAGCTGTCAAGGATCCCATTAGTATTTATGGAGCAAAAGACTTCTCATTTTCCCTTTCTTTTTAAATTGGCTGTTTCCTTTATTTGACGTGATCTATCTCTGGAATTACATGCTTGGCTAAAGGAAGGGAGGTGTGGGGTAATACATGGTGTCTCATTTTCTCGTTGTCAATTATCCCATTATTATTTATAGAGCAAAAGGCTACTCATTTTCTTTTTCTTTTTAAATTAGCTGTTTCCTTTACTTGATGCGGTCTCTCTCTGGTCTTGAAATTAATAAGAGTAGAAGTGAGGGAGACTAAACATTTACTCTTATTACAAAAAAAATAAACTTATTTAATCTCAGTAATGAACTTGAAGCTTTCTTCTGCCATGAAACTTGATAGATGCCTTTGAGCCTACCAAAATATGTTTTTTGTGATTTTCATTTTATTACATGATGGAATCAATATGAAGTATTGGATCACTTGGATTCTATTCCTGCTGTCTTAGTTGTTTGTGCTATTAGTGTTTTTTCTGATCTAGTAATCTTGCAACTGTTAATGAGAATGTACATTGCCTCCACCCACTCACTGATTGCAATTTCTGACATTAAATAGAACAGGCTGTTATAAAAGAAAAATATGGTGGACAAGGATGCAATGTTGGTGAAGATGGTGGTTTTTCTCCAAACTTATCCAGGCAAGTTTTTCTTATTTGATGCTTGATAATCCTGTCTTTGAAAATGTTGTGACCACTCCCAGTCTGCAAATCAGCCTCTGAAAATAAATTTCTGAGAATAAGAATGATTGGAAAAGGAAAATAGATCAAGAAAAAGTACAGTGCATGCGTAAATCATAAACAGCTACCATATCTTTTCTCCAGGATAGTTACAATCTGCTGTCTGCCCCCCTAAAAGAGAGCAATATATGTTCAAAACTCATATGGGGTTCTTATTTGATTATATCCATTGGCAGTGTTCAAGAAGGATTGAATCTTGTTAAAGAGGCTATCAGCAGAACAGGGTACGGTGAGAAAATTAAGATGGCCATTAATGTCGCTGCTACCACCTTTTGCATAGGTAATCTGCTTTTTTCTGCACAATAGTCATATTATTATGGTATGTGACTTGTCACAAAGAAAATGAAGAAGTTAAGTCAATGGTCAAGAACTGTTTTTGAGATCATGGTCCTGTGCGTGGTTAGAGAAATTTCTGGGGAAATGTTAACTCTTCTACTGTATTATGCGGCCTATCTACGGGTTCTGCCTCATTTCTAAGTTATGGCCTGGAAACCTAGGATTTGCTTTTTTGTATGGGGACTGCTTGCTTTCAACAACTGATCCTGTCTTTTTGCTTCGAGCCAATGTAGGTACCAAGTATGATTTGGACTACAAATTCGAAAATAAATCTGGGCAGAATTTCAAGTCAGGAGATGATATGATTAAGATGTACGAAGAACTATGTGCTGGTATATACACGTATACATTCTAAGACCTTTTTGCTGCCATAAATTTTTCAATAGTTGATGTGTACTTTTCTTGGGCCTCAGCGTACCCGATTGTTTCGATTGAAGATCCATTTGATAAGGAGGATTGGGAACATGTCAAGCGTTTATCTGACCTTGGACTTTGTCAGGTATGCTCATGACATTTGGGTTTATCTTTTGTTTACATACATACGAGGAGCTGTAAAAGGATTTGTTCTCAGGTTGTAGGGGATGACTTGTTGATGTCAAATCACAAACGTATTGAAAGAGCAATACATGAGTCCAGTTGCACTGCACTTCTTCTCAAGGTATATGGTTAGCATCAGATGAATTCTTCTTGATAAATTTTTGCTTAGCCTTTTCTTTTTCTTGAATTGTTTTTCTGATGTTAATAATGGTGGATTTCTGTATTGCATCACATATAAAACCTTCAATGAAGATTAGGCAATTGATCCAGCATGCTACATTTGTTGCAAAGTAGAATATATTTTTCCAATATCACATGTTTGTGATATTTATACGTGATATTATGGTGATATGTCAGTGGCTGTGGCATATTTTATAATCTAATTACCATGGCTTAAATTAGGTAAATCAGATTGGGACAGTAACAGAAGCCCTTGAAGTGGTGAAGCTGGCAAAGGATGCCCACTGGGGTGTGGTGGTATCTCATAGAAGTGGAGAAACAGAAGATTCTTTTATAGCTGATTTATCTGTTGGCCTTGCCATGGGTCAGATCAAAACAGGCGCTCCTTGCAGGGGAGAGCGACTAGCAAAATACAACCAGGTTCACTTTCTTTATTGTTACCCAGTTTTTCTTGTGTTTGTGCTGGGTGGGCGGGGATGGGAGAGAGCCTGATTGCTAGCTAGTGCTGCTATAAGTATGAAGAAATGAAAAACTTTTACCATGAATCTCCACCTGTAAGATCGATAGTGACTACCATTATGATCCTTGGGCAAGACAAACTTCAAGTTTGGGAAGAGTAGGAAGAAAGGAATAACTTCTAACCATTCTAATGAAAGCTTTATTCACTATCGTGGTAACAGATTTTCCTGTTGTCCTTTCTTCTTTTTTTATCTTCTTGCTAATGAACAATGCTACTAGTTTTTTTTTTTTTTTTTTAATCATTATTGTTTTTAAGTTGTTAATCTTTCATACCCTTTTATTAAATCTAGTCTCCAAGACGAAAATCACAGACACTTATTTATCTGTCAATGATATGCATGAACTTCCCTTCATTGCAATCATATGTGATAAGAAACTGAGACACTTTGTTTATTAATCTGTAAAGGCTTACAAGTTGAATGGCTAACAAGGTCGATATGGACCTAATAGACATAACTTTCTTGCAGTTGCTTCGGATTGAGGAAGAACTGGGTGATCAAGCAGTTTATGCAGGTGAAGATTGGAGAGCAACCTGATCAGTCCTTCAATTTTTTCCATCCTCCCGTCCTTTATAATCTAAGTTTGAGGCTTCAAAAGTAAAACTCCCTTTGTATTGAGCAAGTGGCATTCTGGAGCAATGTTGTAAGTCTTTCTTTTGGCTTCGTGTGAGTGTGCCCCCACCCTATTTTTTTGGAGAACATGAAGGTGCTTTCAGAAAACATTGTCGAGTCAGCAAGAGTTTTGTTACAGACCTTGGTTTTAGGTAACTGTAAACAAAAAATCCGTTCCTGATCCGTAGTGCAAAATCCCTTTATCTTTTTAGTTCTTTAGCTACTGTTTGTGTGTTACGGATTATGCAAATCTTAAAGCTTTTCAATCCAGTTCATTTCCTACCATTGGTAACCTAAATGGCTTTTGTGGCTAGCATGTCCTCATGTGCGTTTCCATTACCTTCTGTTGTTAGATTAAATGTTTTGATCCGATACCAGTAGCCAGGAAATTTATGGTTGGCACTCAAAAGTTTGGAAAAAAAATGTTTTAGCTTCTTTATGATGTTTTGAGTGCGATATGGTGGCATGCTGCTAAAAACTCGATATCATCCGAAAGAAAGAAACTAATGGATCATTGTTAGGAGGGAAACATCCCTTATAGCATTTAACATGTGAACCGAAACGACACTGGAACCTTTTTATTTTATTTTATTATTATTATTGATTGCCATTTCAGTGAGAATATATAAACTTGCTTGCTCCATGAATTAAAAGACAATGATGTGCGTTTTGTTAAATACAGTACTTGCTTTGATGGACCAATTGACACCTTACTACCGATTGCTCACCAAATTGTTTGCTAGATTTTTTATTTTATGATCCTTAAACCTCTAATTCTTTGGCTTTGTACACTCCACGCGTCTGAAAAAGACAGACCTTCAATCTTATAATGGTCAGGGAACGAGGAAATGTTGAATCTTAAGATCCAACAAATA
The DNA here is from genome assembly GCA_964019445.1 of Populus tremula. Taxonomy (NCBI): domain Eukaryota; kingdom Viridiplantae; phylum Streptophyta; class Magnoliopsida; order Malpighiales; family Salicaceae; genus Populus; species Populus tremula. The sequence goes on along the minus strand of CAXHTJ010000019.1, from coordinate 8,504,412 downwards.
TCAACTGAACCGCTAATGAGATCCTCGAAGAAGTGCCAGAGCCAGCTGCTCAGCCCATCCACTTGCCTTTTTATTTTTGTGAGTTAGGGGGGGCTGAAATCATAGTTGTTGGACCAGCCTGGTAATTTTCTCAGGTAACTTCCATGTTGTTGGGTCAATTTGCGGGTCAATATATATATATATTATATATATATATATATATATATATAACAGAGAGAGAGCAAATTTCAGGATCACCATACATCTTACAAATCAACTACCAGCCCCACCCTGAAGCAATGCTGAAAAGGGTGAAGCTCTCTCAAGTCTCGCCACTTGACACCAGCCCTGGGTGGACAAAAATACACAAAACGACAATATAACAACCCGTTACTCATCTCATTGCGAGACCAGAGAAAACATTTTTCTAACGGATGCAGGAGCATTTCTATTTTTTAGGAAATTAAACATTATCTTTAATATTTCTTTCTTATTTGATTTATGAATACTTATATTAACTCTAGTTCAAGAAATCAAATATTATCCTTGAGGTTTTTTTTTCAAAATTTTCCGTACCTGGATATCCTAAATAATCTCTCATAATTTTTATTAAATATCAAAATATTAAAGTCTACTAAATACAAGCTAGACTAATCTTTAGAAAGGAAAAATATTATTATAAATAATTATAGTTGGTTTAGGGATTTCTAAACCAAATAAAAAAAATAAAATTATTAAGAGCAATATCTAATTTTATAAAATTACTAAATACAATATTTAATTCCTAAAAAATCTCCCGCGTCACTAGCTTTTTCAGCCAACCAAACATAACAGAAAAGGAAACCTTCTCCAACTTGACTCCTCAAAAACTTAAAAGCCTCCTTACAATCAATCTTCAACCCCTATATTTAAAAGAATTCATGTAAGCCTGATAATAAATCGTCTCTTGATTTACAAAAACCATTCCCACTTTCTCTCCAACCAAACACAATTTTCGTTTCTCTATCACATTACCCCTCCTCTAGCTAGATTTTCAGTCTCCCTTTTCTCTGTATTTTCTCCATGTTTATTTCGTTCAAACCATGAACGAGGTCCATGAGAAACAGAAATAGATAGCCCAGCTCGTTTTTGCAGAGTTTTTCCTCCTACGCTTTTATCAAATTCAAAGAAATAACCCCCAAACAATGAGTCGTTTATTTAGCCTCGGGCTGATTGCATCATGGTACTCTTCAAATATAGGAGTTTTGCTATTAAACAAATATTTGCTTAGCAACTATGGATTCAAGTACCCCATATTTCTCACTCTGTGTCATATGATGGCATGTTCATTGTTTAGTTATATTGCAATTTCATGGCTCAAGATTGTGCCTTTGCAGACCATGAGGTCAAAATCACAGTTTTTGAAGATCTCTGCTCTTGGGATCATATTTTGCTCCTCTGTGGTGGCTGGAAATATATCTCTTCGATATCTTCCAGTATCGTTTAATCAGGCTATTGGGGCCACCACCCCATTTTTCACTGCAGTGTTAGCATATTTGATGACACTTAGAAGGGAAGGTTGGCTTACTTATGTTTCTCTCGTTCCTGTTGTTGCTGGTTGTGTCATTGCTAGTGGGGTGAGAACTTTTATCTTCTTTCTTATATTTTTGTTGTTTTGGTGTATGATCGCTCGGAATGGATCCAAAAGATCCATATAGCCGATCCCAACAAGCTTGGGATTGAGGCTTGGTTGTTTTTGTTGTTGTATATTTTTGTTTTTTTGCTCATACAGTTGGTTCTCTTGTTAATAATTTTTTGACAACTTGTTGCTTAAAGATAGCCGTTTGAATGTTTTAGGTAAAACTTTTAAGTCATTGTCATTGAGATCATTATTGGTTATTGAAAATTGTTGGATTCTTACAATGGAAAGAGCAAGTTGGTGGCATTACATGTTGCAACAAGTTTAATTCAATCTCTTGCAGAGGTTCTATACCGCGTCTGAATTTGACGGTCACTGTTTATGATACTTCTCTTTAGGTGTTGATCTTTAGCTATAAAGCTACTGGAACAGGTTTTTGAGGAACCTCTTTGATTGGTTTAGATAATTCTTTTATGTGTCAATTCTCTATTTTTCCTTTGCTGATGGAAAAATCATTAACAGATTCCATCTCATTTGTTTTTCTTATTACTTGACTGCAGGGGGAGCCGAGTTTTAATCTTTTCGGGTTCTTAATGTGTATCGGTGCTACGGCGGCACGTGCACTCAAGACTGTGGTTCAAGGGATTTTGCTATCTTCTGAAGGGTAATGAATGCCTCTGCATTTTGCAACTCAAAATTTGAACCTGCTCTGTATGTTCTTGTTCTAATATCAGGGTTTGAATGGACAAGATTTGATAATCTCACTGTGTTACCAGGGAAAGACTCCATTCTATGAACCTCTTGATGTATATGGCTCCGGTAGCAGTTGCAGTCCTTGTTCCTGCAGCTTATTTTATGGAGGGAGATGTGGTTGGAATCACAATTTCCCTGGCAAGGGATGATAAGAAATTCATATTCTATCTGATCTTCAATTCTTCTCTAGCATATCTTGTGAATTTGACCAACTTCTTGGTCACTAAACATACCAGTGCTTTGACGCTCCAGGTATCTTCGGCGACTCTTCCTTGCCTGCCGTCTTAATAATGTTCTACTTTTAATAAGGTGGCATCTGACTTCTGATATAACCATTCCTTTACTCTATCCATCTACGTTCTTTCAAAAACTTGTAATTGCGGTATCCATCATCTAGCATATTATCAAATTGAGACCCTCATGTGCAGTAGGGTTTGCTCCTAATGAACCATGACCATTTAGGACTGTTCAAGCTAGGTCTCATTTTGAAATGGCCTCTGCAAAATCAGCAGTTGCACTGCATAAATTATCCCAAGTTTTAACCTGGCGGACTGTAAATATCCAGCCATTGTGGTGTTCCTCACTAGTCACCACACATCAATGACCCTTTTCTATATCAAAGCTTTGCTTGTCATGTACATTGAAGAATCAATCTTTTTCCTTGATGGAGTTTGGGGCAGTAGTTGTGATTTTATTTTCATTATTCAGGGTAATCTCTAAATTCAGATTAAGATTCATGTGCTATCTTTCTAGGTCCTGGGAAATGCAAAGGGAGCTGTTGCAGTGGTTATTTCAATTTTGATATTCCGGAATCCTGTTTCAGTGACTGGGATCTTTGGATACAGCATCACTGTGGCTGGGGTTGTTCTCTACAATGAAGCCAAGAAAAGGAGCAGGAACGATTGACACACAGTGCGTTCAAATATCGATTCTATCTATTTTATCAGCACGCAGCAGCAAATTTTGTTGACCGAGATTGAAGCAAGTTTGCGCAGCTGATGCTATAATCTTGATTTTCCTGTGTTCTTAAAGAAATCAGGAAGAGATACTCAGAGAAAGTAGAGACGCCCCTTTGGAGCAAGGTCATACCTTATCTGGGGAGTGGCAGAAAATCTTGATTGATCATAGTTTTCTATTTTTTGGTAAAAAATCATGATTATTTTTTCAGTTTCCTAGTCAACAGCAGCACCAGTGCAGTTCTCTGCTCATTTGGTGTGAGACTTCCATCTCCACGGTGACAAACTTCGAACAGATAACGAGCTATTTTTTTATGTTTCCCAGGAAATCGAAACCACAGGGCTCCCATCCTCAATGTCATGGTATCGAGGCATCTTAAAAATAGAAGAAACAGAAAACAGTTATTTCCCAGGCACAAATAGCAACAAACCAAAAAGAACCTCCACGGGAAAATGTTGAGTCCTGCTTATCACATTACATCTAAAAATCTCAGCAGTCATCATTAAAGGAAGCTAAAAAGACATAATAACTACAGAGGGACTGGCTCCCTGCATGAAAACCACTGAAGGAGATGATAAGCATCCTGAAAAAGATTTCCGAATTTACAAAAGTGATTTAGGTAAAGGAAATAACTACAAGTTAGGCTCCGGGTTCAGGCTCATCCTCTTCCATCTTTGGAGCCAGGTAGAATCTGACATAGCCCATTTCAGCAATCTTGTACTCAACCACAACAGGCAGGTCCGGAGACAAGCTGATTGTAACCGTGTTTGACAGTGGGGTTGCCTTGGTGAAGGAGTTCATGTACCTCAGTGCAAATGTCATTGACACTGGCTCATTCATCTCAATGACTGTTGCATCTTCTGGCTGTAAAATTACAACGCACCTTTAAGCAAATCCATGAAATGATATTGCTGCAATGAATACAAGACAGAACAGAACAGAGTGCTGAACAAACACCCCAGTGATGTCTGCACTGATAAGTGATAACATACCTTGTCGACAGTGGTATTCTGCCTTAGGACGATATTTGCAGTTCCAATATCACCTCTTGTGGAAAACTTAACACCCTCCTTTGTCACAGAGATCACAACTACATTCACATACCAGAACCATCATGTTTCCATAACAATACACGAATAAAGCAAAACAAGCACGTAGACATAATGAGACAACCTTTTTAACAGTACCGGTATCACCAATGCTAGCAATGTCTTTACAAATCCTAGCAAACTCAGCTGAAGGCATCTTAACAATAGCATGGTATTCTGCCTCTGGAATTCCAAGGTGCTCACTATCAATGTCCATCAGCTTCATCTCAAAATCGGCAATTTTGTCTTGTGCTATTGTTCATTGCAAAAAGAGAAACAAAAAAACAAACAAATCAGTCAAAATTAACAGCGAACAATTACAATGGTTTATTTATACTATGTCCAAACACAATAAAGAATAGTTGCTCATATTTTGAAATTGAATGAAATAAAGCTGTAAAAGCTACAGCAGATGTAGCCCAAGCACCCGAGAGTACCTCATATAAAAACAAATGCTCAAAACCCAACTATATTCTTCAAATATTTTAGAAATCTAGGCCAAAATTAATTTTATTTTATTTCCTTGGCGGATAAACCAAGCAAACGCATAATCAAACATCTATCAATTAAGACCTTAATTTAAAAATCAAATTTCTGAAGATATTCAAAATTAGTTTTCCATTCACGCACTATCATTTTTCCAGCAACCGGACAGATCATGTTCTTTTAACAATAGCATATAATAATCAAGTAATATCAAAGAATTACAAAAAAAAAAAAATCCCCTAAACCAAAATAACCCTGGCCCATCGAAAGTAAAGCTACAAAGGCAATTAAACCCTAACTCCCCAAAAAAGTCCACTGCAAAATCAAATCCGAATCAAAGAAAAAGAAGATAACTTACTGGGACTTTCAAACATGAAAGTGACAGTATCACTCCCATCGTCGCCTTTGATGGTGATGATGTCATCATTACCAGCGCACTTTAACATCTTAGACATGTTACCAAGATTCATGCCCATTGACGTGTTACGGTCGCAGCGGTAGTGCTCAAAACCCTCCGATTTGAGGAGTAGAGCCACCAGGGCAACGTGGCTGGAATCCATGGACTGGAGAGAGAACCCAGAGGACGAGAAGTCAAAGTTTGCATCGTTGACCAGATCCTTGATGGACTCTAAGACTTTCTTAAGAAGAGATCCCTGTACCAGCCTCAGCTCCAACATGTTTCCTTCCTGGTGTAATTTAGGGTTAGGGTTAGGGTTAGGGTTTGTACTGAGAGAGAGAAGGGGAGAGAGAGGGAAAATGAGAGGGAATTTGAAGGGGAGTGAGGGGTTTTTAAATTAAAATGGTAGGGAAGGGAGTGTTGGCGGGGCTTTTGGATACGGGGCAGCATAATTCCCGCCACGGAATATTTATTGGGAAATGAAAAGGCGAAGAAGCCCATTACTGTTTCTACAGAGGCCCATTAAAGAGAGGGAGAGGTCACAATAAAGCTATGGATAACTTGAAATTTTACGTGATATTCACTCCACGGGTAAAACGAGTGACCCGACCATGAAATTTTAAATTCTATTATATATATATATATATCATGTGGATTTTCTATTTTTTGAATTTTATTTTTATGGTTTCTATGATTTTATTTAGGATTTTATATCATGGTTTTATGATTTGTGGATGGGGATTTATTAATTTTTATGTTTTAATTTTTTAGGATGTGATTTTATAATATTTCCAATAATGATATTTAAGTGTGGTCAACAAATTAAATAACTAGTTTTTAAAATTTCAAAATAAGAATGACTAATCCGAGCATTGGTCAATCAATTAAATAATAATGATTTTTTTATTATTAAAAGTTGGCTATTTGAACAGGGAAGAAATTGAAATAAATCTTCTGATAAACTAAAATTCAAGTGAGAAAAAATGAATTTACTTATACAGAAAAAAGGTCATTGTTTTTTTTATTTTATAAAATCATGGTTTTCCAAATAAAAATCTATTATAATTTGTAAAGCAATTTTAGACTAAAAATTAAAAAAAATGTTTCTATTATTTTTATGCGACTCTATTAAAAATAAATTAATAATCAACTAAAGGAAATAATATAAAAATTAATAAAATATAAATATATATTTTATTCTCATTGACTTTGCAATGTTTTTTAAAACCTTGTATATACTAGTTCATATATAATTATATATAAAAATATAAAATATAACTATAAAAACTTAAATATTATTTTAAAAGCATCTCATAATATAATAATTTCTTAAATATTATTTTACTTATATATTAAAATATAAGTTTATTTTAAACTTAAAAAAAGAAAAAGAAAAGAAGAGGGCTTAGAGAATAGAGTCCAAGCGTGTGCCTTCAATTCCAAACTTGTGAGCTTGGGATCTGGAAACTACGTCAAATACTTTTTTTTTGTTCAAGTATGCAGACAATGCATCTTCAGTCTAGGCAAGGAACGCGTTATTCGCCTGAAACAAATTCCGATCACTGCCCTGAAACAAACTCCGATCATGTTCGGTGACTGAAAAGTGGAGCCTAACTTTTTAAAACCAAAAACATGAAAAAAAATTATATACATCTTTAAAACCTCATTTATAATCATAAAATATATTATCTAAAATAACAAGTATTAAAAAATTATATAAATTATATTTTAAAATTTTATCAAACTGTATGAATTATTAAACTATGATAATTTTTTAATATAATATTAAAATTTTAATACTTAAACAATCACGAATAGTTTTTTTTTAAGAAATGCTATTATAAATCCTGCTAAGCTAGCCAGTCATGATCAAGTGATAATCATGTCTTTACACTCATAAGTTGTACTTGCTTTAAATTTTAGTTTTTATTGTCATGGCAATATAATTGCTTAATGATACTCTCATCTCCTTATACAAATGCAGACAATTTTGCTAATTCCGGGGTTCATGGACAACGTTTTTACTCATGTCCTAGCTGGTCTTGGTGCGGGTTTTTTGTAGTGTGTTTTGGTTCTCCCATTGATGTAGCAAGTGTCCTTCATGGCTTCATGCACTTGCTTTCAATTCTGGCAAACAGGAAACATTTGGCATCTATCGATCTGTCATGTCTTCACTGTCCATTGCTGTAACTTCCAGTTTTCTCTAAAGGATCCGTTTTGTTAGAGGCACACAGCATAGCAGGTGCGTTGGATATGCATTGTTTCCATAGTTATGAATACAGCAGAAAAGAAATTCCCATGGTTGTCCCTACTTTCTAGATTCTCTATGGGCCTTCAAGATTCAGAATAGAAATCATTTCTATAGCTACCGCCAGAACTGTATGTAGTTGTTGCACAGCTTGGGCCTTCAAGATTTTTTTTCCGGTTATACGGGGGCTTTCTCCCGGATTTTGGTCAGCTGGGATCTTGGAATGTTGTAATGTTTTTGACACTCGAACAAGTAAGATCTGCGAATCATGTCCCCGTTTTGGAATTATCTCATTTTAAAAAACTGGATTCCAGGAACTGGCTCCATTCCCAGTTGGTATGAAATCTGAAGTTGCTTGCATTTTCCAGAAGAACAAAACGTACTTGAAGACTGATGTCAAAGCTTTTCAAATTCAAGAAAACTACGTGCTTGTTTAACTTAACCTTGAAAAGGATATGCTAACTTAGATAAATAATAATAATAATAGTAGTAGTAGTAGTAGTAATAATAAGAGAGGAATTCTGGTAACTCCAGGATTTAACAATTTGACAATTCAAGTGATTGCATCACTTGATGTTCTTGCTTAGATTCACTTCTTTTTTAGGCGTGGGTTTTTGTTTCTCAAACCTTTTCTCTTACTAATTCTGTTGTTCACTTGTTTGATTTGGCTTTTCCATCTTCTAGTTAATCTGAAGCCATCTTAACTGAAAAGCTCATTCTTGTTTATTTTGCTAACACAGGTCAAGAAAATAGTCACAGGGCAAGCATCCTCTTGATTAACGATGAGTTTTGGGAGGTGGAAAGACACTAATCCTTGCTTGGAAATTGCCTCTTCTACAGTTGGATAATTCTATTCAAGAAGAATTAAGGTTTAATCAGCTCATGTTGTTTGCCACTTGGTTACAGAATAGAGAGTTGTCTGCGTAATTATTCTGTATACATGCACACTAGATGCATCGGAAGCTATCATTCTTAGGGGGTAGAAATTGGCTTCTCCCTCATCAATCTGAAAGGGAAGCTTCGTCTCACCGCCTCCACAATAAATGCTCATTGCATGCTTTATTTGAAATCTCTGTCTCTGACGAGTCCCATATAACCGTACTCCCTAACACAAATAAATTTGAAAAGATTGAAACAGAGAGATCTAAATCAGACCAGCTAATTTTTATAGGCCGAAATTGGAATCTCCATAAGATTACAAAAGGCACATTTTCACAGTACATACAACATCAGTGAACTGTTACTCCTAATGACATTAACAGACTGGTAATGTCCTAGAACCTCTCGCAAGTTTCCTTTGAATGCCAAGGGGCAGCAAGCTACCCGGGAACAACGTAACATCCTAGACTTATATATATCAGGAAGATGGAACTCATGCTCTGGGAAATAGGTAAACACTAGCCTTGATAACCGATCTGTTTCCGAGCTTGAATCCGGGGCTAACAGGGAATCCCACAATATGACCAGCTGGAATCCGACCACTAGAAAATTTCACAACACTCTCCATATATTGTGGATGAAACTCAGCTCCCCTACTTGCCTCGAATTGACTTGGTGCAGGATCGAGTGAGAAGGCCAGCAAGTGAAGCAACCAGATGGCCTTGGTCAGCCCCAAGAACTCTCCATAAAACTCACTCCTTGGATGGCTGCCAGTGAGTACTTGCTGGCGCTGCTCCAAGTTTCCGAACAAGGACTCCTCCATTTTCGGATGAACAATTTCCAGGTACTTCTTGGAGCAGAATTTGCCAAAATGACAAGTTGGCAAGATTCCAAGAAGTTCAATGGGGTCCATGGCCTTCATATCACGATACTGAGCAAAGCAGTCACGGCGGAACTGGTCAGGGTTGAGAAGCGAGGAGAGGCTTCCATCCATGTAGAAGGTTTCATGGTCAAAGCCTTGGAAGACCTTGCGAGAAATGTAGGACTCCAGAGCATACTTGGCATGGTGGCTTGCAATGGTGGAGGTGATAGTAGTGGTACTGGGGGTAAAATTGTCAGTGGTTGTGGTGGCAGCTTCAATTGAACGAACGGCTGCAGCAATGTCCCAGTGGGCAGCACGCATGAAGGTCAGGAGAAGCGATGTGAAGGACTTTGATGTCCTTTTCACTTGGCTCATCGTTAATTCAAATAGCTCTGGGGCTGGGGCTGCTGCAACTGTTACAAGTAATGAAAAAGGGTATAGTTTATAGATTCATTCCAACATGAACAGAACAAAACTTTGATAAGGAAATAATCAAATTATGTTCCATTTGGTTGCTAAGAAAATGACTGAGCATTAATTAAAGTTGAAGCGTGCAATCTCTAAGACTTGCGATTACTCTGGTTTCCAAGTTTACGTAGAAGCTTAAAAGTTGTCTTCAACACTCGGTGTTATGCAGGTAAGAAACTAAGCATTAAACTTCTCACATTTCTCTGTCAGTGTCTCAAATCTTTGAAAACAGTTCAAGCCTTGCTGGTTAATTATCGAATCTCGGAATCTAGGTGTTATTGGTTGCTAAGAGTTTGAATTGGTGATCTGAAGACTCAAGTTTTCAACTGTGTTGGTTACGTACACAGTTACGAATACAAGTCCAGAATTTTTATTCAAAGGTAGACTAACATGTTATGAATGCATTTTGGTACAAGCCTAAAACAGTTCTTTGCCGGGGTGTAGCAGACTAACCTTGAGCACCAAGAGAGCAGCTAACTTTCCTCCTTGACTGGGACCTCCCCTTCTTTCCACTCCCATCACTGCTCAAGCTAGTAACACTCCTCAGCTTTTCCTTTAAATTCTCCACCTCCACGTCCCTCGCCTTCACTTCCTTCTTCAGATCTTCCACCGCGGCCTCATAAGGCGCCACAACCTCCCTCAACATCCCCACTCCATCGCCACCAACACCTCTCTTCCTCCCTCCATCACTACCAACACTAACACACCTCCTAAACCTCTCTCTCAAAAAAGCCAACCTCCTCAACTCCCCTACCACCGCCACATCAGCAACCCTTAACCTCTCCGGGTCCCACGGGCAATGCGCCTCTTGTAAACTCCCATAAGCCCTCTTCATCGCCGATACCGAATCAAACACCTCATTCATCAGCATCTCCATCTCCATCACTCTCTCCATTGGCACCGCCATTCCGCTCTTAACATTAAAATCCCAATTACCATTAACTCTCCCTCCCTTCTCTCTCATTTCCTCCTCCTCCTCGGACAACTCCTCGCATTCATCCGTTTCATATTCACACACTTCTTCACCATTTCCGGCAACACTATTTCCAGATTCCTGTCGACCAGCGGCGAGTGGATGGAGCAAACAGGAAGCTGCTACTCGTTGGATTAGATCGGAGAAATTGGATGAGATTTTGTTTGCCATTTCTCCCTTCTTCTTTGGCTTTACCTCACAGTTCCTACTCCCCAAAAGAAAAATCAATCAGAAGAGAGCCAGGGTAGTAGTTATTAAGAGGATGAGTCTGTTAAAAGTTATCTGTCATTTGCCGAGGATAATAACAGCCTGCAGCCTGCAGGGGCACCACACCCTTTGAACATAACATCACACCTACTTAATAATAATAATTGGATACGGACATGCATTGCATTCAATAAGCAATGACCCCGATTAATGATGAGTTAAGCAGTACCATGTAATCAAGTAAAAGAAGATTTAAAATTACTGACCTGGGGTTATAGTTATAACCAGATCGTGAAGCGGTCAACCTTGCTGGCTTCACATTAACTACTGGGTCTCTGTCTAATGGAAAGGAGTATAAGAAGTTAAGGTTGTTGTTGTTGCTGCTGCTAATGTTGTCCTCTGCTTCCAGCTGGCTGCTCTTCTTCTTCCTACGAACCCAAAATTTGCTACTGTTAGTGAAACTGCCTCACCTGACCTCAAGTGGCATCTTGAACAGTGCTTGCTAAGCTAGAGCTTGTGTGTGTAAATGGGGAATGGGCATCTAGGATGTTGAAACTGGTTATGTGTGTCATACACGTGTGAGATCATCAAGAATGTAGGGTTCAGATTGATTGACAAGATATAGTATCTTGTGCCCTTTTTCCATTTTTTGAAGCGGGGACACTTGATTCTCGTTGCTATTGGTGGCACATGGATGGTGGATGCTGTCTTGGTCTGCGTGGTACTTGACAGTGGTGGACTCAAGAACAAGTTACAATACCTTATCTTGACTCTGATTTGCAAATTCACTTGCTGTCTAGGTCCCTTAGGAGGGGGGAAAGTTACGGTAGTTGCCAACGTATTACTTATAATCCAATTGTAATAAAGTTTGCAATTAAGAAAAAAAAAACAGAGAAAATCTGTAGTTTTCCTTTCTTTTATACATGGCAAACACGGCGTAGCAAAGGCTATTGGACTCCAAATATAGGCCCTTACCACGTGAGACCATGTCCCACAAAATTTATTACATCTCCAAGAAAGATGCTCAGAACTGCAGAAAAGTGTGATTGGCGAATTGCTCAAGCAAGGACAAAAGGACAAGATTCCAACAAAAGGAAATAAAATGATCTGTTCTTTAATTATGATCACAACCCACTATGATATAGAAACATGGAGTTTGTCTAAATCCCAAGACGTTGAGCTTCCACCCCTGTAACGAATGCTCTTGGAAAAGCCAGGGGTTTAAAGCTTGAACCGTTATCGGTTATTTTGTAACCAAAAAAAGAGGCTTGAATGTGTAACTGATGGCTGATCATCAATCTTCATCAAATATCAAATAAATTGGTTTTATCAAGTGATAAATCCTATCCATTTAGGCATCTGCAAAACTCAGTGCACGTTACAAGACAGAATAACTAATGTTAGTGGGGGAACCGGGCAAGTTTAAGAAATGGAGGACATGGCAGAAGTTGAGTTAAATCCTTATCAGAAACAGGCCTTCAGCCCCTGCCCAAGCGAACACGTCTTGCAAGCAGCTGACAGAAAAACCAGTCAGGGCAAGAAATGTGTCGCGGTTATGTCCAAATCTCATATGTATTCTTTTGTGCATAAATTAAGGGGAAAATAAAACCATGGAAGTTGCCAGCTCAAATTGGGATACCAAAAATAATTGGAATTTGCAAAGCATAAGCTTCAGAAAGTCATGCAGCTAGTTAAGTACTATATCATAGATTAATCTGCCAGATAATAAATCAGTTACCATAAGCGTAAAAAATGAAACACTCTCCTAGAATAACAAGATCAAAGAAGCTTCAGGTTGGTAAAAATGGAAAATCAGAAGCTGATTCATTTGATCTGCTCAGTTTGGGACACAGAAGTTTACAAGCTAAAACATACGGCCATGAAACCAAAAGTCTTAAGAGATTCCCCACAGAAAACGAGGTCATAGGAGCCTAGAACTTCCCTTTGGAAGAGCTCCAAGACTGCATTTTTTCAAACCATCTAAAGTGCTTCAATCTTCGCGGAAATGCACCATGAATTACAACACATGGAAAGCAACTACAGAATCATTGCTTCTGCTAATAAATACTAGCTAGTCATGAATAGAAGTGTAGTAGTTAAGCATGCATGATCTGGATCATGTTAAAGTTATGGAGGTTACCTTGCACTGTCAGGACGCGTGGAACAGAGGAAGATACCGGAGAACATGGTCTCTAATACTGGTGGGATCGGATCGGATAGGATTAGATTTGCAAGTAAAGTAATTTGACTCAACGAGTACTGCAGAGAACTCAAACGAACATAGGAGTTTATATAGAAAGTTTCCAGCGGCATGCACCAAACTCATAAACAATACAAAAGGAAGCTGTTCGATTCGACAAGAACCTACATTATGACCGTGACTTCTGTTTGGATGTTTAGTACTCACCACTCACATGCAATTCACTGAACTTGGCAACACAGTGTTCGATCGGTTTGATTTTGATTGGAACCTAATCGTCAATCAACAAAGATTATCAAAGAAAAACTCGTCATCAGGATAAATAATCACCAATCATATCTACTTCTCGTAGAAATTAATCTGGATATCATCACTTATTGTTTAGTCTAGGAGTTCTTTCCTTCTTGCAGGGTGAGCAGACCATGATACGCATGCTTTGCCCAATAGTAAAACTATTAAAACATCAAAAGAACTGTTCTCCACTGATTTAATCTGTGCACAGAAACTAACATAGCATAGATGGTGAAACAATTTAATTCGGGGCCCTCTTGAGAGCTTTGCTGTGATTTGTTGTCTTTCTCCTGTAAGTATCCCAGCTAGCAGCGGACAGCAACTTCAAAATTATTTAGTGCTGCTCCACTGTTTTTCAAATTACGACGCGTGGAATTCATGTATATGGTAAAGACAAGGAGGGAGGGGGGATTTCACATCAATTTTCTCTTAGCGAGTGTGTGATATTTCGTTTGCCATTATTATCGCCAGGCCACTCCGTTTTGGAGGAGGGTGTTTGGAGGGTGACTCTTCCGACACCGCGTGTCTTGAGTGAAAAGTATTGCTAGGCCTATCGATATTGCGTTTACAGCTAGCGTGATTTGTAGCTGATTGCTTGACCATACGTTTGATTTTTAGTTCTAAATGAATAATTATAAAAATGTTTGGTATTTTTCAAAGAACATATCATGTTCAATTCTAAAGGTCAAGCTAGCAAGAGTAGATGAATCATGCACGAGTTGTGGACACCCTTTGAAGGAGGCCTGCAAGCTTTGATACTAACTAGATTAAAGAGATCATACTCATATTTATCTAAAAACCTAAACTATTGTAAGTATCTAAGGTTGTATTGTCTTGGAATATCCTTGTTTTCAGCAATGTTGTACCTGTAATATTCAATCCTCTTTACTTATCTTCCAAGATCATATATAGTGAAAAAAATAGCTTAAAAAGGTGGTGAGTTATGGAGATTACCTTACCACCGAAAGAGCTAAAAAAAGAAGAAGCAAGAAGTAATAATCGCAGGATATTCAAATTCGAAGCTAAAGAGAACTTCAGGTGGTTGGTTTCTCTGCAAAATATTTTTCTATCATCCTTAATTTTCATCGTCATTGTTTTTACTTTACTTAGGGTTTTTTTTTATGATTTAACTTGTTTTTTAAATTATTTTTTACATGAAAAGTTATAAATCAATGTATTTTTAGATTTTTTATAATTTTACTATAAATAAATCTAAAAAATATATCATTTTAATATATATTTTTAATTAAAAAACTTTTTTGCGGAAACTTTTTGAACTATGTTACTAATAAAAAGTAAAACACTTAAATACACACAAGCATATGTGCATGTTGCTTCCTATTAAATGCATGTCGTCACTCTCTTCAAATAGAGAATATACATCCAATTAAGCATAGAAACAATGAATTTAAATATTAATAAAAACTACACACAGCAATTTATATTAAATTAGTAGTATCCACTATTGAGTTTCACTTTAAAATCGCAATCCAATAATTCATATAATTTCATTAAAGTTTTTTCTTGTTATTTATTAATTTTCATGCACACAAAAGGTGAAGATCAAAGTTTAACTTGGCCTAGTCCTATATATTCTTTTGCACGTGGTCGGTCCTTGTGTCATTAATATATTAAATGGGAAAAGGACATATAAGATTATGATGAAAAAAATATTTGTAAATGTGGTAATGGTTATTTAAAAAAATAATTGTTAGAAAATATATTAAAATAAGTTTTAAAAATAATTTTTAATATTAATACATTAAAATAATATAAAAACAAAAAAAATAAAAATAAAAAATTTTAATTTTTTTAAAAAGCATTTTTAAAAATAAAAATAAACAGATTTGTAATATGAGATTGTTGGAGAGTTTAATTGTTACATGGGAATTTTATGATCGCACGCATATAAAAGGAACTCAAGATAAAAATTAAAGAAATTCGATTAGAAAAGGTCCCATTTCAGAAGCTGTTTATATATTAAATAGAGAAAGGGACATTAATTAAATAATTAATCAGAAATATATATCTGCGAGTGAACTTAAAATGTGTTCAGAGAAGCATCTTTACAAATTAAAGAACAGAGTTCCTCTTGTTTTGTAGGTACGTAGGTGGGAACATTCTGCATCATTAATTTAACTGTTCGAGTTATGATTGATTAGTTAGTTAGTTAGTTAGTTAACATCGATGGATGGGGCACAGTTAGGAATCTGTTGGCTAGGCATGAGCATCCGCCATGGATTACAGATTCCTATTTTAGGCTCTGCTTTAACATTAAGATTTTATAAACAGTTAAAAAAAAAAACAAAAAACTAGAAGACGTGATAAAATTAATGTTCGCCACCTCACAAACTCACATATCATTGTTCACTGTTCACTTACACAGTGCTTTTTTTTTTCTAGTTTTTCTTTCAGTTTTAATCTTATACTTTGACATTAAGTTTCCATGAGATCATGATTTATAATTTGATTTAATTTGTTTTTTATATAATTATCATAATTTTATAGCTCGAGTCACGGGTTTGGCAAGTTAACTTTAATCATTTTCCCCCTATTTTTTTTCTCAATTTTAAATTTTAGTATTAGGTTAATTGAGAATTAATTTTTATAGTTTGTTTTTTTTTTTATATAGGCTTATTTCAGTCTTATGACTTGGATGGTAAGTTTTGCATGTTAATCCAAGTTTATTCGAGTCGTTTTTTTTTTAATTTTATCTTTTAATATTGGGTTGATTGAGACTTAAACTTTATAATTTTTTTTAATTTATTTTCCATGATGTTATCTTGATCTTATAACCCGAGTTACAGGTTTGGTGAGTTAGCCGATTTGACTCAAGTCTTTTTTTTTGTCCTTTTTTTCATTGATTTTTTTTTAATTTCATCTTTCAACATAGAGTTGGTTAGAAAATAAGCTTTATATTTTGTTTATGTTTTTCTTATGAGGTTATCTCAGTCTCATGACCTGAGTCACAAGTTTGACAGGTAAACCCAAGCTGTCTCATGTTGTCTTTTAAGTCTTTATTTAATTGAATTTTTTTTTTCAATTGAATTCTTCGACAATAAGTAAAATGAAAATTAAGTTTTATAATTTATTTTGATTTATTTTCTTTTAGGTTATTACCATCCTTTGATGCCGATTCTAAATTTGGCAGGTTAACTCGAGTGACCTGGGTCAATTCAATATATTTTTTTCTTGATATTTAAAAAAAATATCATCTTAGAATTTATTTTAGTCAACTTATATTTTTATCGATCATCTGAATTACTTTTAAACCTACTAAGCTAATCGGGTCATATCAAACTAATCCTTACACGATTTAAAGTTTTTTCTCTGGTAGAAATTACTTTAACAACATTTGAACATTTTTTATATTTTTTTTAAAAAGTTAATCCAACCATAGCATAGCAACCCATTATATACTATATTAAAACGCGTGGGGAAAACACGGTATATTTATTGTGAACACATACTCATTGCACTGTGAACGACACTATAGCCATAGATTATTTGTACTATGGACGATATTGTAGCGCTTGTGGGGGGTGTTGTCTTTGTCATGTTTAGTAAAAAATTATTATTGGGGACGTTGTCTTTTTTATTTTCTGTGTCAAAAACTGTTAGATCTGGCTTGGAAGCCAGAACCATACCCAAATCCCTTTCAAAAGGACCCAAAATAGCTTTGGATCCGACTCCCTAATATAATCCAATAGCCTTGGGTCTAGCCTCACTTGACCCATTAGCGTTGGGTCCTGTTATTGGGTCTGGCTCCACAGTTACATCCAAGTTTATTGGGTCTAGCTCTGTAGCCACACCCAATAGTAGGACCCGACACTTTAATTTAATTGTTTTTGCTCTTATTTAATTTTTTTCATATGATAAAGAGAAGATAAATTAATGGAATTTTTTTTATGTTGTATAAAAGTTGGGTGATGAGAATGTTTTTCATTTGAGGTTGGATTGAATTTTCTTATTAAAACATGTTTGTTTTTATGTTTCGAAAATGCTTTACAAAAGTTTTGAGAATTTATTTTTTTCTTTAATTCAAATTAATTTTTTTGTATTATTTTGATGTAATGATATAAAAAAATCAATTTTAATTTATTTTTTGTTATTGATTTTTTTTTTTCATATGATAAAGAGGAAATAAATTGATGGTAGTTTTTTAATATTCTACAAAAATTAGATGATGATAATTTTTTTCATTTGAAGTTGCATTGAATTTTTTTATTAAAATATATTTGTCTTTGTGTTTAAAAAATGTTAGCATATTAACAATGATAGCGAATGTAGTATATGCATAATCTATTTCATTAAAAAAAAAAAGAAATCAAAAGAAAAAAAAAACAGAGAGAGAAGTCATCCCATGTTATCTTTAATGAACATCAAAGAGGAATTCATTTAGTAATATTATTTTTGTAAAAACAAATCTTGGTAATTGTAGTGTGTTATCCTTGATTGTTTTAGATTAGACTAAATGATTTATATATTCTAACAAACTTTATAAATATTCAAAACGTAGTTAAATAGTAGCATAAAATTTTTATATATACATATTTTTAATACATGTCATATATAATCGCAATGAAACTTTTTAAAATAGAAGCATTTGGAAAAATTATAATATTTTAATATTATCATATTAAAATTTATCAATAAATTTTTTATTTACATCATATACTTTATATATTTGTATTATATAAGAGAATTTTTTTAACAATAAAATTCATTAAAAAATAATTCATAAATATTATAATATACTATCATGTTGGGTAATAAAAAATATTTTAATGTTAAATATTAGTGTATGAGATTCACAGCTTTATTAATATTATGTTTTGTATGGAAGATTTTGAGAACAAGTCTCAATAACAAGCTAGTTGGTCAAACTACTAATAATGGCACACCAATCAAGTAAACTGAAAGTAAATAATGAGAATAGGAAGACGAGCAGACAATGATAATAAAGTGCAAGTAAAGTGACATGCAGGTGAAATTAAGATAGGCGTGATAGATCGGTGGATCCGTGGATGGCTTCAAGTTCATGTAAATAGAGCTTTGAACATTGTTCGGTGAGTGAGTGGGAGAGCTTCTAGAGATTTAACTGGAAAGCAAACTTGCTAGCAAAGGTTAAAAGGAAATGACAAATGTCTGTGTTCATCTTGAATCCATTTGTTGTAGAGCTTTGATCCATGTCAAATAAGAAAAACACCATGGATTAGGGCATAATTAACCAAATTACTTGGTTAATTTTTCAAGGATATATCGAGCATATACACCCTTCATATGGTGCCAGCCTGCCAGGAACAGAACCAGGATTTCAGGAACTGGGCCAGTAAGGTGTGGTTAGTTTCAAGTTCATTCTGCTAAAAGCTGTCGCATTCCGACCTACCAGTCCCGTTGAAACAGTCAGAAACGAGATAAGGTTTCTAAGATATTTTTGTGAGAGGTTGTAAGATATTTAACGTGTTGGTCCCAATATCCGTACGAAGTCAGGAGAATGGTTAGCAAAGCAAAAATATCTTTCAATCATCCATCCATGGACTTTCTTTCTTTATAAAATTCAACTAAATAGTGCTAGGAGTCAGAAAAGAAGTGGCTACTTGATAGCTTTTGAAGAAAAGGGAAATTGAAGAGAGAAGAAAAGGGAAGGAGGAGAGGAATGGAGTTCTCCAAGAGGCCTAACAGGAGTGATGCTCACGTGTCAGTCGAGGAAGAGGCAAAACAAGAGGAGGAAACAAGAGGATATTTCGAGGGAATAGCTCCTAAGCGTCACTCTAAGCCTCAACGCAGCGAGTATTCCATTCAATACGTTGATGCGCTTCCCACTAAGGGCGATCAAAGCTTCACCCCAGAATATGTTGAGTTTCAACGTCTCGAAACTGATCCTCAGGTTAGTTTCTTGAGCTTTCATTTACCATGCTTTCTTGTGCATCTGAGAAACTCTTGAATGCGGATTTGTAGATTGATTTTTCTTTTTCTTTTTATAATTTTGAATGCAGAAAATAATTTCGAATGAAAGCAGCAAAGTGACTGATGAATTTGTAGAGACAGAGTATTACCAGGATCTCAACTGTGTTGACAAGCAACACCACACGGTATTACCATTGCTGTGCCTAGCTACATATTCTAGTCCAATTCTTTTATTTCTTTACTATTTTCATACATCTAAATAAAATGTTAGGTGTCCAATTTCCTACCTTTTTCTGCCTTGCTCATTTCAGTATCTTCTTTTAATTTCATCATTTTAGATTAGCCTGGTGAAAGTTTCTTAATTTTTGGCAAAGGGAACAGTTACAAAGGGAAAAATAAAAGGGGGGGTATAAGGAATTGCAGAAGCTTGACTCATTTACGTTAGTAGTAAAAACTTAGGGATATCATGGGAGTTTTCTTCATTTTGCAGACAGGAACAGGATTCATCAAAACGGAGAACGAATATGGCAAGCGCTTCAGCCTAGCACCAGATTCTACAACCAGTTGCCATGCCTCTTGCAAAGGAAATCCAGCAACTAATGATTGGGTTCCAGCTGATGCTGATATGGTACATTTCATTACTTACAATTTACAATAATCCTTTTGTTTTATTTTTTAGGGTTTTGTTCTGCAAGAGTTTTTAGGTTGAGCTAACTCGACTGTGTGACTGCATGTTCAGGTGACTGCCGCTTCAGACAAGCCCAGGAGGAGTGAGTCGAGTGACAATTGAAAAGAAGGGTGGCTGGAGATGTTATCTTTGAATAAAGAGCTAGATCATGCATGTTTCTTTGCTTATTGTCAGTCCGTACCAAGTGTTGGCTGTCGCAAATAAAGTCCCAGGACTTGAATTTGTTCTGGGGAAAAAACTGCAGCTTCTGTGCTTGTGATATTTGTATGGAAACTCGTTTCTGAAGAATATATTGTTTTTATTATTATTATTATTATTTTATGTTGAGCTTCGGAGGAAGCTCTGCCAGAATCCAGAAATTAAACAGCAGCCCTCATAAGAAGGTAATACAAAGACAAACAGGAACCATAACAGATACAAAAGCTATTGACAGAACAGATACGTGAAAATGGTAACAAGAAGCCTTGAGAGCCATTCAACATTCAGTGAGACTTTGGGCATTGAAAGAAGCAAGAAACCAAGTTCATCACATATTCAAATACAATCAGCCAAGCAAGGCAACAATTCCTCCTTCACAGAACAATCACTTAACACCATCTAAATGAAAATAATGTATCCATAGCGCAGGCCACCACACGCCGGTGAGCTCAACTGATACTATTCCCTCCTCCTTTCAAGAGGTCTTGAGATCGTACTGACGGCTACAGCATGCTAAATGATCATGACAGATACTGTTAGGTAATAGGGCTACAACATGCAGCGCAATGTTGCAAGAGAATGAAGATGACAGACTCGTCTAGTTTTGCCTAATGGTAAGAAATCACAGGTTGAGGTAGGCCTTCTGAAGTAAAATTGACATTAGTGAAAAAATCTGCCAACGTTCTGCTTCATCTACATTGATCATTGGTTAAATTAACTAGGGAGTATAGTACTGACCACATGATAAAGCTGGCAAATATCAAGAGAGCCAGATACTACAACATACGCTAATGGTTTAATTTACAGCAAAACAGTTACATCACCCCTCCAATGCTCAGGGTAAGGGCAGCTCCCGCAGGAGCCAAAGGAAACCAATAGCCAAAATAGCTTTTTATTTTCTTAACAGTTATTTCTACATTTAACTGTATAAATAGCCATAATAACCAACGGCTATTTTTATAGCAGTTGGCCAACAGTTCCTTTTTTTTTTTTTTTAAATATAGAAAAAAAAAATTTTAATTAAATATGTAGAAAATTCTTGGTTATTTTAAATACATTATTATGAAATTGATATCAATTCATAATACTTTTTTAAAATTCCTCTAACACTTAACAATAACAAGTAGGATTAATTAACTTGAAAGATAACAAACATAATAAAAAAAACATAAAAAAACTTGAAAATTATGAAAACATAAAAAACTTTTAAAAAATTAAATTTTTAACAATATCATATAAAACTTAAAATTAAAAATATTCATATAATTAAATTTTAAATTATATTTTTTAACTTTCATATTACTTCATTAATTTTATATTATTTTTATAAATTACTCATATTAATTATATAATTAATAACATCATAATTATATTATATATAAAATATCTAAATTAGTTATATAATTATATTAAAATTAATTTAACATGAAATATATTAAAATATAAATAGCTTTTCTAAATAGCTTTTTACCATTAGAATGCATATAATTCAAAAAGCTATATTTATACTATTTAAAAAGCTATTTTCTTGATTTAGCTCTTCAATATGACATTTACTATTGGAGATGCTTTAAGGCATGGATTCCTCGAGCATTGACACAATTACACTCCCGTAACATACAAACTAGCTGCAAAAACTATGTCACGCTTTATGGAGTTCGAAGCAGATTCCATTTTCTTGTAGACTGCAGAATTACCCATGATAGCTGCAGCATTCTTAAATTCACGACATGTCTCGTCCAGTCTGACAATTGTGCGCACTATCAGGCCTTCAGGAACATCAGTAAGTTCACATATATCAGCAAATGGAGTGCCCTGTAAATGGAGAAACTTCCGAGGTCACAAACCATCCAGAACTAATGAAAGGTTAAATTGATGTGTTTTAGTATAAGAAACCTTTGCCCACTCGTACACAACTTCAACTAAACCAAACTTAAGATTCTCATTGGCATACTCCTCAGGGTTTATTTGTATATTGTAATTTGATTGAAGCTCTCCAAGTCTTATTGCTGTGCTGTACAACCTGAAGTGAACAACCGTCTAGGATTAGATTGAAAACTGAAAAATGAAAAGAAGAGTAATGGGAAGAATAATAACAGCGTTAAATTCCAGAGTTATAATCTAGGATCTAATAGGCACAACTGTAAAAGCATATAATCTTACACATGCAACCTTTTGAATATGTGAATAGTGAAGCTATAATCCGTTTTCACTAGCTGCAATCAATTCATCCGTATCATATGAAAACAGAAAGCTAAGATATTGATTTGAATTCCTAATAGGATCCTGGCAACCTGCGGTTCAGCGTTCATGTAGCATTACTGTAAAGCATCAAGCATGGTGCCCCATGACCATGATTCCAGTTGTGAAACTCAGAATAACAGAACCATCTTAGATGGAAACCACAATTTTACATCTAGAAAATCTAGAGAAAAATCTACCGTGTAATAAGGAATCTAACCACTAGATCATGCAGATATAAGGCAGGGCATTGACACAAGGATGGAGAATCACCTCTTTTTAGCTTGAGACAGCCTGGGAGTAAGTGAAGGCTCAGAAGTTTTCCTCTGCTGAAACACAAAAGCAGACATTATGGCCACTGCTTCTTCAGGTTCCAGATCATCAAGTTGATTCTCGAATAAACACTCGGTGCATATCAACTCCTCCCCTGAATTCATCTCACATGCAACACGGCCTTTAATTTGAACTACAAGGTCACCATCTATACAGCCAATTTCCTTCAGAACATATATCTGCAAATGCAGAGCTTAAAGATTTGAGGGTAGTGTGAAACCAACATGGCAGATAATTAACACAAGAACATCTTGCTGCTACATAGAACATCAAGGGGAAAAAAAGATACGTACCCGGCCCTGAAAATCTGGCATCTGTTGGAGTGCTTCATCTGACATTTGGAATTGCAGGTTACTGACTTCCTCTTTATGCCTCTTTATCTCTTTTGCCAAGCTAATGTGCTCCTCCAATTTTATACACCCATGACACTTATTTGATGCCATCTTTTGTAGCAGGCTTGTCCATTTGTGGTAGTCTTCCACAAGATTCACATCTTTCAACTTCAGCTCTAAACGGTATCAGCAATGGAAAAGTCATATTTAGCAAGTTGTGAAGTAAAACTAGCTTACCATCATAAAGAACATTGAAAAGGAGAAAGTGCAAAAGGTGAATTTTCCGCGTAGCATGTAGGATTAAGAACTATGTTAGAAAGAGAGCATCAAAATGACTATAACCACATATCAACATATATAACAAGGGCTTGCACTGTCAACACAGGAATTGAAGTCAACCAGCATGATTCATATATTATGATGCATAATTAAGGACCAGTCATTGAGGGCAAGAAGATAAACCACAAGCCATGAATCTCACTTAAAATACATAGTTAGATCTATAGGTAACAGATCAACACCCACCAGCAGCACCGCACACAAAAACCTTGATTCTTTCCCGAACATATTTCAAAAATAATAGGAAAGGAATTTAGGGCTTGCAGACTATGGGAAGAAGGATCACTAAAGAAAGGTACCAGCATGCCAATCTGCCAGAAGAGAAAGCTTCTTCATAGGAGATGATCATAAAGAATCTAGGGTTCACTGTTTTCTGATGCACTTAGGTTAAGCCAGATTTTGAGATATAGATAATGCAATTGCAAGCCGCATTTTCCAGTATCCAAAAAGGGGCCTGGCTCATCTTAATGTCAACTTATATGGACTACTTGTCAAATTTTCCAGAATCCAATAAGGGGCTTGGCTCGTCACAATGTCAACTTATTTGGAGTATTGTCAAATTATTACAAATTCTGGAACTGATAAGAATGCTATTGTTTGTTCTTTCATGTTTTTCTTTCCTAATCATCAATGATAGTTAGCAACATTCTTCTTGTACAGCACGTGTAGAGAAATAAACAAGATGTTACTAGTTATGCAGTTCATCTTCACCTGAAAGATTAAATATTATCTTCACAAAAAATGCCTTACCTTTCAGCGGATCTAGTGCAGGAGGATATTTATTTCCGTCACTTTTTGTTTCCAACAGCTGCTGAACTGTCTTAGAGAAAGCAGCATCGCTACAATCTTCGAGAAGACGAACTTGGTCAATTGTTATTTTACGATTGCATATGCATAAGAATTCTTTGCTTTCAATTCCTCTAACTTCATAATTGATCCCGGCAGCAACACCTTGGTGTGGTAGTTCTATCTTGATGGTGCCTGATCCCTTGCGATTAGTGAGAGAAGAGCAGTACTCTTCGTTAAAACTACGTTTTGATTTTGGTATCAGGACATAACCTTCTTGGAAATCTGCACTTTTTTTTTCTTTCAAGTTACTGCTTACTGATGGAGCATCAGGTTTCAGCACCAAAACTATGTATTGCTTCATACTGGCTGATGTCACTTTCACTACTACTCCAAGTAAGTGATCCTGTGCCTGCAAGTGAACATGAGAATGCCATAAATTCACAATTGCAGCTACTCTATTAGAAACCATGTAAGCCTTCCCAAGTTTTAAAATTTCATACATTATGGAGTTCAACAAGGTTAGGCAACTAGAAGCATGACTCCCATGAGAGAAACTTCAAATTTGACAGTACTCATAATCAGCAACAAGTAAAACACTTGTGCATGGGAAGCACCTCTGTATTTCATTTAGTGTGGTTTCGATTAAAGTCCAAACTTAATTTTCTGCCATTTAAAATTAAATAAAAAGAAAACAGGTAATTGCACTAGAAAATTGAAGTCATTCTGATTCCTCTTAAACAAGAAACCTCATGGAAAGAACCACATTTACCAATAGCAGAAGAATACTGACGCTTCAAAAGACAAGAACTACAATTTTCTCCAAAGATAAGGGGGGGGGGGGGGAACAGAAATAGGAAAGCGCTAGAGAGCACCAAGAACAAACAAAAAAATAATAACAACTTACCGATAGTGATTTCACAACGACAACTCTTCCAGGTGTAAGAAATGTTCGAGCATGAGGGGACTGCATGACAGCCTCTGATACCTGGTTGCCATATTTTTCAGCTTCTAAGTACAGGTCATAGTATTCTTCAATTGTTGGCCCACCTTTTATACATCTGTATTAAAATAGCCATGCATGATAAACTATAGGGAAAAAGATGTCACCATAAGAAAATCGAACTAGAAGCAGTGTAGCTTTCACTTTCTCACATTTATGAGATTATTGAAAGACCTTCGAACAAAAACAACCAGGAGGCTCTTGTTGCAACAACAATGATATCTAATGCAGTTGAATGCGCAACCTAAATACCCTATGCTGATCTGATCAGAGTAGTATGCATTTTCCTATACATGGTCTTCTGTATACTGGAATTTAAGGATTCTGAAAAGCTGATAACGTGATTGAGCAGTTCTTCTTTCGTAGCTTAGTTGTATTGGTATTAGAATACCAATATAACCAGGCTATGAAAGCAGTGTTAAGCAGTAATATGAAACCATATCAGGGCCTTATTTAAAAGATTAAGCTCTTAGTTGAGACTCAACATGGTTTTATTACTTTCTAACTGAAAGCGTGCACAACCACATTATCATTCATATATATATGATTCGTTAATCACATCTTAATGTAAAGCCAAAATCATCACATTTTAATACAAGAACTAGCCATTAGTTAACATTGGTATGCAATCACATAATCCATCAAAACAACAGTGCCCAACACAGATCTAACACAAAATCCAAAAGAAACAAGGTGTCAATAAACTGATGTAATATAGAAAATGCACATCCACAAGCAAAATGCGCAAGGAAAAAAATGAATTAATGACTGATGCAAGGACATTTCTTATCTAGACATTTAGAAACTCTCAAGTCTGATAGACAAGTTGGCCATCAAGATTCTGCGATGATATACATACTCAACAGTTTTGGCAGGCTGAGCAAGCTTCCGCATCAGAACTTTTTGCTGTTCAGGAAGTTGTTTCTGAGAACGGAACTCCGCAAAACTTCTTTTTAACATATCTTCCACCTGCAGTTATGTCCCCCAATCAACATTGAAAAAATGAACTCCCTAGATGGATGAAAACACCAAAAAAAAAAAAAAAAAAATTATTTCAAATTTGAAATTGTAAAACTATGATGTACTAGCTTAATATGTAGAAATATGAAGATTAATCCTATTACAAGAAGCAACTGACTAAACATAACAACTTGCTTGGACTGACCCTGATGGCCTGACCAACATTCTACTGGTGTCTGTTTCAGTAGATCTTGAGGAAATTAACCACACAGTGAATAAATAACCAACATTTTTCTTAGATTGAATGAACATAGAACTCAAGAACATTGAATCTACTAAAACTACAACATTGTATCTCTTATGATTCATAGAAATTTATGGGTGGGTGAGAAGTATTTGCTTAGAAATCCCAAATCCCAGAAGGAAAACCACGGGTGCCTTTTGTTTATCATTCACTCCCTTTGTATGGATTTAATGCATTTATACTTTTTGTACATTGCAACAAGGAATGCGGCAGTTTAACTGTATTCCTTTCACATTGTGCGAGCAAATATAGAGAGAGATACACACACAAAAAGACAGGTGTGAGCAGACAGAATCTGCAAGATGAACCATGTGATGGATCAGCTACGATTAGTTGTTCCTAAGCCAGGTTTCCAGACGTGCATAAAGTGTGTGGATGGTTGCGTGCAAGTGTGTGATTCTACTTGTGTGCACAAAGGTGCAACTTTTCATTTAGAATATTAGAGCAAGTATGACCTAGATAAGAAGATTTGACATCCATGAAAAATGCAAATCAAAATATCTGAAAGTTCCACAACTCCAATGGAAAGGAATCTGAATATGGATAGTATTATTTGTTACACAACCACAAATATAATGAAAAATCTAATCCACAAGATACCTTCAATTCTTCAACACGGAGGAGATGCAAGATCATAATATAAGTCAATCGAAACTGGGATTCAAGCCTGGTAGCACTTCCAACTATAACACGTTTCAAATCGCTCTCTTCTGGAATTTCATCGCGGCACAGTACTACAACTGTACCAATTTTGTCAATTCCTCTTCTCCCAGCACGACCAGCCATTTGAGTGTACTCCCCGGATAGTAATTGTCTAAATTCCTTGCCATCAAACTTTCTTAGCGTATCAAATACAACCTTAGAAAGATTTTGAATCAAGTCAGTATTAGAAGAATAAGGTATCCAAGAGTTGCTTAAGTTTATCTAGAACTAGATGAAGTCAAGTAAACGAGGCTCATGGCAATTAGCTTTGTGAAGGTATTTTACATGTTTTATCTAGTGGCTGCTATTTACTAAGATGAAATTCAATACATTATATATACTTTCCATTAATACCATCGCTCCAAACAATGAGTGAAAGGATTAGCAAACAAAATGCTACAATGTGATCTAGAACTAGATGAAGTCAAGTAAACAAGGCTCAAGCCAATTAGCTAAGTGATGGTGTTTTACATGTTTTATCTGGTGGTTGCTAGTTACTCGGATGAAATTCAATGCCTTATCCAAGATTTCCATTACTACCATCACTCCAACAATGAGCGAAAGGATTAGAAAACTTAATGCTACAATATGATCTAGAACTAGATGAAGTCAAGTTAACAAGACTCATGGAAATTAGCTAAGAGATAGTGTTTTACATGTTTTATCTGGTGGTTGCAAGTTACTAAGATGAAATCCAATGCATCATCCTCATTTTCCATTAATACCATCACTCCAACAATGAGCAAAAGGATTAGCGAACTTAATGCTCCAATGTGATCAAAATACATCATATTAACAATTAAACCTCTAATATTTAACAGTGAAAATATATTATCAACAACTTAAAATTAACAGCAAAGGGTAGCATCCCATTCTAAACTGACGAGAAATGTGACATGTGTAACCTAATGCCAGCTATTTACAAGCACCCCAGATATGAGCTATTTCAGAGTGTTATGGTTTTAAATTTGGTGGCTTGGTCCTCAACATATTGTTCTTGCTTGGTTTCTTTCCTAGTCAATATGAGAACACTTCTTAGTCTACTCTGCAGTCTCGGTTCTAATCTACATAAGAATTATAATTTTGACAGGTAGAGATGCTGTCTTATTTTCTTGGGAAATTGAGTTATGGAATAAAATTGAGAGAGTCGACATTTTGTTTTAGGCCCAGTGCACAGGATTTCTTTTTTCCTAGTATTTCCTAGTTTCTTGTTCTTACTCACTTTTCGTGTTGCTGCAGTGTCTTAGTTACAGTACACAGAATCACAACAACAATTCAAAAAACAAATCCTTGCATCCTCAAATTAACTTTTAATTTCAAACCCCAATCCTTTCTTAAACAAACTCCTAATTGATCCCAATTTTTCATATACATCAAACCCAACCCTACTCTCAACCAACACAAAAATAAAAATAAAAACTCAATATTCTCAAAGCTATCCCACTTTAAGAGTTCAAAAAGTACTGTGCGCATTTTTTTGAAAAGATTCAAGTATAGAATTATTGGAACTTCCAACCCATTATCGCAACCACCTAATTGCCTAGCTGAACACATTTTTCAAACATTTAATCAATAATTAAACAGCACTAACCGTTCTAGCTGGGGCATTAACGCCCATTGCAAAAGTCTCCGTTGAAAATAATACCTACAACAAGAATAGAGATTAGCATAACAAATAAAGTATATAAATATTACTATAACCAAACAATTTGACAGCATTAATGAAATTTTTAACTGTAGTATTTTGCTAAAATGTTATAAAGGAAGTTCAACCAGGGCCATAATTTGTTATAATGATAAAAGGCTTGGTCTTGCAACGATTACAGGTCCAAGTCTTTGGAGCAGCCACTTCATGCACAATGCTTCCCCCCCAAAAAAATAAAAAAAATCCTTAAGGATCATAACTGGACAATACTTTCCTTTTCATGAAAGGATGTCAATTGCAGAACTCCTTTAACCTCATGAGGGAATCGCCAGTAACAGCAGGGCACCACAAAGAACCATGCATAAATTAAAACACCAAGGCACTCCGATGATTAGAAAAAATTACCTTAATCACACCACGACAGAAAAGCATTTCAACAACTTCCTTAACAATGGGAAGCAGCCCTGCATGATGCACAGCAATCCCTCTGCTAAGAAGGCTCCGAACTCTGACAATCTGTGAATAAAATTAGGTATAAACCCAAGTAGGATCGTATGAATAGAGGGTAAATGTGAATGCCACCAGACCTGTGGTAAATTGCGGTCTGATCCCTTTAGTCGTGAGAATGCTTTGTCACAGAAAACACGAATTTCGCTTTTCTCAGAACTACTAGTGAGATCAGTCCCAGACATACTGTCAGCTGATTTATCACATCGATTCTTTGAGAAACAAAATATAACTACCTGAACACACAGCAGAAAAACTGTTCAGAATATAAGGCCAGCAAAATCCTGTGCTAGATTTTGAGTTGCAGAAAACTCTGAAGGAAGAATAGTGATCTTTTATATTTATGACTCAACAGTGGAAGGTAGCAAAGGACCATAATCAATTCCATGACTAGAAAAACTTGCAGAGGACAATGATCGACATTACATCTTTCAAGAATTAAATTCGGAAAAAAAGATGTCATTTATCTGTCAGTAAATGCCAAAATTTTAAAAAAAAAATCAATAAAACTCTTAGAAAAGGTCCTATCGTAAATTAAGGTGACCAATTCTGTAAGAAATTTCTAGTGTCAATTTCATAAAAAAGCCCTACTTGGTGAGAAACTTAAGAGGACATTATCTGACATACAGGCAATAGAGAATTCTTTAAAAGCTTGCTAACAAGCTGCAACCACAAAGAGGCCTCTGCTCTCCATGACCTCCAGTTATTTTGGCCACTTCCATTATTTTGATTTCCCCAGCTAGTCCCAGAGAATGCCCCCAAATTCTGGGAACCATGCTTGTTTTGTTTGCTATGACTTTGGTTGTCACGTTTCTGACCCCGAACCCCATCACGTGTTACAGAAGGCCCTGTGTATGCTCCAGGACTGCCACCCACTGTAGTAGAATTATTTTTCTTGAATGCATATTTAGCAGTTTTGAAACCTTGAGGCATAAAAATTTCGCCTTCACATATTCTGTGTAGTTCTCCAGAATAAAATAGGCAGTGCTCCAAAGGGACCGGCCTTTTTGTAGTTCTGATGACAGACCCAGAAACATGGAAACTTATGTCAATAGCCAACAAAGAAATGTAGTGTATCCGCTTTATGTTGCACTATTGCACTTGAAATATTTGAAAGTAAGAAATGATGGGTTAAAAAAATTAACAAATTTATGAACAAACTCTTGGAAATTAAAAAAAAAAGTTCAATATCAATTACAATAAGAATTTAATTCTTACCCAGTAACACGGATTGTCTTCTGCTTTGTCCGGCTGATCCAGTCAGCAAATTCAACTGTGTTTGGTACCTGCAATATAACAACGAACATTTAAATGCATGCATTAGTCAAAAGAGAAAGGGGGCAGGGGAAAATTTTAATACATAGACCTGTCTCCATGCAAGTTAAGACCTTCCAAAAAGAAGCAAACAAAATCTACATCGTAGATTGTAACCTCAGCACCCCCCCTTACCAGCACAAACACACACCTCCCCCCCCTCCCCCAAAAAAAAAAAAAATCCAACTCGTTCAGGATAGAGGACAACCTAAACTGTCATCTTCTATCATATAGGCTATGGAAAAGAGGGTCGCGAAAAAACTTACAAAAAATTAAAACATAATTTTAAATCGGCTGACTCTTTCCATTGCTTCTGATCTTGTAAGGCAAGGTAATGGAGACTACATTTGATTCGTAAGCCTTGACTTTCCTTTATTTTTATTTTTTTTAACCTCCAGATTGACTATCTAAGGTAGCAAAGTTGAAATTCACTAGTTATTTATCTACAATGCCTTTCAGAAATTGAAAAGCAAGCAAAGTAACAACATTTGGCATAACTCAAACTGTTCATAATTGTATGTCATGATAAATAAGCTTTCAGGATGTTATAGCTCCAGAGAAGCAACGCATTGCATGCTGGATATTGCTCTGGAAGTAAAAAATATGCAGCTCTAGCTCATAGTGGTACCCTAAGCTTACGATACCTATGAGACATAATTAAATCAGTGTTACCATTACTAACAGTGACTAATTTCAATTGTAACGTGCAGGAAGTATATTACATGAAGAAAGAGCACATACTGTGGCAGAAAGGAGGACAATATTTACATGCCTTGGAAGCATGATTATAACTTCTTCCCATACAACACCTCTTTCAACATCATTGACATAGTGGACTTCGTCAAATATAACCTATATCACAGACACAGCAATAAAGAGAACAAATTCAATAGTTGATCATAAAAGTGGAAAATGACAAGTAAATCAACAAAAGAACTCAATACAGCAATGCAGAAGGGAGATTATGTTGAAAAAAGCATGGCAGGAAACAGGCCCCTTTACCCATTCAATATCTCGTATAATATCAGCACCCCGGTAAAGCATTGACCTCAATATTTCAGTGGTCATGATAAGACAAGAAGCCTCTGGCCTCACACTAACATCACCAGTGAGAAGACCAACATCAAATTTTCCACAGAAGTCCCGATACTTTTGGTTGCTAATTGTTTTAATTGGAGCAGTATAGACAGCTCTGGTACAGTGCTGCATGACATGAAAGCTTGTGAAAATCATTGCACAAAAACACTGCATTAAACTACTTGATAGATAGATTTTACAACACCAGAAGAGTTCTATAAGATCTGGAGTTCAGCAAAGATGGAGAATCAATTGAAGTCCTAATCAATGTACCAGATTCAGAAAATCATACTTTTGATGCCAAAGCAAATGCATATTCTGCAACAACCGTCTTCCCAGCTGATGTATGAGCTGCCACAAAAACAGAGTCTCCCTTTTCCAGATAGTATATAGCCTGTATTATCAATTTAAAAAAGAAAAAAGAAATGGTAACTCAAGCAAGCAGAAATGCAAACTTTTACAACTTGCCTTCAGGACATAAAATTGGCTGTTTGTTGTCACAAAAGATTTGCCCATGGATTAAACTATGGACAACAAGTGATATCCTAAATGCTAATCAGCACAAGTTTTGAGGAAAATTCCATGTACAGAAGATGCATTATAACAAAATGAAAGTGTAGTGAAAAGTAAGGACAAAAAAGTTTCTACTTAAGCCCTCTGGACATATGATGCAAAGCTGACTGATTATCTGATGAAGTTATAATTTAAACCAAAGAACCGTGTGCTCTTGTGCTTCTAAGCATACCAAAATGAAAACGATGCAAAAAAGAAGAGAACCAATCAGATGACTTGTAGATGAATTAAATGGAAATATGATATTTTGCACTTGCAGATCAGTTAATAGGCCTCAAGCATTTGCACGAAAATAAAATAAAAACAAGGGTGCATTGGGATAAGTTGAAGAGAAAAAGTTATAAAAAGCAGATGAAAATAAACATTCCATGCCTTAGAATATCCTGGATCGCTCCCTGTAATTAAAAATATTCAACATGCACAATTATTAAGGAAACAGATCAAACTGCTGCCTTTCATTCATATGATATGGATGAGCATGTCACCTTTTCCTATAACAAAAAGATTACATGCAACCTTCAATCGTGGGAATAGATCCACGGCCACATTTAAATATAAAAATGAACAGCACCTAAAGCTTGAAGCCAAACTTAGGTTAAATCAGGAATTACAGAACCACGAGTTCAAAGATGCAAGCTTAGAATTTACAGTGAAGGTTGTTTATATCTCCAAAGGAGATGAAGATGAGAGTAAAAGTCAATCACTGAACAATCTCCTATTAGTACATAAATAAATAGGAATGACCTCTGAAAACATAATCATAATTCCAAGTTTAACCAAATGCTTTGCACTTTCCATAGTAAGACTGTTTTCTGAATGTGGAAGGAAAAGGATTTGCATTGAGCATTACCTCCTTTTGGAATGCATCCAGTTCAAAAGGAAAACTAAGTGCCATGTCAGGAACTAGTTGATAGAAGTGTTCTGCGATCCCTTCACTGCTACCAGTGAAAGCTGAGGCCTGCAATTAAATAGAGACATTAAACCAAAAAAGTTACCAGAATCATGGAGAAAGGGAGATGGTAAGTCAAAGACCAAATATAGTTCAAATGTGAGAATTGCTATTATCCACAAACCTCTTTCTGCTGGTGTCCATCACTGTCACTAGTTCCACCTGATGTTGGCATCAATGCACCTGATTCAACAAACAAAATCTCATCTAATGCATTTAATTCAGACTTATCCGCGCTGCTGGATAAATCAACCTGGCTCACTTCAGCATCTGGCTTTGTTGAATCCTCTTCAGATAAATGAGCTACACAAGCAGAATAAGTGAAAAATGAAAATCAATTAAATGTAAATGTCAAGGGACAAAATAACAAACTACATGGCACCCTCAAGAAAAAACAAATTACCAGGACTCCAGTTTGCAAGCATATGAACCATTTGCATAGAAAGGATAAATAAGAAGCTTACTTTTGCAGTAATAAGCACAAGTCCAAGGGAATAAATACAAATATATGCTTTCCCAAGCCCCAAAAACAAAAAGTATCCATGTAAAGTTTAGAAAAGGACATTAGGGATGAAAATTCCCGAGATATGAAAAAACAAGTGATGATAGTACTTTGTGCTTTGAATTATAAATCCTAGCTTCTACGAGTTCTTTTCTGGAAGAGAATTTTACAATCCTATGAGAACAAAACTTTCGAGAAATGACTTTGTAGGACGCCAGATAGCAGCCTTCTCGCTAATTGTACTTGATCCAAAGTTATTGCATGTACATAACTGACTGATAAATATCCACATTGCTTTTAACAGTGCGAGGAATCTCTAAACCACTCCAAGTAATTGCATGGCAAATGTAAACAATATAGCCTATTCTGCTGTTTTCTTTTGGATTTTGTGACATTCAGCATCAAATGATATATCATAATTCTAAATTGTTCTCAAATCCCTATGACACGTAATTCATAAAGCTCAAACTTGTCCTGCAGAGCTCTTAACAGGATCTGTGGTTGTTCAGCCCTTCAACCACATGATGCTGAAATCCAGTGCAAACCACAAATCTCAGAATGCCCCCACTTTCTTGCAGAAATCCTATCTATCAACATGAATCTGGCCAGTTAGATAACTTGTCCTCTAAGAAGGATCGGATGCTGGGCATTTGAGAGCATACTTGATCCATCACTAGGTACACTCGGAAGATGAACATCCTTGAGCTCCATAAAGTACAATATTATTCTCAACACAGCCATCATTAACCATCATCTTCATTGGAGCCAAAGCAAAGGAAAACCTACTGAGCTACTTCACAGTTATTTGCTTATATGATCATAGCTTTCAAAAGATAAACCCATCAAGAACACAAAAATGCATATGATACATACCATCTCCATCATATTCTGCCACATCATCCTCTTCCCAGGCTTTCTTGAACAAGTCATCAAACTGTACAGATAACTCACTCTGCAAAACACGATGCATCAACACAAAGTCTAACAACAGGTATACAAAGTCTAACAACAGGTATGACTTAAATAGGCAAAAGAACAGGAACTGACCAATTTTTCATCTGATGGGTTGTTGAGTGAACCTTTGTCCTTGTAAACATTCCACGTGTAAGGCAATGCCTACAGAGAATTAAAAATGAACTTCTACCAAATAAATTACAAAGATGGATGAATTTTAAAATGTTATTCTCTTTGGATTTCCCAAATTGAATGTTACATCAAGTTGGTTACCTTAAGATCCCCAAGGTCTAATCCTTGCTTAAGGCTGGGTGCAACTGCCTGAGCTGGACCACCATTCAACACCTCCCGTACCCATTCACCATTAGCAGCGCCATCAGGAAGAAGTCTGTCCACATTTTGAGATTCCTCCAAACCTCCAGGACGAAAAGGGCGGTTGTTTATGCTTCCTCTTACAAAATCTTTTGCAGGCCCAGCCAAACGTGGCAAAGGAGCAGAATCTTGAGCTCCGGGTGACAATTCTGACACATCCACCTAAAACAATATAATAAACTAGTCCTCTAGCAGAAGATAAAAACAGGAATATAGCAAATGATAGCATCCAAGAACCACCCCAACACCTTTGATTTCTCATGGCATATTATTCAACGTAATTCATAAACACTCAAATAAATTACCATGCTAAGCTGAAATTCCTATGCAAGGTTGACTGGAATTCTCTGTAGTGGAACACATATTTATGAACATCACGTACCTGTACAGAATTGGGTTCCCACATTCCTTCAACCGATCCCTTCTTTTTCCGTCGGAATGGTACCTCCCATGTCGGAACTACCACAGACCGTGGCAATGAAGGCTCTAGTGGCAGCTTTGCCATCTCAAACCAGTCAAAATCCCACTGCCTACCAGCCTTTTCTGCTGAAAATTCATCAGGATCTAATCTCGGCAAGAGATATTTCTCCTCTATATGTTCCTTTATCGATTCTTGTGTTTCCCTGGGAAATGCAGGGGGCTGTATACATATAATTACAGCTATCAACGTTCAGCATGGCAATAACTTTAAGCAACTGATTTACCATTTCAGAAATGGAAACAGAAATTAAAAGAAAATTGATTGATGTTCAGATATCATAGTATGACTCGGAATAGGTAAAATTTCGATAACAGAATTTGTACTGAAATCGCATAACCTGTAAACAGAAAGTTAATTAACACACTCAATTTGTACTAAAATCAACCAAAAAAGAAAAGAAGCATGAAACTCCAAACCCTAGACAGAAAAAGCCAGAATTTAAATTAAACGGTGAAAACAAAAGGGCGCCAAATGCAACTGGGAAAAAAGGGAGGAAGTTAACTGCGTGAAGGTAATTGAAGAAATAATTACAAGGATGAAGTCAGGAAGAGATTTCACGGGGTTGGTGCGCTCCACGGTGGAGAGTGGCTCGACCCTGAGGTGGCCACTGTGGCCGGAGAACGCGACACGGAAAGCGAGCTCGTTTGTTGCCTGGATGCTGTCCATTAGTTATGGTTCGGGTTTCGATTGTGGTTTTTTATGCTGGTTTTGCTATTTTTATTATTGGAATGTGCACATACGAGGTTTGTCGCAGGTTTTGAGTGCGAAGTGGGGAAAAGAACAAGGTTTTCTGGCCGTGCTTTTGTGTTTCTGCGTCTGCCCTCCACTGAGCGTGTGAGAGCATCTCTGACCGTACGAGAGCATAAAGCTAAATTAATAAAATGACTTTTTAAATAGTAGAAATATAATTTTTTTGATTATGTTTATTTTAATGGTAAAAAACTATTTAAAACATTATTTATATTTTAATATATTTCATGTTAAATTCATTTTTATATAATTATATAACTAATTTAGATATTTTATATATAATATAATTATGATGTTATTAATTATATAATTAATATTAGTAATTTATAAAAATAATATAAAATTTAATGAAATAATACGAAAGTTAAAAGATATAATTTAAAATTAAATTTAAATTTATTTATATGAATATTTTTAATTTTCAGATACCATTATTTTCAGACAATCAAAAATAAATTTTAAATATGCAACTTTATCTTTTTATCAATATCAATTACCATTATTAATTCCTCTCAATTTTATCAAAGATAACGACATAAATAAAAATTGTCTTCCTTAACTCATATTAAAAACATAAAATAATAAAGAAATAAAACTCATCACAAATATTAAATTAACAACAAAATATCTAAAAAATCAAGAGATATTAAAACGAAAATAGAAAAAGCTTTTAAACAAGTATACCTTTTAATTTCAGCTAATTAACACAACCGATGTTAATAATTAACCAGAGAATAATTAATTCTTATTTTTAAAAATTTGAGAGAAGGGTGAGGCACAATACAAAAATTTAAAACTACAAGTTTTTTCTTCATGTATTTATAGAAAAAAAATTCTATATTTAAAAAAAAAAAAGAGAGAGAGTTGTTGGCCAACTGCTATAAAAATAGTCGTTGGCCATTTTGGCCATTTCTACAGTTAAATGTAGAAATGGCTGTTGAGAGCACAAATAGCCATTTTCGCTTTTCATTTAGCATGCCGGTTGGAATACAAATAGCGAAGAAGGAGCAGGCAAATGAGGTTTGACTTTTCATTTGCCTGCTCTGTTGAAGTTGCCCTGATTAGGAATATGATTAAGCTATTTTTTAAAATATTTTTTTTAAAAAAAAATATTAAAATAATTATTTTATTTTTAAAAAAAATTATTATTAATACTAACACATCAAAATAGTATAAAAATATTAAAAATATATATTAATTTAAAAAAATAAATAAATAATTATTTAAAAAAACATTGTTAAAATGTAAAAACAAATACAATCAATTTAAACTTTGATTATGAAAGATATTGTAAGTGTTGAAAAGGTATTTTTTAAAATTAATTTTTATTTTAAAATATATTAAAATAATAATTTTTTATTTTAAAAAATATATATTTTTATTATTAACTTCCTAAAACTAAAACAATAAAAAATAATTAATTTTTTAAAAAATAAATTTTAATGAAAACTAAGTTACACCACATCCCACCTAAAATCTTAAATTAATGTATTGAAACTTTATTTACTACTCAAACTTTAAATTAAAGTTAAGATTTAAATTAAATTAATAAATAAAAAGTATTGAGTATTGAATAACCCTTAGTACAATAAATGCTTAGTACTTTTATAGCCCAACTGTATGATATAACCTACACCCGTGTTATGAAAGGAAATTGATTTGTTGTTAGCATACGCTATCACCACGAATACTTGATAATATTTGCAAGTATTGGCATTACTCGAATAAGATAATTAATGTAATTAAATTAACAATTTATAATCTGATTGGAACCTTCTTTGTGTGTGGTTTCCAGTTGAGTAATAAGAGTTTATATTATATTTGTTTGAAGTATCATCAGTGGATCCTCTAACCTTGACATTTGTTTTTATCGTTGTTTAATTCTCACATTAATCTTACATCTCAAAGTCTTCTTTATTATTACTATTACTATTACTATTACTACCACTACTATTATTTCTATTACTACTGTTATTATTATTATTAGTACTAGTATTACT
Organism: Populus tremula; assembly: GCA_964019445.1. NCBI lineage: Eukaryota > Viridiplantae > Streptophyta > Magnoliopsida > Malpighiales > Salicaceae > Populus > Populus tremula. Next base: position 8,466,086 of record CAXHTJ010000019.1, on the reverse strand, counting down.
ATTACTATTATTGTTGTTGTTGTTGTGTTGTTATTATTTATAATTTATATAGTTAACCTCTATGTGGTTCGACTCCGGTCTTGCCGGGTTCTTTATTACTTCGACACTCCTGCACTTGGAAGAAGACATCAATTTTTTGGTCGTGTCACTTGTGGTGATGTCACTCTGAGATTGCCCACGAACTTTGATCTTGTTAATGTGAAAATAATTTTTTATTGCCAATATTTGCCATAGACCATTCAAAAGGCCATCCGGCAACCGTGCACCTATAACCTATTTACTTACCACCAAAGTAAGCACACAAATGTGTCATGCATGAACTCCTAAAAGCTTTGGTTTCGTTTGTTTACACGGCTGCGATAACGTTTCAAACAAAACACAGCTTCTGTATGTTTGGTAAAAAAAAATGAGTTTTATTGTTCATAGGCCTCGCCTTTTATTGTGTTTAAAATGCAGGGTCGATCGAAGTAGCTTCCCATTGCTTTTGTTACAACCTAGTAAATAATGGCTTGCCTTGCAAAAACATAGAGGAAGGATTCAACCAGCTCTTCTCCTTCTCCTTCCCTTTATTCTTTTTCTTCTTCTTCTTCTTCTGCACCATGTCTCAACTGTTCATGTTGAAGAACAGTGAAGACATGGTCTTCCTCTTCCCCTTCTCCATGTCTCCACTCTTTTGCAACGTGAACAATGGAGACTCTAATGTTCACGTTAAAGAACAGTGGAGACATGGTCTTCTCCTTCTCCTTTTCTTCCTTCTTCTTATTATGCATAATGTCTCCACTATTTTGCTACGTGAATATTAGAGAGCATTTCCATTGTTAATAGGCCGGACCGGGTCTGGTCCAAACTTAAATACATTGAACCGAGTTCTTCCCAAACCTAAATGCATTGAACCGAATGTGACCTAGTAAAATAAAAAAAAAATCCTGAAAAATTTCCTTAGATATTGTGTTTTATTTGAAAAACTAACGTTTAACATGATTCAATGGCACTACATAATTACATTTGAAGGAGATCATATGATGGCGTAGCATTTGCAAATTTTGATCGCAATCCCAATTGTATTCCTGAAGATATTTTACATGATGTTGTTGCACGCTAAAAAAATCATGGAAACTGTAGTCTTTGTTGAATATATTTCATACGTGATGAAATTGACCATAGTTTAATGCAACAATAAAAAATACTTTATATAAAGTATTGTTTATTTTTTGTTATAATAACATTAGTTAAATTGCTAATATTTTAATTAAAAACTATCAATATTAATACATGTCTTTTTAAATTATTTTATAGCCTCAATTTAAAAAGCATTTTTTAACCAAATACATTATACTACTTTTTGTTAAACCTCAATTTCAACCACAGTTTTAACCAAACATATATTTTTTCAAACCAACCTCAACTAAGATTACTTTTTATAAAATAATTTTTTTCAAACCACAATCACTACTGCTACCACAATACTAAACACACTATTAAATCATACAACCTTTTGTTTTTTTTTTTTTTTTTTTTCTATATGTGCAGAGAGAATGATCTAGCGGCACTAAAGCTACTCAACAAAGCCGGTGCAATGCCTTCACTAGAACCCCCTGAGGATGGAATGTTGGATGGCTCGATGCGAGGATCAGAGAGCAATAAATTGAAATCAATAAGAATTCATTAAAAAGTTATTTGGTAGTGTAGTAGTAATTTTTAAAATTATTTTTTATTTAAAAATATATATTAAAATAATATAGTTTTTAAAAAATTAATCTTAATATCATCACATCAAAATAAAACAATCTAAAAATACATAAAAAATTAATTTAAAATAAAAAATAATACAAAATTATTTTTTGCCGGTGGAAAAGTCTCCACTCCTTTTTGCCATAATTTGGAGGGATCAATTGAACTTCCATCTTGCTAAACTGATCTGTTACTGTTCTAGACAATAGAAATTTCTTTGTTATAAATGTAAATAGAAACACATCAAGATATATTTATTTATTTATTAGACATGAAGATTAATTGTTGATATATTCCTTAGATGTAAATTAATATATTTTTTAATACAATTTATCGAAATTCAAATGGAAACGCTAATTTAAAAAATATTCACTCTTTTTATGGATATTTTTAATTAAAAAACAAATTAATCATACAAAATAATTTACATTCAATAATAGAACAAGCAAATTCATTTGATTATATTACTCCCATATGATATCTTTTCCTTTATTTTCTTTTGTGCTTATGCGTAATTCACCTAGAAGCACCTAGAAAAACCCACGGTACGTAAGCCCATGGGCTTACTTGTCAAACAGTCAAACAGAGGCAAGCCTGAACGCGGCCAGTCTGGACCGAAACAGTGTATCCATAAATATAAAAGCCTGGAATTAATCCACTTTTCCTCTTTATAAAAATTATACGCCCTACCCTAGATACTAAAATCCAATCCAGTGTCGGATTCGCGAAGGCGAAGAAGATAAATAACAGTTGCTTTATTTATCACAGGAAAATCTGAACACGCCTGAACCTGGCTTCTTAGTGTAAGATTTCCTCTTCTTTTTTCTTGCAACGATGTTTTTAATGCTTCAAAAGGGGTTTTGTAATTGCTTTTGAGTTGATGTGATTAGGTGAGCCTGAATTAATTACTTGTATTTTTTTTTGAGAATTGAATTTGCTCTATTTTGATTTGTGTGACCAGAAGTATAACAACAATTTCTGGTATCCATCGCAGAGATCAGGGCAGTGGAGTGTGTTTTTGACCTAGAAGAAAAAAGGGAATGGCGCACAGGTTGTTAAAAGACCCGGAGGCTGACGGATGGGAACGGTCTGACTTTCCTATCATCTGCGAGTCTTGCTTAGGTGACAATCCCTATGTCAGAATGGTATGCAATATTAATCCTTGTTCTGAGTTGGGTTTTTTTGGTGGGGAGGGGGTTTGGCTGTTCTGTGTGGATATTTATATGATTTGTTCCTTTGCGGTTGTATCATTGTATGTACTTGTTGGGATGCAGACCAGAGCTGACTTCGATAAGGAATGCAAGATATGTACTCGACCATTTACAGTGTTTAGGTGGAGGCCTGGTAGGGATGCGAGATTTAAAAAGACTGAAGTTTGCCAGACTTGCAGTAAGCTGAAAAATGTTTGTCAAGTCTGTCTTTTGGATCTAGAGTATGGTTTGCCTGTTCAAGTTCGTGATACTGCTCTCAGTATAAATTCCAATGATGCCATTCCAAAGAGTGATGTGAATAGAGAGTATTATGCCGAGGAGCATGACCGAAGGGTATGTTTATTTCATGTTTTAACTCTAGTATGTTTTAGTTGCTTTTTTGGCTGTATGTGATGTGAAGCTATTTACCGTGTTGTGTGTTAGAATTCTCTGATTGTCAGGGTATCACCATTACTGGGTAACCGATGATTTCCAAGTAAATGTTTACTTTCTAGTGGCTGTTTGTTGTAACTTGGTAGTTATGAATTTCAAACTAGCGAATAGCATAATCAGTGTGCGGTCCAGTTAGATATGCATCCAAGGTTGTTCCACTGAGGTGGTGATTGTTGCACTAATTCTGTTCTGTTGTTCTCTTATGCTGAAACTGATATGATTTTGCTTGATGCAGGCTAGGGCGGGTATTGATTATGAGTCTTCATATGGAAAGGCTCAAGCAAATGATACTATCCTGAAGCTTCAAAGAACAACACCATACTACAAAAGAAATCGAGCACATGTTTGTAGCTTCTTTGCACGTGGTGAATGCACACGAGGTGCCGAATGCCCCTATAGGCATGAGATGCCCATAACTGGGGAGTTGTCACAGCAAAATATTAAAGATCGTTATTATGGGTAAGTAGAATGTTGTAATTTCATCCTCCAAGCATAATTAGCTTTATTTATATTTTTCCTCTCTCCAGTCTCTCGAATGCATGCAGGGGCATAAACTCACGTTTACTAGCTCTTGCCTCTTTTCTCCCCTGTTCCTAAATTGCTATTTAAGATCATGAAATGGTGCTAAAAATGCTTCATAACATATTTTACAATCGGCATTAACTTCATTATCACTTTTGGATTCACTTTAAGTTTCAAAGTTGATTTCTTTTTTTGTAGTCCTTAAGGCTGATTTTGTACTTTGGGCAATTATATGAGCATGTGTGATATAATACTTAGTTTAGCTGTATGAGCTAATACTTAGTTTAGCTGATGACTTTGTAATGTGTCTCATGATCGAACTGAAAACTCCACCTCTACTCAACAAATGCAGCTTCTTGACGTATCTTTAACTCAATTGCCCATGAACTTCAAACTTGTGAATGTCAAAAACAATTTTTGTAGTGTCAATGACCACACACAAGGTGATTCTTCATGCATGCATGCATGCATGTATTCATCCCCACTGAAACTAAGTACAAAGGCATATGATTTCTGAATTTTTAAATGTTTGACTTCATCTGATTTTTTTACTTGTTTGTCTAAATGCTTGAAGAGTGAATGATCCTGTGGCAATGAAGCTACTCAACAAGGCTGGAGACATGCCCTCATTAGAACCACCAGAGGATGAAAGCATTAAAACGCTCTATGTAGGTGGGCTTGATGCGAGGATCAGTGAGCAGGACCTAAGGGATCAATTTTATGCTCATGGTGAAATTGAATCCATAAAAATGGTGCCTCAAAGAGCAATTGCTTTTGTAACCTACACAACCAGAGAAGGAGCAGAAAAGGCCGCAGCGGAGCTCTCTAACAGGCTAGTCATCAAGGGTCTGCGTCTGAAATTGATGTGGGGTAGACCGCAAGCACCAAAACCTGAGTTGGAAAGTTCCGATGAAGCAAGGCAGCAAGCAGCAATGGCCCATAGTGGGATGTTGCCCCGTGCAGTTGTATCTCAGCAACACAACCATTTAAATCCACCTGGCATGCAGGACCAACACCCTCCAATGCACTACTTCAATATTCCCCCACCACCTCAGCAAGAACGAGCATTTTACCCGTCAATGGATCCTCAAAGAATGGGTGCCCTTGTAGGATCCCAAGACGGTACTCCTAATGGGCCTGCAGGATCAGGTGAGAATAAATCTGGATTGGAGAAGCAGCTTGGGCAGCACTATCCATATCAAAGTATGCCACCACCTCACGTGCAATACCAACAACAATACCAACAACAACATTATCCACCATATGGTTATATGCCGCCCGTGCCACCATATCAGCAGTATCATCCGCCATATCACACTCCTGTGCCTCCATCACAGGTGGTGCAATCCACACAGCAGTATCAGCATCTTGTGCCACCACCAATGGCTGCACCTGCAGAGTCCAAGACCTCTGTGCCCCCACCTCAGGGATCCCGAGCACCTGCTGGGTCCATGCCCTCCGAACCCTCATCTCAGGGATCTGAAGCACCTGCAGGGTCCAAACCCTCCAGCCCACCATCTCCGAGACCTGGAGAACCTGAAGAATCTAAACCCTCAGGGCCCTTACCTTGAATGCTGTTTAAGTTTTCTTGTGCTTGTATTGTTGGTTGCAGTAATTTGTTCAACATTCTATCTGATTAAGAAGGCGAGGACTTGCATCAGAATCTATGATCCATGAGAAGTTGTGATGCAATTTATAAGGAGCGTTTGTCCTTGTTTAGCAGGCTTCATGTGCAAGTTTGATCAGGATCAGTGATCGAGGTTCCCATTAACATCTAGCCAAGATTTCATGGGAGTTGGGCATTCTAGCCAAGGTTTAATTTGAAAATAGTACAGGTTCTCATGACATCGTGGTCGTTTAATGTTAAACTTCAATTTTACGCAGTAATAAAAAGTTTGCTTTATTCAAGCACAGATGATAAATATTGTTCTTTAAAAATGATGCTTTAACTTTTATGAAATAAATGTTGTTCTTTTCTTTTCTGATGTGATAAGGTGCTTGTGCATGGAAATCATGCTTGATCATTTGTTATATGTTGAAATTATTCTTGATCATCGGCGATCATCACAGTTATAATTAAATTGGTTCAATTAAAAAAAAATGATAGGAGTAAGGTAAATATTCACAATACAGGAAGTAAAGAAGCATCTCCCGTTTGTAATCTTACAATTTGAACAATATTCTTTTAATTTTCAGGATAATCCCACTTGTTGGATCATAATAATTAATAACAATTAAAATAAATATTTGTATGAATTCCAAGGATTTAAATTTCAAATAAGAAATGTGTTTCTTAAGTAGAATTCCACATTCCTTATTTATACATTTTAATTTATTTTAACGAAAAATGTCTTTCTCTATTAACATCATTTTTTTTAATTAAAACTCAAGATAATTAATATAAGTATTTGCAATAAATTCAATAATTTATATTAAGAAGGGAGACAATTTTATTTCTTGAGGCAAAACTCCTCCTCCTCCTCGTATTATAATTATTATTTGAAATAATAATAATAATAATAATAATAATAATAATATAGTTATTATTATTATTATTATTTTCTCTATGATTTTTTTTATTAGTAAAATAGATTTTTAAATTAAAACTTATTATAACCTAAAACACAAGTTTCAAACAAAAAAAAATCATTTCCTTAAGATTTTTATGTTGTGCTATTAAAAAATATATAATTAATTCGTAAAAAATATATATAAAAAATAATAATAAAAAAGTATCTATTTTATTCTCATCAAATATTCATTTGCAATTTTTTTTATGTATTGCATATTAGGCTCATTTATAATTATTAACAAAATCAATTCAAATATAACCATAAAAATCTCTAACTTAATTTAAAAACACATGGTATAATTTGATGATTTTTTAAATAATATTGAAATTATTAATTTAAAAAGGAATTTATTTTAATTTTTAAAAAATATTTTGAGCCTCAAAGACCAGGCCCACATGCTCTACATCTAGAAAGGAAAAGTCAGCCTTCTCGTTTAACTTTTATGAGATTATTGAAAGATCTTAGAACAAAAACAACCAGGAGGCTCTTGTTGCAGCGGTTGAATGCTACCTAAATACCTATGCTGATCTCCTCAGAGTAGCATGCCATTGTGAAATAAAATCACAATTGCTCACGTGTTTTTACCAAGTTTTGCATTTTCCTACACATGGCCTTCCATATACTGGTATTTAAGGATTCTGAAAAGCTGATAACGTGATTGAGCAGGTCTTCCTTCGTAGCAATCAAGCTATGAAATCATAAATTTTATCTAAAAACTTATGTTAGATCCAGACATAGTTTTATCAAACATGTGGTGTTCATTAAGCCAGAAAAATAACTTGAGATTGCAAGTTCATCCATTTTTAAAACACACATACAAATATTAATACAACTTGAATTTTTCTTGTCACCTCCTTGTTAACACTACCTCCACATATGGACATGCTTACTCCTCGTTCGATATTTTGCTTTGTTGATCATTTGTGTTTCTTGCCATGTCTTCCAACACTCGTTGCCAGATTATTTTTGGACTGGAGCGCCTGGGTGAAGCATCGCCTCTGGAAACAACAAGTCCCGCCTGTTGTAATGGCTTTCACTGTTCTGTGTGATTTGCCAGTAATATTTATGATGGTATGCAGTTCATAGATTGGGCAAATCTAAGCGGGTGCGGGTGCAATAGCAAGAGTCATGATTTTCACGAATAAGGGTTACTTGGAAGATTTGTTTTTCAAATTATCATTTCCTAAAAGCTAAAACCCACAAATTCTCAATACCCACATCCTAGAAAATGCCAAAATTATTTAACAAATAACAAGAATACACAAAACCCAATTCAAATTCCCAATACCCACATCCTAGAAAATGCCTAAATTCTTTAACAAATAACAAGAATACACAAAACCCATGCAAAAATGATCCTTGTTTTACATTATTGTTGTTTTTTAAATAATTTTTCATGTAAAAATATATATCGATGATTTTTTTATTTTTAAAAAATTTATTTTTAATATTAGTATATCAAAATAATTTGAAAATATTAAAAATATATTAAATTAAAATTAATAAAAAAATAAATTTTTTTTCAAATTAGCCCATTTAGAACCTATCTTTTTACCTGTCTCATTCTCATACACAATACTCAAACCCATAATTACCAAACTGAATAATCCATTTTATCCGCTTTATTGTCTACCTAATCCCTCAAGGAAAGGCCATATGGGTCGATCTATAAAATGACAATCTACAAAACCCAAATCATGAAGAAGAGATGGAGAAAAGATTAAACAACTAGTTCTTCTTAAGCTTCAATTTGGGTTTTTTAAGGTTATTTTTTTCTTTAAATATAACTAATTACTTTAGATTTGGGTTTAGATAGTCGCTTAGAAGAGAAAAATCAATTAAAAACATCGAATTTTAATTTCAATCTGAGTTCAGATTCTCGAGAAGAAAAATAAAATGATATATAAAAAGAGAAATGGTATCTTGAAGAGAGAGTTTTCAATCCATATTTTATTTAATTTTCTAATATATTATATACTAATGTAATTTGATTTTTTTTTATCAAATTTAAAAACTTGTATTAACTGAAAATGTAAATTGTAATTTTTTAAAATATAATAAATAAATATATTTTTTACCAAATTATAGGATGACATGATAATTTTCTCTTTTATTTTTTTACCCCCATGTAATATCTTTTTTTTCCTTGGAAAAATCACTCTGTTATTTTATAGTTTTGTTAACATTGTAGTTGTTTATCAAATTTTAAAAATTTATAGATTACGCATCACTTGTGAAAAAACATTTTAATGTAAAAAATAATTAAAATAACCTCTTATATATTGTAACCACGAGTTGGATTCACAACTATTGATTGAGATCCGTTTCCCATCTCCTTTTCTCTTTAACAACAATAAGAAATCTATTTTTCATGTCTTCACCAAACAAAATTAATTTTTTATTTATTTTTGAATACATAGAGAATGGGACTCGTATTCTATTATGTTTGTGTTGGCATTTTATCAAACAGCAGCAAGAAAAACAAAAAGGCTTATTGAAGAAAGAAAAATGCAGAAGCAATTTTAGAACAGATCAATGAACTGGGTCCTTCTTTTTAGCAAGGAACTTGGGAAGCACCTGTGAATATTTTCGGCCTTTGGCCACGTGTTGTCATATTTCCATTTCTCCAAAGCTTTAGCCATAGCTAGAGTCCATGTCTCGTTCGTATCAACTCCCACCACGCTCAGTGCCCCCGATAAAATCAGCGGAACTTCATTTGCAATCCTTGATGTTAAGTTTGCCTGTGATCTCTTGAAGCACCCCTGCAAGCAGTTTGTCGCCGAGTAATCATCCGACTGGATAATTAGAGATTTTTGTTTTCATTGGGTTTTTGATATAGCAAAAGAATATGATCTCCAAGTAATGCACTTTTCAATTCTCTGTGAAACCTTGAAAGATTTCCTGGGACCTGCCGAGTATCTTGTTGGTGACCGTCTAAAATCAATTTATTTTGGGTTTCGTTGGAGATCTAGGTTTGGAATTGTCTAAAATCAATCGAATCAATTCTGTAACAGAAACGGGTCTAGGAGAAAAGGGCTCATTTTTTTTTTTTAATTAAATGGCTATTCTGTAATTTATAATTTTAAAATTAAAAAGATTATTATGCATATTAATTTTTGTGATTATGATTTAAAAAGATAAGTTTTTAAAAAATATAGTTAGATATAGTTAGTTGAATTTAAATATGTATTTGATAAAAATTGTGATTGAAATTTATATACAAATATTTTTATTTTTTAAAAATTATTTTTTATATCAGCATATCAAAATAATTTTAAAACATAAAAAAATATATTAATTTGAAGTAAAGAAAAAAATAAAAAATTATTAATTTTTTTCAAAAGCACTTTTGAAACGCAAAAACAAACAATATTTTACAAAACTTAGTTAAACAAGTATGTAAAAACTGTTTCATAAAAATTACGTTTCAAACTTAATTTTTTTAGTAAACCTCGTAATATAAAACATAGTTTTTACAATTACTATATTTTTTGCACCGTAAATACAAAAAGGTGCAAAACAATCAAACCCTAAATAAAATATAATAGTAATTATATAAATAATTGAATAATTTTTATTTACTTTTCTGGACAGTATAGGTAGCGAATGTAAACTATTATACTGACGAGAAAGTTGAGAATTCAAATTATAATTTTTCACTAAACTATATAATTTATTTTCATTCCTTTTCTTTTGGGCCTACGCGTATTCATCTTTAAACATCTTGAAAAACCCATAGTACGTAAGCCCATGGATTACTTGTCAAACCAGTCAACAAAGGCAAGCCTAAACACGGTCAGTCTGGGCCGACACTATATATATATAAAAGCCTGGAGTTTATCCACTCTTCCTCTTTAATAATTTAAAGAACACCCTACCCTAGATTCTAAAATCCAAATTGATTGTCGGATTCGCGAAGAAGATAAATAACTGTTGGTTTATTCATCACAGGAAAATCTGAACACGCCAGATTCCGGGTTTTCAGGGTAAGATTTCTTCTCCGTTTCTAGCAACGTTGTTTTTAATGCTTCAAAAAGGGGTTTTGTAATTGCTTTTGAGATTATGTCATTAGGTTAAGCCTGAATTAATTGCTTGTGATTTTTTTATTTTTATATATATATTTTCTGAGAATTGAATTTCCAGTATTTTGATTTGTGCGAAGTATAACAATTTCTGGTATCCATCGCAGAGATTAGGGCAGTGAAGTGTGTGTTTGACCTAGAAGAAAAAAGGGAATGGCGCACAGGTTGTTAAAAGACCCGGAGGCTGACGGATGGGAACGGTCTGACTTTCCTATCATCTGCGAGTCTTGCTTAGGCGACAATCCCTATGTCAGAATGGTATGCAATATTAATCCTTGTTCTAATTTGGGTTTTTTTTTTTTTTTTTGGGGGGGGGAGGGGGTTTGGCTGTGCTGTGTGGATATTTATATGATTTGTTCCTTTGCGGTTGTATCATTGTATGTACTTGTTGGGATGCAGACCAGAGCTGACTTCGATAAGGAATGCAAGATATGTACTCGACCATTTACAGTGTTTAGGTGGAGGCCTGGTAGGGATGCGAGATTTAAAAAGACTGAAGTTTGCCAGACTTGCAGTAAGCTGAAAAATGTTTGTCAAGTCTGTCTTTTGGATCTAGAGTATGGTTTGCCTGTTCAAGTTCGTGATACTGCTCTCAGTATAAATTCCAATGATGCCATTCCAAAGAGTGATGTGAATAGAGAGTATTATGCCGAGGAGCATGACCGAAGGGTATGTTTATTTCATGTTTTAACTCTAGTATGTTTTAGTTGCTTTTTTGGCTGTATGTGATGTGAAGCTATTTACCGTGTTGTGTGTTAGAGCTCTCTGATTGTTAGGGTATCACCTTTACAAGGTAACCAATGATTCCAAGTAAATGTTTACTTTCTAGTGGCTGTTGATGTAATTTTGACATGTAGTTGTTAGAATGAACTGATGATGCAGCTACTATATATGAAAACCACATTTGTTATTTGCAGCATGCTTGTTGCGATGGGACGTCTTTTTTTTTCTTATGAATGTATCATACTGCATATACCACACAATAGCAGTGAAAGATATCAATTTCCCATTTTTATTTGTACTGGTACTTTTTATTTAAGAGTCGTGTTTTGTATGAACTACTAAGCGTGTTTTGTATGAACTAGAAGCCGAGATTCACATTAGACCAATATGTTTTAGATGAAACTTGGCAGGCCTTTTATCTTTAAATAAAATGATAATGTAACATAATACTTGATGTTACACTTGCAGATACTTAACAATGTGAGTTATTGTGCAATGAAAATTATGTATCTAGAGAGGTGTAGCTCAACTGGTCAGGCCTTAGGTTTGCTCCGTAGAGGTCACCAATTCGAGTCCCACAAATCTCAGGGCAACTGAAGACTTACATGGTCATTAACTTCAGGACCCGTGGGATTAGTCGAGGTGCGCTCAAGCTGGCTCGGACACCCATGTTAATAAAAAAAATAAAAATTATGTATCTAAATTATTTTATTTAACTACAATTAATGCAAGTTAGTCGATTCACATAAAGTACGAATACTAAAGTTATAGTTACATACCAAAACCTTTATCTGTACCTTTGATCCTTCATTTAATAACCAAGGAGGTCCTTTGATCCTGTCTCCCTCCTGTTGTAGTTATGGATTTCAACCTATCTAATAGCCTAATTAGTGTGCAGTCCAGTTAGTTATGCATTCAAGGTTGTTCCACTGAGATGGTGATTGTTACTCTAATTCTGTTCTGTTGTTGTCTTAAGTGAAGCTGATATGATTTTGCTTGATGCAGGCTAGGGCAGGAATTGATTATGAGTCTTCATTTGGAAAGGCTCAAGCAAATGATACTATTCTGAAGCTTCAAAGAACAACACCATACTACAAAAGAAATCGAGCACATGTTTGTAGCTTCTTTGCACGTGGTGAATGCACACGAGGTGCCGAGTGCCCCTATAGGCATGAGATGCCCATAACTGGGGAGTTGTCACAACAAAATATTAAAGATCGTTACTATGGGTATGTCGAATGTTGTAATTTCATCCTCCAAGCATCATTAGCTTTATTTATGTTTTTCCTCTCTCCATCTCTGGCATGCATGCAGGGTTATACACTCTCACGATTGCTAGCTCTTGCCCTTTGGCTCCCCTGTTCCTGAATTGTTATTTGAGTTTCAAATTTGATTTCTTTGTTTGTGGTCCTTTAGGTTGATTATTGTATTTTGGGCAATTAAACAAGCACGAATGATATAATACTTAGTTTAGCTGATGACTTTGTAATGCTTCTCACGATGGAACTGAAAACCGCACACAAGTTGATTCTGCATGCATGCGTGTATTCATCCCCACTGAAACTAATTTCAAAGGCATATGATGCCTGAATTTTTAGAAGTTTGAATTCATCTGATTTGTTTTTTGTGTTTTCTAAATGCATGCAGAGTGAATGATCCTGTGGCAATGAAGCTACTCAACAAGGCTGGAGACATGCCCTCATTAGAACCACCAGAGGATGAAAGCATTAAAACGCTCTATGTAGGTGGGCTTGATGCGAGAATCAGTGAGCAGGACCTAAGGGATCACTTTTATGCCCTCGGCGAAATTGAATCCATAAAAATGGTGCCTCAACGAGCAATTGCTTTTGTAACCTACACAACCAGAGAAGGAGCAGAAAAGGCCGCAGAGGAGCTCTCTAACAAGCTTGTCATCAAGGGTCTGCGGCTGAAATTGATGTGGGGTAGACCGCAAGCACCAAAACCTGAGTTGGAAAGTTCTGATGAAGCAAGGCAGCAGGCAGCAATGACCCATAGTGGGATGTTGCCCCGGGCAGTTGTATCTCAACAACACAACCAATTACATCCACCTGGCATGCATGACCAACATCCTCCAATGCACTACTTCAATATCCCCCCACCACCTCAGCAAGAACGAACATTTTACCCGTCAATGGATCCTCAAAGAATGGGTGCCCTTGTTGGATCCCAAGACGGTACTCCTAATGGGCCTGCAGGATCAGGTGAGAATAAATCTGGATTGGAGAAGCAGCAAGGGCAGCACTATCCATATCAAAGTATGCCGCCACCTCATGTGCAATACCAACAACAGCATTATCCACCATATGGTTATATGCCTCCAATGCCACCGTATCAGCAGTATCCTCCGCCATATCATTCTCCAGTGCCCACCACACAGGTTGTTCAATCCACACAGCAGTATCAGCATCTTGTGCCAGCACCAAGGGCGGCACCTGCAGGGTCCATGACCTCCACTCCATCACCTCAGGGATCCCGAGCACCTGCAGGGTCCGTGCCCTCCGGACCCCCACCTCAGGGATCTGAAGCACCTGCTGGGTCTAAACCCGCCGGCCCACCATCTCCTAGACCTGGAGAACCTGAAGAATCTAAATCCTCAGGGCCCCCACCTTAAATTTTGTTTAGATGATGATATACTTTCTGGTCAAGCGTTTTGGATTTAAATTTTCTTGCTTGTATTGTTGGTTGCAGTAATTTGTTCAACATACTATCTAATTAAGAAGGCAAGAACTGGCATCAGGATCTATTATCTATGAGAAGTTATGATGCAATTTATAGGGAGCGGTTGTCCTTGTTTAGTATGATTCATGTGCAAGTTTGATCAGGATCAGTGATTGAGGTTCCCATTAATGGGGCAAGACCATTTAACTTCTAGCCATGATTTCATGGGAGTTGGGCATTCTAGCCAAGATTTAATTTGAAAATAGATTAGGTTCTCATGACATCGTAGTTGTATAATGTATATTTCAATTTTACGCAGTTAAAATGATGTTTTATGAAATAAATATTATTTTTTCTCTTTTCTGATATGATAATGTACTTATTTATGGAAATTAGAGTTGAACATTGTTTATATATTGAAATTATTCTTGATCATTGGTAATGATCACAATTATAATAAAGCTAGTTGAATTCAAAGAACGATAGGAGTAAGATAAATGTTTACAATACAGTAGGTAAAGACACTTCACCCGTTCGTAAGTCGTAACCTTCCAGTTTTGAATAATATTTTAAATTCTCAGGATAATACTACTTGCAAAATCATAAATACTTGATAAGTAATAATTTAAAATTTAAAGAGTTGTCTTAGTGGCTAAAAAAGTTTGCTTCATTTAAGATCTTTGGAATTTAAATTTAAGAACATGCATCCATGAGAATTTTTAAAATTCATTTGAATTTACTAGATTGATGTAAGGATTGCGCTTTTAAAGCTATATAATGAAAAATTTAATCTAAATTAATATATAAATTGACTCAAAAGTAACACACGTATGGTTTAGTGGCCCTAACAAATATATCTCTCAAATCTAACATTATAACAAAAATTAAAACTATATATATAAAAGATATAAAGATATTATGATACCAATGGTTGAACCATGTTTTTTTTTAAAAATAATTATTTTAATTTTAAATTATTATTTTTAATTTTTTATTGTTTTGATATGGTGATATTAAAAATAAATTATTTTAATTATTTTTAAATAAACTTTTAAACAATCACGAAAAAGAAAGAAGAAGGAGGGATGGAGAGATCTTCGTAGCTTTGATTATTGATAAAGGCAAGAAACGGACAAGAATCAAGTGCAGGAGCAATCACGTAAAAAAGAAATTGGTGAAGCAAATACCTATGAACAACAAACCGCGAAAAAGATAAGAAAATAAATAAAAAAATCAAGGGTCTTTCTGTAATTTAGTATCATTATTCTAACCAAGCACTCTCACAACTGAGCAATCGATATCCAACACGTGTTATCCAAATTCTTATTAATTCTGTGGTCTCAATTTCATATCCGCTCCCAATTAAACGGGATGGTACTGTGCTGACACGTCCGCGTCTCCAGAAACTTCTGTTTCTCTCAGAATACTGAATACTTAAGCTGAGAACTTCTCGCCCTTTCGCATTCTTTAAAAACGACTGCAATCTTTCTCTTGATAACCATTAAAAAAAAGAGAAACACAATCAACAGCCTCAAATCTCATTATTCTAAAGGTAAGTTTCTTCTATCATCTCAATCGTTTCGATTTTGTTTTGTAATCCTGTGGTTTCTTTTTTCCAATTTTCATGAATCCTGATTAAGTATCGTGGATTGTAATTAATTGAGTTCTTGATTGTTATTCATGATTAGGGTTAGTTGCTTGGATTTTCAACAGTTATGCATTACTTGTGATAATTAAGTGATTGCTTGGGATCTTAGGAGATGATCTCTTAATTAGTAAAAGATCGCAATATTTGTGGATCAAATTCGATGCACGCTATTAAATTAAAATCAAATCACAAAAAAAAATTATATACGGCAGTTAATTGAATTATAAGATATAAAGATTCCTTTTAGAAATGGGGAAATTTACGATCTCAGTAATTAGTTGTTGACAGTGTGTTCTTTGTAATTGTTTATTTAAGCCCGTGTTTTTCTTATTGAATTTGGTCCAGATGTCGTACACCAGAAGGTCAAGGTATTCCCTTTCGCCTTCCCCATACAGGCGAGACAGCAGGCCTGACTCCAGATCATTGTCGAGGTCAAGGTCCAGGTCCAGGTCCAGGTCCGGGTCCAGGTAATGTCTTGTTTCGTATATGCATTTTAAGCTGCCTGCTTTTTGGCAATCTCTTGTTTCGTATATGCATTTTAAGCTGCCTGCTTTTTGGCAATCTCTCTATATACTGTTTTCTTTAGTCTATGTCTGTCTAATGTTGTCATTTCTTCTATGTTCTGATTTGGTTTGTAGGAGCTACTCAAGGGATGTGGAGAATCCTGGTAACAATTTGTATGTGACAGGGTTGTCACCTCGGATTACCAAGAAGGAACTCGAGAAGCATTTTTCCGCCGAAGGAACGGTAGGGATACCATGCTATTGTTTTTCCTACAAATTTTGGAATGCTATTAATTTCGTTGCATAGTTGAGTCTTTCTAGTTTCTGAATTAACTAATCAAGTTTTCTTTTTCTTTTTTGTTTCTAGGTAATTGATGTTCATCTTGTCGTTGATCCACGGACAAGAGAATCTCGTGGGTTTGGGTTTGTTACCATGTCTACTGCTGAGGAGGCTGATCATTGTATCAAGTATTTGGACCGATCGGTTCTTGAGGGTCATGTCATTACAGTGGAGAAGGTAAAATCTTCATTTGTTTTATTCTTGACGAGTGGTCCTGGTTTTTGCTTTTTGGTAGCTCTATTTCAATTCCTACGGAAATTCTGGATGCCTATAAGTTCTTATGAGATTGAAAGTTGTTTTCTTCTTTCCACTTGAAGCTTCTGTGGCAGCAGGTCAGCTGTATGTAGCAGCTCCTCATCACTCTCCAATAAACAACAAATCAAACACTTCAACCAGTGTCAGACTGTTAGGGTTGGATGCCCTGAATCTCTCTCTTTTCACTGTTAAATCATGTGCAATTTGAAGTTATTCTATAATACTGATTTTGCCTGTTATATGCTAAACATCTGTTTTTAATATCCTATAAATAAGAAAATGTTTTTTCAACCTAATTAATATGTGCTGTTTTTGTAAAAGAATTGCAATTCAATGAACTCATTTCTCCAATTTGTTGCAGGCTAAGCGGAAGAGAGGACGGACTCCTACTCCTGGAAGGTATTTGGGGCTGAGAACAATTCGTGGTATGATGACTCACTCGCTTATTGTAATTTAGTTTTATACTGGCTTGTTCGTTGGTCCATATGTTTTTTTTCTTCGTTCCCTGCAGTGCATCGCTGGACTCCTAGTAATTCTCCTTGTCGATCACCTAGCCACTCTCCTTATCGGAGGAGCACCAGTCGGTCACCACGTTATTCATCTGAACGTAACAGGAATGGATCCTACTCCCCACATTACCACCGACACAGATCATATTCTCCTTACTACTATAACCATCATCGATACCTCTCTCGATCTCGATCTCCATATAGTAGGTCCCCTGTCAGCGGGCATGACCGGTCGAACTCACCTTACTACTCAAGGCATTACTCACCAGATGACAGATACTATAGAAGACACCACTATTGCTCTGTATCTCGCAGTCCTACTCCATGCAGGGCTCGGAGGAGTTATTCACGAAGCATCTCCCCAAGCCCATGGAGGAGGACCTCGAGGAGAAGCTATTCAAGGAGGAGTTATGCTCGAAGCATCTCCCCTAGCCCATGGAGGAGGACCTCAAGGAGAAGCTTTTCACGCAGTGTATCCCCTGCACCAAGGAGGAGCTATCCACGAAGCATCTCCCCTAGCCCAAGGAGGAGCTCAAGGAGAAGCAGCTATTCACGCGGTGAATTGTCTGCACCAAGGAGGAGCTCGAGGAGGAGTTATTCTAGAAGCGTTACACCAAGGCTAAGGAAGAGCTTGAGGAGGAGGGGGCGCTCTCGAGACAGCAGCAGTGCAAGCCCTACTTCCAGATGTGCCTCTAGCTCTGTCACCCCTAGCTCGGAGCTAGCTTCTCCATCTCATTGAAAGTAAATTGAGGCGCGTGCAGACCCCATATATATATATATATATAAGCGGGGGTCCTGTAGGTTTGCGGAATTTGTCTTTTGGGAGCTAAAAGTGAAGGCATGGGTGGTAATTTTCTGTATATTAGAGTGGCTTAGGTGTATATCCAGTGACAGTTCCAATAAGTAATAACTATTGGCTTATTAGAAATAAATAGACTTTCCCTTATGCATTTTTGTGGTTGATATGTTTAACTAACCTCTTTTCATCTACGCTTCTTCTGAATATAATCTGCTGAACAAATCACCTATTAATATTTATCTACATTTCACAGTAACAAATACCTTAATATTTCGTGTTTTCTTTTTTATTTTTCAGATTTAAGGAGAGGACGTAGATAGTTTGTCTATAACCATGTTGTGGGGTGACCTGAAACACGAAATTTAAAAAAAAAAAAAAAACTCAATTGGGTGGAAAGGTCTAATGGATCCAAACAAGCCCAAAGAAAAAAAGAGAAGGAAACGAGGATAAAAAAGAAAGAAAAGATAAAAAAGCCCCAAGTGACCCAACTTGAAAACAACGAAACACTAAAGCAGAATAGGGCTGCGTTTTTGTTTTCTGAAAAATAATTTTTCAAAAATTATCTTTTAAACTTTTATTAGAAAAGTCAACGGAAAATACTTTCCGATCAACAAAAAAATTTAGCTTAGTTTTTGGAAAAATATTTTTCATTTATTTTGGACGGAAAATACTTTCTAGAAGTTGTGAAAAATTTAGAAATGTTATATTATTTGCTGATTATATCAAATTTGATCCTCAAATTTTTTATTGCTATATATATATATATTTTGTTTTGAATATTTATTTTTCAATTTCATCCCTTAAAATTTAATTTTTATATTAATTTTGGTCCTCATTTTTATAATTGTTATTTGCTTTTTCCTTATCATTTTTTAATTGAAATTTTTTATTTATCAAATTTGATTCCCATTTTTTTTTTTATTGTTACTTATTTTATTTGAAATAATTTATGAAATGTTAATTATTATTATTTTAATTTTTTTATTTTTTACATTTGATTTCTATTATTTTGATTATTATTTATTTTATTTGAGATAATTTATAAAATTATATATTTTTTTTCAATTTCATTCTCATTCAACTTTTTAATTTGTAAGATTTGTTCTTCATTATTTTAATAAACTTGAAAAAAAATAAAATATCAATAAGTTATTTTCTAGATCATTTTTTATAATATAACCAAACACTGTAAAATATTTTTTAATTTATTTTTTATTATACTATTAAATATCATAAAATAATTTGTTTTTTCAGAATTTACTTTTCAAGAAATAATTACTTGACTTAAAACAAATTAGGTTACCATAAAGGTTTAACGGCTTTGCATGTATCGCCTTAAAGCAAAAGGCTTAAGCACGTGTTAGCATGTTGTTACACACGCCACACACTTCTTCGCTAATTTTTTTTTTTCAGTCATTGATTCTTTTAAAAAAAAAAAATTCAGTCGTCAATTTGACCTGACTTTCCCAATAATGGAGAGAAGAAAAATAATAAAAGGAAAGAAAGAGACAACCCTACCCACCAAGAAAAGTAGGGGAGAAAGAAAAACAAAGAGAGAGAGAGAGAAAGAAAAGGTGGCCAGCCGGCAAGCACATTGACTCTTTCATGTTGGCAAAGTTTCATATTAGACATGACATGAGGTTGAAGACATGCCCAATATACCATTACCATAATTCTCCTTTTCACAAGTTATCAGTACAACACCTACCTAACAGCTCTGTCTCAAAAGTTAACAAGATGGGCGCTCGCTCAAATGAACTTTTCCTAACATGTTAATTGCACGGTCGTTCGTGACCCTAAGACCTCCAGCAAAAATATAGGTGAAGCAGGGTATATAAATTACCTAAAGATCAACTGCTATAAAACACAACAAATCCACTTACATAGACCAGCATGCGTTCTCCTTCGTTTTCACTCTTCTTTTATACATTATTTTCCTCCTACGTTTTGTTAACTTAGACATTGAAGGTTCTCTTCTTTACATAAGAGACTTGTTTTTGTAGAATAATATAGTGATAAATTGATTAATGTTTAAAATGACGAGTGCAAGATATTTGGAAAGAGGTGAAAAGACAAAAAGAGAAAAACGCTAACCAGTTGTACAGGAGCTAGGCATGTTCTCCTTTTGATTACCTGTAAGGATCTGTTGTTGACCGTTGGGTTACAACTCCATTTTGCTGAGTGTGATGGCTATCAAACCCATCTCTGTTCCTTCCCCTAGCATGAGAAAGGGTTTTCTTATTTGAATTACTTTTGTGTTTTTTCTTCCTTTCTTCCATCAAGCAACCAGGGATAACCGCATTATGTAAATATATTGACATCATTACTTGCTAGAAAAGTAGAACGCTGTGGTGAAATAGGAAAAATATAGTTCATAAGAAAAAGTATCACAGAAGCGTGACATCTGGTTTATTGATATTTTTCTACAGATTCATGTTTTGATAGAAAGATATGGTCCCTGTCTTGTTATCTTCCGTTATTTGCTCACTTGACCTGACTACAACCATATACATCATAAATTGAACGACAGCGTGTGGTTGTGGTAGCAATTATGGTACCCGGCACTCCTCTATGTTCCAAATTTCCTTGGCGTATTGGGAAATTGTCCGATCACTGCTGAATTTGCCACTGCCAGCGGTGCTAAGTATAGACATCTTCAACCACCTCTTACGATCCCTGCAAGCAAAACATGGGAAAATTTTAGAGGTCAGGGCCATTCTGTAACTTTTACAAGTCAAATAATCTCTCTTGCGCAACATTGTAGCACAAGTCAAAGTGTAGACGGAGTTAGTTTTTTTAACATTTTCTTGCTATTTCTTTTCCATTTTAGTTCATGCATTTGGTTTTGGCCAAAGCTTTCCGTCTTCTTTTGTAGCCTGCAATTCTCATAATAAATAGCTAAAAAATATCGGCAAAGGAGTTGGCTTTCTAGCTATGCTTGCGTTATTGAGTGGTGACATATTTGTCAACCAGCTTAAAGTTTCAAGCAATATTGGATATAGAGCCTTGACTGAGAAAATAACAATCATGTCAAGTGAGTTACAAAAGAATTTTTTGTTGTGTTGGACGCTTTATCGCATTTAAGACATAGTAATACTGGGAATATAAACCTCAAACATTAAAACTGATGAAATGTGAAACTTGAGAAAGCAATTCCTTACTTGTAAGCTTCATCTACTCTTTCCTGTGCATCCATGTAGCTTGGGAAATCATGGCCAACAAGAAAATAATCCCCACGACCATAACCGGAGTTCCCTTCTAGAGACTCAAGAAGTGGGTTGTAGTCATAGCTTCCAAATGCTCCACTTCTTATATACATCTTGGCCTCTTCAAACCGAGGATCTTGTTTAAACTGTGCAGTCAGCAAGGACTAGTGTTAGACAAGAGTATAAGGTCCTAGAAACACCTGTATACTAACACTTTCAAGGAAAGGTAGAAGGAGGATTAGATTAAGCTAAGAAATTATGTTGAGCATTATATTCTTCATCCTATTTCACAAGGAAGCCATCCAGATTTCTTCTTTTGAAGCAGTGCGGGCAGTCAGGCACCAGTCTTATGATTCAAACAATTTATGGAAGCTCCTTGCCATAAACATAATTTAATTGCAAACATGACTCCTTTTAGGAAGCAACGTCTCCAGTATGGTTTTATCATTTTTGACTTGCTACTAAAACCTACTGCTCTAGTCCAAGTTTCTGGCTCTAGAAAGTTACAGCTTCAAGACTAATGCTCTAGCTACATTTCTGTGACTAGGATGAGGAGTAGTCTTTTAATCAATAGATGCCCTTCATAGATTCTTCATCGAGTGTCAGGTAATTCATATTATATAGACGAATGTTTGTTGATCTGAAATTGCTAGTTTCTTACCAATCCATTCTCTCTTTCCTTGCGCAGTCTGGGGACTTCATCTGCTGTTGCACCGAAGAGAAAGAAATTCTCCTCTCCTATTTCTTCCCTGATTTCAACATTAGCGCCATCCAAGGTTCCTATTATAAGGCAACCATTGAGTGCAAACTTCATGTTGCTGGTGCCACTTGCTTCCATGCCTGCTGTGCTGATATGCTGTGACAACTCACTTCCAGGAATAAGCATCTCTGCCACAGATACATTGTAATTTGGAACAAATACTACCTGCAAATTCAGTCATTCATGGTACATAGGTTTAAATATGCCACTTGGATGAAAACAAATATTCAATAAAGCACACACAAACCAAAATCTCATTGGGCAAGCTGAAACACACAAACACACTGGCTTGCAAAATCAAAATAGTACAAGCACATACAGAAGTTAATCAAGGGGTAAATGAAAGATGAGAAGGTTAATAACATCGGAAGATGTCAAAATGTCTCAATCCTTGTAGGAAAGAAACTGTTGGGTTCTTTATACACAGACTACAGAAAATTCGAATACTGAGGTGAGAAAAAATGTGCTACCTTTCCTGGAAGAGAAAAATGGGGAAAGAATCCAAAATCCAAGCAAATTGCATAACACAACTTGTTTACAGAAGCAACTAAGAATAATTAAAAAGATAAACAAGCTTTTGGAAAATCCAAAATTCAAAGTGAACTAGTCTAATAGGAAGTCCATTCCATCTAAAGACTATTTGATTCAGTATATGGCGCATCCACTATCAGTGGGGCATTTTTTTGTTGACACTTTTCCGATCTAAGGTCAACTGGTTCAACCAATCTGGGGGTCTTGACTTGTGTTCAAAGATTTAACCCCATAATAATGGCAAAAATCATTTTTGTCAACAGTGTAGCTGCCTTGTTTTCCTACTGCTGAAGATTTATTTCAGTGTTTGCAGACGGTGAAAACTTATTTTCAGAAAGATCAAATGTAAGAAAAAAATACCTTTAAATAACTATTGACTTCAGGATCGGTATTGACAACAGTGCCAACATCATTTACCAGCTTTACAATTCTTTTAGCATTTGTATATGTTGCAAATGCTTTTCCTCCAAACATAATGGTACGTGGAGTTGTTTTCTTCCGCTCTTCAGCGCTCATCTCCTGCCATAGTTCAGTTTAAGGGAAGTTCAGAGATAGACAATGCGTGTTCTATCTCCCAATCACACATTGGTAAGAAAATAGAAGAATTTAAAGTCGGCCACAGATGATATCATCATGATCACATATAATAGGTGAAGTTGTAAAGGTGGATTACAATGATGACAATAGGTGATCCATGCTGAAATAACCTTATTTTGGCCTACAAACTGTTTAATTTGAATGATAAGCACAGATCAGAAGGAAAAGGATGTTTTGTATTTTGTACCTTTAGTTTCTTGTACCTATATATTGCACCCAAAATATTCAGCAACTGTCTCTTATATTCATGGATGCGCTTGACTTGTATGTCAAAAAGACTATTTGGATCAATGCTCACACCAGTTTCTCGCAATATGTACTGTGCTAAACGCTGCTTATTAGCCATCTTGGCAGATGACCATTCAGCTTGGAAGTCTGCATTTTCAGCAAACTTTTGGAGGAAGCATCAGTGTTGAATCTGGATCCATTACAATAGCAAGAAACCATCCCATGTACAGAATTCACATGAATTGTAAGTACTCACCTCTCGAAGACCTACAAGTAGGTCAAGGTTGGTAACCCACTGGTCAGTTTTCAACCATTTTGTAATTATATTACTGAGCTCAGGACTGCAAAAGCGAAGCCACCGGCGAGGAGTGATTCCATTGGTTTTATTTTGGAACTTTTTTGGCCATATAGAGACATAGTCTGCAAATAGCTCAGCCTTTAATATATCACTGTGTAACTGAGCAACACCATTCACCTATATGTAAGAAATCACAAAGTGTAAAAATTAAGAATTTGTTTTTCAAATTTATCAAAGGAGTTTCAGATGAAGCCAGGTTCAGCTTAGAAGTGACTTGTATGTGGATGTTTAGGGGCTCAAGAAATCACAAAACATCCTACTTCACATTTTTTCTTCTATGATTGATCATTACAAACACCAACAACTCTGAACAGGGTTTTATGGTTGGTCCATGACCCCTGGTTGCCGAATGCATCCATGGGGCAATCTCATGTAATGTGATAAAAAATCATATTATTAGAAAATCATTCTAAATTCTAATTTAGAATTAAAATATGCTAATAAATTCTCAAAAGATGGATGACAAACGGGTAAAGAAACGACCATTATGTATGTTGCAAACAAGAAACCACTAGAATTATCTTGCAGCACTAGGTATTTGGGCTCTAATTTGTAGTCTACACCTGTGACGATTTTGTTTTCTAATCAAGAGAAATTTAAATTTAAGGTGAGAGATCTACCCTCAGGGAGAAATTATGGCATGCCAAGCAAGAGATGACTTATGTTTGCAGTTGAAAGGTGACCCAAAAATCCTATCAGGCCCAATCATTATTTGGAGGAGTTAAGAGACAGTTAATGGTTAAAGTTAGCTACTGTGTGATTAGATTTCCAAATGACCTCTTACCTTATGTGAAGATACCACACATAGATTTGCCATCCGCACAACTGGTTTCTGAGGATTATTATCCAAGATGCACATACTAGGAAGCTTGCTCTCAAGATCAGCTCGAGTGGTGCGTATCATTGTGATGAACTGCAAGATTTTCATATTTTATTCCCAGATCACAATACTGCAAAAACAGATGTTGAGAAATAGGAGGAGAAAAAAAGGTGATGTACCCTCCTGTCTATCTCTTCTATGATTTCCATGTGCCGGGGGAGAAGCTTCCACATCACAGACTGCGACCATTTTTCCAGTGCTTCAGGAAGGACTGTATGATTGGTATAAGCAACTGTCCTGTTTAAAATATTGATGCTAAATATTCAATGAATCGAATAAATATGCATTGAAAGACATGACCAGAAGTTGCAAGATGAAAAATATAGTTGGAAAACAAAATTAAATCCTGAAAAAAGGCACCTAGTTGTGACATCCCAAGCTTCATCCCATCCAAGTCCCTCATTATCCAGCAACAATCGCATCAGCTCTGGAATTGCAAGAGTAGGATGAGTATCATTCAGTTGTACAGCAACCTTGCTAGAAAATTCAGACCACTTCCATGATCCGTTCTCATTTTTTCTCTCCTTAAATCTAAGAATAATATCCTGCAATTGATTCCAACATCAGGGTTAACTGTCATGAAGATTTGAAGCACAAGAAACTGAACTTTATAGTTATTGCATTTCAACAAAAAAAGAAGTTATCCTTCAACAGATATCATAGTGGTGCTTGTGACAGAAAACACATTGTAGAACATTAAAGCGAGTGGCAGTTCGGAAAAAAAAATCCAATTAAATTCTCTATAGTCAACTGCAACTTCACATCATTTGAGAATGAAAAGCAGCATAAAATCCTAGAAAACGTTAATTTTCTCCTGGACCAATAAATCTAAAAGTACTCTGGGTTTCCTTTTACAAGAAAGTTGGCATCCCATTGGTTTGATTCAGCATGCACAACGGCTGATTGCAGATTCCCTTTTGACAAAAAGGGGCTACCATTGCCTTTCATGAAGTAAGATGCAGTAACAGTGCAGCAAAATAAAGAAAAAAAAGTTAAGTGCCCACTTGACCAGATATGTCCAGAATGCAAAGAGATAACTATTCTGGTAAAAATTCTTTACGTGTAACCCCGAGACCCCTCTTCCTCTTGTCGCCACTTTCAAGGCATGATGGCAGACTTAGATGCTCAGGCATACATAAAACTATGAGGAATGAAGCCACATTAACACTAAGGAATAACAAATATCAAAAGTAAGTTGCCAACCTGAAGTGAAGCACTGCACAGAAAGAATTGTTGCTTCAGCCGCAAAAGTTTTCCATTTTCTGTAGCATCCCCAGGATAAAGAACAGCACAAATCTGCATATGCACGATTTTTAAACTAGTGTTTCAGAAAACATGTGAAATCTGCACGGATGCACTTGCTTTATTGAATCTGAAAGAATGTTAATCTGAAATAAGCAACAAACTGACAAAAAGAGAGAAACAAGGTCCACTTTGGTTTCCCGAGTGGGGTCTGTTCTTAAAAATCAAGCCAAAAATGCTGGCCAGAGCATCCTTTCTGATGTGATAGTTGAAAAACCAACCTGCTGGGCTCCAGAATGAAGCTGTGAAGCGGATTCATACTGTCCATCATTAAATAGAAATAGATTGAAGTCTTCAGAAGAAGCTCTTGCTTCCCAGAGACGAAGACTATTGGTGTTCTTGGTTTTGTATCCTGGAATTGGCACATCATAGGCTAGAGCTTGCACAATGTCACCACCAACCCATTTTCGGCTGTATTTTATATGCAACATGAAACAATCACGCAGTAAGCTCCATATCTTAAACAAAGCAAAATGAACATAAGCATGAGAAAGAAAAGCACACTAAAAAAGAAATTCCGGTCCCTTCATCCATGAAGGCAACCTGAAACCACATTAAATTGAGCGATAATCTATTCAATTCTTTTTTAAAAAAAAAAAAAATTACAATCAAATTAGCACTTACGATCCATCAGGATTAACCTCCACATGACCAAAAAACCTGACAGGAAATACAACATCATGCCTGACAATTTCCCAAGGACTGAACTTCTGCGCAAATCCAGTAAGAAGAAGAAGAAGAAGAAGAAGAAAAGCATCAACAACTTTCTATAAAATATACAACATTTATCACAGCAGTGCAAAGCGCAACCAAACAAACCTCCAGCCAGTCCTCAGCAATTTCTTCTTGGCCCTCTTTGGTGATCCGCTGCTTGAACAGCCCATATCTGTACCTCAGACCATATCCCCATGCTGGCAAATTCAACGTTGCCATCGAGTCTAAAAAACATGAAGCAAGTCTTCCTAGACCCCCATTTCCAAGTGCAGCATCTTTCTCCTACAAAATCACATTACTAACCATTATACATATTTTAACTCAATTAGACCAATGTTAAACTGAACTCCACCGTAAATGCAAACTAGCAAGTTTCCTTTCAAGACAATTCACCAGCCCACAAGAGTAACTAGATTCATTTTGGCCATGTCTGGTTATCTTAGAATAGGATTCCCATTAATTATTAATTTTTTTTAAAAAATCATCTAACTTGTCATTGCTTGTGGAGTTCTAATCCAACCTGTATTGGGAATTCAATTAACATTTCCAAATAATTCCATTAAACCAATTATTAGAATCCAGTAGATAATAATAGAAAACTTGATGTAGAGAAGAGGAAGAAATGATAACCTGCTCAACAATGTCCTCAAGTTGATGCCCTAACTGATTCAAAGCCTCACCATAAGCATCTTGAATGTCAAGATTCCCAATTGCATTAGTCAAAGCTCGTCCTTGAAGATATTCCATTGACAAATAGTAAGTCTGCTTTGGATCCTCTTTGTGATAATGAACATAAGTCTCATTCCATTGCTGCGCCACCAATCAATTTATCATATCCACAAAAACAAACAAACAGTTTGCGAAATTATTATTAATACAAAAAAGAGTTAGTTACTTGAATGAGGCGATCGCGGACGCTTTCAGCAGTGGCAAAGTAGGCTTGTTCAGGTTCGAACTTGAAAGGAGAGAAATGAGGACTGAATTGTGCATGGTAATTTATATTTGATGCTACCTCTTCTGGTTCACCAGCTAATGGGCGTGCGATTGGAGGTACTTTAGAAGAAGAAACCGCGGACACTGTTGCTGTACTAGAGGCAGCGCCAGCACTATTGGGCTTAACACTGGCAGGAGCCATTATTGATCCTCAAAAATCCCAACTGATTCTCAATAAGCTTTTCAAAGTTTATTTTTAAAAAAGCGAGCGAGAGAGCGAAAGTTTTTGGCAATCAGCGAAGCAAGTTGGAGAAAAATCAAGGAGAGGAGATATTTATTTTGTAGAGAGCGGTGGGGTCTAGTTCTAATCGAGGAAAAGTGAGAATATGCGGAAAGGCTGAGATTTTTAAAGGGAAGAGGACAAAATGTGAACGTATAGGCAAGGGGAAAAAATCTGCGTAATTGGAGAAGAGACGAGAGAGGTTTCTTTCCTTCTTTTGCCTTTATTTGAATCTCAAGTCACATGAGTGAGTGTGCGAGCGAGCGAGCGAGCATGGGAGTGAGTGACGGGTGGGGAGACACCGCACGTTATTGGAGATAGGGGAAGCGGTCATCGTCAGGGGACACGTGGCGGCATCGTGTAAAAGCGTGAACACCTAAGATGGCTCGAAATCCGGATCTCAAATGAATTTATTGCCTCACTCTCCACTGGTCGCCTCCACACACGAGAAGATGGGTCATGTCATGGTCACAGGATTCTTGGAGAGGGGTCTTTATGGACAAGAGCCGTGAATGGTTAAATCAGCCAGCTTTTTGTCACACGTGATTTTGATTACGTGTCTGTTGCAAGATTCCAGTTCTCTTCTCCATATCATCAGCCTTGGGAGGTTTGGATCATTCGATACTGCACCCAGCCACATTCAGAGTCATCGAACAAAACCAAGAACCAGTTAACCTGTCATGGCGTTTCTGTCGCAAAAGACAGACACGAAGGCCGACAGAGAGAAAACCTCCTGTTAATAGAATGAATGCAGGCAGGATTTGAGATGTCTTTCAGTACTTCTGTTAGAATAACAATTAAACAAAATTAGATTACAGGGAGGTTACTGATGCCAAAGAGATTGCAAATGTCAAAGGCACAACCACTCAGTTCAAGAATTTGGATTCTATACAACCTGTTAAGTATTACAATGGGGTATCCGACGTGGAGAGACCATCCACTTAAGACGGCTTAACTGACACTCATGTCCCTCTCCCACAAGAGGTCTTGGCGGTTCCTTTTCAGGAGAAAAAAAAAAGGTTCATCTATATTTTCAGCAGCAATATTATGCGTAGGATTCGGGTTCTCTTTTTTCTTCACGGGAAATTTACAGAAGAGAATCGACAAGCAAATCCCATAAATTACCGCTTCATGCAGAAACGAATTTATAGCCCCCGCCATCTTCAATACCAAATGCTGCTTCTCGACTCTTTTTTTCTTCTCTCCGAGGATAGTCTGCAGATTGGTGAGAAATGAAAGCAGAAGAAGATGAACCACTTGCTCTCAAGTCTTTTCGAATTCCCCATAGCACTTCACTGCATTCCTTCATGGAAGGCCTTGATTGTTTTGAAGGTGCCAGGCAGTGGCGTGCTAATTTAAGCACCTTCTCCATTGCCATGGTTGATCCAGGACTCCTCCTTAGTAATGGATCCATGACAAAAATGGCGTCTCCTACTTTTAAACTCTGCATTGCCTGCACAGGAAAGGTGTTCTTGCGCATTACATCATAATGTTATGATAGCAACATCTTATGCATGATGGTATTCTCATTAATCTACATACAGCAACAGCACATCGATGTCCCATACACAGGAAGTGGATTATTTTGGTCGAGCTCCACCCGTGTGATGTTCAACATGTTACCTATATAATCCACATAGCTTGCATTGATGGGCCAGTTACCAAATATTGTATATCCTATCCTATGAACACATGAAATTGTTTTAAGCAAGAATTTGATTTGTTTAATATAACTTTCCCTTGATATCCATGCACTAAGTTTTTTTCTATTTTAAATAGAACTTTGCCAACGGAAGTTTTGAGTTGAGGGAGAATTTGTAAGTACTAACCAAAATAATGCAGATAAGAAATCAGGATTAATTTGTGGATTATTTGGTACAAAGGAATAGTTAAAGCAGAAAATGAGCCGAGACCTTCTGAGCAGAGGAATTCTCAAAACTCATCTTCAGCATGAAAGACAGATGAACAATATTGTTATCAAGCGGCTTCAGAACTTGAATCCATGTATCATCCATCATTTCCCTTCCCTACTGTCAAGACAAAACCTCATTTTTCTAATATTTGTACCAATAATATTTATGATTATTATAACCACAGGCTGGTTGATAGAAACGTGAACCCAAAGATCAGCATAATAGTATTTATTGAATGCAAGCACCTTCTAATAGACATGTTTCCAAAATGTGATCAAATCTATGTGAACCAGGCATGAATGCTATATATGGTTTGATGGGAGTAAACAAAATACTTGCACCGCAGATTATGCTGTATTTGCAGGACTGGCAAGTTGCAACACTGCTGTCATGCAAGTGTTAACTCATGTACCAGAATCAATTGCCTAGCATATGTCAACCCGGGGAACTAATTCAGAAACTAAAACAAGCTGTCTATGCTCCCTCGACTGATAGAATGAACGACACCTTGATGGCCCTGACTGCAAACGCTACCATTCCTAAATTCTTGGTGACAGAATGTTTGCAATGTGTACACAGATATCCAGGTGTTAATTCATAGTTTGTCATATCTAAAGATGAAATATCCGGGGATGCTCCAATACTTACCCATTTTATGGTGACTCTCTCTTTTAACGATCTCTTTTGTTCAATCGGGTGTCTTCCTGTCATCAGTTCAACAAGAAGCACACCGAAAGAGTAGACATCACTCTTTTCAGTGAGTTGATATGTCCTCAAGTATTCAGGATCCAAGTAGCCTGTTGTTCCTTTGACTTGAGTAGAAATGTGAGTAGCATCAGAACCTTCTGTGGTCAATCTCGCAAACCCAAAGTCTGCCACTTTGGCTCGGAGTTTCTCTGTGAGGAGAACATTCGATGCTTTTATGTCTCTGTGGATTATTGGAGGATCTGTCAGTTAAACAAGTGAAATTCAGATTTCTGAAAGCTTCTATGATCCAGAATATGAATCCTGAAGATGTTCCAAATAAGTGA
Source organism: Populus tremula (assembly GCA_964019445.1). Lineage (NCBI taxonomy): Eukaryota > Viridiplantae > Streptophyta > Magnoliopsida > Malpighiales > Salicaceae > Populus > Populus tremula. The sequence continues at coordinate 8,435,346 of CAXHTJ010000019.1, read as the reverse complement.
ACAGATACACATCTCAAAACGGTTATGCTAAGCTTTTTAATAATGTTTTATAACCACACATGCTGGAAAATTTCAAACAAGCAAGCTACTTACATTTGAGATTATAAATCCATTCACTGATACCAAATTTAAACTAAATGCAACATCCATCCAGAATTGATCGGTCACGATGCTGCTAATGTTGTATGATTGAATCAGATCAGCACAAACTTTGAATGAAAACAAGCTTGTACCTGTATACGTGTGAAGATAAGTGACTGCATGAGACACATCAATCGCAATATCTAGCCGTTCAGCAATTTCAAGTATACTTCCTTTCTTACCTGCATCGTGCAATGCCATCCTAAACACATTAGTAAATAGTTACAGGAGTACTTTTTCTGCTGCTGTAATACATTTCCGATTGATTGTTAAAAAGGAAAGCGAATTGGTAATAATTGGGTGTTATAACTATAAGCTTTAAGCTTCTGGCATAACAACCTGCAATTGTAGTGTGATAACCATGTATTAACAGCTGAAAAACATTTAAGGGCTTGTACCCTGTATCTGATTTTCTGGATATTACAGACTAAAATCAATTTGTTGGCATTTGAAAACTTACTGCTCCTTCACTTACCATCCAGATGTTCTCGAAGATTTCCATTGCCAACATATTCAACCACAAGGATTCGCTCATCTCCTTGCTCCACGTATCCATAAAATCTCACCAAATTCAGATGTTCAATCTTGGACAGGGTAATTGCTTCATTCTGGAACTCCAGTAACAAACGCTTGTCATATGTGTTCTGCGACACAGCTTCAAGTAATTACCAACAGCGGTAGCAGATGGACCAATTCTATGCTTCTAAAAAAATAAACAAGAGTTCACTTTCTTCCCTTTTTTTTCTTTTTTGTTATAATATTCACATCTAACCAAAAAAACAGAAACTGATTTAAGGGTTACTGAAGTCATATCTCTTGTTCTATCGTAATATACCTTTTGAGCACGCTTCACTGCAACAAAAGATCCATCCCTGAGCCTCCCCTTGTATACGGTAGAATTGCTACCGTCTCCAATCTTATTGGCAGGCGAGAAATTATCGGTCATCTTAAAAATCTCTTGAATGGAGAAACCACCTTCCCCAACCATTCCACTTGTGGCACTGGAAGATCCACAGGTACTAGAGGACTTGAATATCGATGAACTCTTACTTCCAGTTGAAAGATCAGTTGAAACTGCAGGTTGTAAGGAGGGTTAGTGTCTGATGCAATAAATTGTTGAAAAACAATCAGAGAATGAAGGTTGACTTTTGATGTCATTCGACTTATCTCAACTTCCAAAATTCCTGGAATGCTGTAATTTCATAGCCACACTACGAGTATTTTCATCACACTTAATTGATTAAACTGGGTAATTGTTTTGTATATCATGGAGAGAGCTTGTCTCTCTTTAGGAAAAGGGTACTCAGCATGGCATGTTCTGTGAAATATGCGCCGGCCCTCCAAGCAAGCAACTTCTTTTGACAGATATAAATGGAGATTGAGCGAAAATTAAGATGATAACTTACAGGATCTCCCTCCGACTTGCTTGTTGCTTTTGGCTGCGTCATTTACAATGCCGTCGGCCTTGCTTTTCCTGGGAAGCAAAATTGTGAATGATCCAACCACTCTTTTGAATGCAGTTTTAACATAGCTCAAGACAGAACGATTTTTGCTAGGGCGCTTGTTCAGTTCATGTTGGGGATAAGAGACCTGTTTTGTTGGGTTCGTGTAAGGGGGATGGGGAGAAGATGCTTTCTTCATTTTCATAGCTATGGCCGTCTTGTATGATTGGGTTGTGGCTTTCAATCAAAGCTCGGAGCTTATTAAGTGGTTGATTTTTGTTTAAACCAAAAAATAAAGGGAGTTCGTGGTTTTCATGTCCCCTGATTTATTCTTCCAGCGACCAATTCAAACAAAAATGTTATTTAAAGTTTTTCGTAAACCTAAATAATTGCAGTGATCTCCCACAGTCCCAATAAGAAACTTAAATTGAATGGCCGGGTCAACAGAACCAATTAATGATACCGAGTCACCGATCTGATCTGTCCTCCAGGAAGATTAGAATCTGGAAATATTGCACAAAAAATACAGATCAGGTGGGTCATATGTTGACGCGAGGAAGCAAAGCCTTTTGGCCTTTTTACGGACTTTGACCAGATTGTAGACCACTTGTGGCAGTTTCACAGGGCCTGCTCTGTTGGCTTTTAATTTTTTATCTTCAACCGAAACCCAGTTCTTCCCCCTCCATGAAAGATTGTTACATGGGTGAGAGCATGATGGAATCCGCTTCTTATTTTCCAAGTGTATAGATTGTTAGCAATACCAGCTAACAGATGGTTATTTTTCAGAGTTTTGAGACATCATCTCAGTTGCTCTTAGCCATGGAATTGTGTTCTTCACCATGGACTTTCTTAGAGAAAGAAATTAGTTTCTTTTAGTAGTTCCAATTCCCAACGCTGTCTCCTTGCTTGGCTATGGTGGTTGCATTTACGAGTACATCAGAAATGAAGCGATGGGATGCTATGGCATCATAATGAAAAGGCTAGCAGAGGAAAGATGAAGAATGACATTCTTCGGAGAATAAGCAAACTGAGGAGGAGCTGTTATACAGGTGAATGAACCTCGGACCATACCTCTGAAAATCTTGCATTTTGTTGGTTGAAAACCCCAATGCACCTGAAACAGAAGCTCTGGATACTTGAGACCGAGGGAGTTGCACAAATAGCCACTGTACATTCTTTGATTTTATATAAGTAAGAAAAGAAAAGAAAAAACAGACTAACAGCCTATCTCTTTAGAAGGGGGATGATAATTCCCACTGCACAACATTCTCTAACATTCCTGAGCTTCTCTATCTCTTCGGTAGCAATTGCTAGAGATTTCAAACTCATTCAGGGGCCTGAAGAGCAAAAATACTTGCATTACAAAACTAAAATTAGCAATTAAACTGCTTAAATATGACAAGAACGAAATCATGTGACCAGCTCAATAGTTCAGAATTAAAACTTTCAGAAACTAAAAAAAACGGAGACCAATCATTGATTTGCATGTCATGTATGCAGATGGGAGGCAAACATTGCCTTTTTAGTAATGTTATCCCTGACTATTGTCTTGTTGAACATGTTGTTCAAATACCAGCATGTTGTTACTGCGAACTGTGCTTCCAAGCTTTTACAAGACAGTAGCAATACAATCCAGTACAACAGTTGGAAAGCAAGTATAAATAAAACACGAGCTCAGTGGAAATCATGAGAGCAATAGATTGATCCAGCTAAGAAGAGGAGAGAAAAATGATACTAGCCAGTTTAATCAAAACTCATTCTCTCCAGTGGAGAAGATGTTGTTGAAAAGAGCAGCAAGAAAATATAAGAGCGAAGTGAGCATCAAGAATCCATGAAAAGAACCCACTAGTTCAGCAAAGAAACCAGCTCCAACAGTTCCCACAATGGCTGCTAATGTTCCAGCAGTATTCAATATTCCTACAAGGAAACAATGAGCAGTTGTTAACATACCACGCTAAATTAATGTTTTGAAGTTATCAAGTACTATTCTGAACAAGTAAAATCAGACCAAACTCATTATATATAACAGAGTTAGTGGTACCACGTAAAACACCAGAATCATGTCGTGGATCTCCTGGAAATAGAAAGAAAAAACATTAGACAAAATCAGAGAGAAAAATGACTACCATCTTAACCTTTGCATCCTTCGTTACACAAGCCTGAAGATTCACAAGAAAACCTGAATGGAAAGACTTTAGTCCAACAGAAAAAGCTAGCCAAGCTGAAGCAAGAGATGGACTTCTAGCAGTCGTCAAACCAATAAGAGCAATCCCAGCACCAAAAAGGTTTTATGAGGAAACCAAGGTGGAATGCATGCAAACAGACAACGAAAACAAAATATAAGGCATACAGAGGGAAAACAAAAATCCAACTCAACTCTCAAAAACCTATCTTCCAGAGTATATAGTTCAAACATTGATTTTCATATATTTTTTCACGAAATGTGGGTGTGTGAGCAAGAGGAGAAAGAAATGAGATATGGTTGCAGTCATATGTAAAAGAACTTAAAATTAACATCAATCGTGATGTAGTTCAGGACTTCAGTCATACTTCAACAAGATAACAGTATTTTCATGGCGCCTACAATTTGATTTGAAGTACAGCACCATATTCCACAATCACTTTATGTAGAGAGGTGTTCAAAGAACTTATCTGAGAGAATAATCTCCACATGAAAAGACTCGCTTTTACTGGAGCATGTCTGGTTGTATCACAAGAAAGTACAGGCTGGTAAAACAAATATATGACAAAATCTTTACAAAAGAAGTAAGAATTCTTTTTTTATTTCAAGCCCTTCACATCCAAAGGAACATATAGATGATAAATCAAGAAACTTCTGCAAGGTCCTTAAAATCATAGACTGTGTAAATAGAACATGTAAATATGCATTTTGATCGTATAAAAAAATAAACAGGGAGAGATCTGCACAATTTTTCAACTCAAAGTGACACTTATACAACTGCGTATCAGCATATCTGACCACGTACCACCAAAGTATCCCATGAATCCCATCACCCTCCATGGAACAGCACTAAACCATGCTGCATGTTTGAGGTCAACATAATATATCTGTTCACAACATTCACTATAGCATATCTTCCTCTAGTAAATAGGTGCATACAATGCAATAGAGAACCACAGTTAAAGCGATAAAGTTGGCCTTACTGTGTTAAAATAAATGGGCATCCAGGAGAGAATAACAAAAAATCCCTGCAGACTTTTTTAAAACCATTTCAAAATATCAGTACCAGAAGGTGATGGTGTTCGTCCTCAGTAGAGCTGAATCTAGATACTGGAAGCAAAGACTTCCACATAGTACAATCATTCTAAGCATCATATTCAGCACAAGATAGGAAATTAATGACAGATTCTAGATTAAAGTATGATGTGTGAAGTACCCAGCTATGTATGGTGTTGGCAACAATTAGGGACCAAGTTAGCATCTTAGAGAGCAAGCGCCTGAAAGAAGGGATTATTCTTCTTGTCTTAGATTTATTCTCCATGGGAAAAGATTTCCACTCCTTGTTTAATATGTACTCCAATTCATACTCTGAAATCTGGGAACTTCGGTCAGAAGTACATGATATTGCAGATAACCAAACCAAAACCCACAGGAATCCAGATAGTCCAAAAATCACAAATGGGCCAAATATACTGCCTTTTGACAAGAGGATTGGAGATTGCGTGAGTCCTATTGCATTTCCAAAATTGAAATCTAGCCATTGCAATCCCAACAGCCCTGACTCGTTCTGTCTCCGGGAACCATCTAAAAGAAAAGGTTTGTACAGTTTCTTCAACATTTTAGCTTTACCGCCTTTTAAACTACAAAATAGAATCACGCAGCTCATCGTAAAATCATACTGACCGGAATCAAACAAGAGAACTAAATGAGACCAACAATACCTTGCTATCATGTTGTTCACACAAGGAAGAGCCACGCCTTCAGCAATGCCAAGCATTGCTCGCGTAGCAAGTAGAGCCCATAATGAAGTATCCGCCGCCCATGGCGTAAGGAATGTAGCTAATGACCACAAGGCAACACCCCATCCCATCACTACCTCACCACCATAAAAATCCACTCGCGTCCCTACTGCTACTGGCGTAATTAGATATCCCAGCAGGAAAGATGACTGTCATGGATACCATCCTTCAACGAATCAGTAGAGCAAAAATACGCCTAAAGTTTTTTTTTTTAGGAAATTGCTCGTATAATTTGTTAAAATTTATCCGATTGGCACGGTTAATCATATAGTTATATTTTTTTATTCAAAAAAGTGTCAGCACACTTGTATTTTGCGTTAAGGAAACAATTAATTAAATTTATTTCACATTTCTAAGCAACTAGCATGAGAAATTCAAGTTTAAATACATAATTAAATAAATAAAAATCACCTGAACAATACCGGAGAAGGATCGGCTCCAGCCGTGAGCAAGAGACATGAGTGCAATCGCCGCTCACATAACCACACAATCAGCATTACAAAGAGTCAGTGCCAAGGCAAGCATCGGCACCACTTTAATCCTCTCTGATGTTTTTTCGGAGTCGTTAATTCGCGGTAGAATTGGGATTTGGGAGTGAACTCGGTGGAAGGAAAGGGGAGTAAGGAAAGCGTGAACGATGTCGTTTCATGGAAATACAGGCATCCATCTGAATTCTATTATTAACATCAACAATTAATTGACAAAGAAATTAAAGGATCTCATTTCTCATTATGCTTTTACTGTTTATTCACTCACATTTTATGGTTACTAGTAATGTTCATTGACACCTTTTCTTTTCTAGATCTCTTAAATTTTTATCTTTTTTGCTTTGATCGTTAATTTTGTCTTCTTTTCAATTTGATCCTTACAAGCTATGTTATCATGGTTTTATTTGTTGGGATTTATTTAGATTTACATGATATTGCATATACAGGATAAGAGTATTTCTACATAAAATGAATTATCTCCTCTTTTTAATTTGATTCGTTGTCATAGTTTTATTTTTTGGAATTTATTTTAATTTACATAAATTTTCATTTGCAAAATGTCAGAAAATATTTTGGTATAAAATAAATTATCAATTTTATATAATAGGATTTTAGATTATTGTGTAAAAACATTAAAACAATAAGAACCATAATCAACATAAACCAAAAAAATAAAGCCTTTATTTTAGATTTTATATTTCAATCATAAACTTTGTTTTTATTATATTTTAATTCTTAAATATTAAAAAATAAAAGAGAGAATTATTGAAAAAATGGAGAAAAGAGAAATGATTCAATTAGTCACATTTCAATAATAATAAAAAATGGTCATTTGTGATATCAATAAATTATGTCTTAAATATGAGAATTCAATTAAAATGATATGGCATTTTGAAATATCATAAAAAGTAAATCACCATCGGCAAGAATTTTATTAATTTTTTATTTTGGATCTATTTGAAAGCGTGGTTGTTTTTTAAAATATTTTTTGTGCCAAAATATATTAAAATAATATTTTTTTTATTTTTAAAAAATAATTTTTGAGATAAACACATCAAAATGATCCAAAACATACTTAAAAAAAAAATTACAAAAACAAAATTGAATTTATTAAAAAAACGGGTTGACGGATTGATCTATATTTCCATATGCAACTTTACCTAGGGGTGGTTAATTGAGATTAATGTTTTTGGATATTTCCAAGTAAAAAAATTAAAAATAAGTTTTCACATATTTTTTTAGTCATAAAAAATGATCAGAAAATGCGTACTAAAAGGTAACATTGCTTACAACATGTCTTAAACCATTTGGATTTGTATGATCGAGTCTCACTGTCATATCCAAGTGGCGGAATCTTTGGATGTGTGCGTGTGAAGAATGCAGTGATTCATTCAAAGATCTTATTAGCCTATTCATGCATCCATTTCTGTAAAAATAAATAAATAAACATCTTGTTGATTGCAACTCACAGTATCACATATGAAAAGAATTGCTGGGAGAGTTCGTTATCCGTAAATGGCAACCAATCCATAATCGAAATGGGACAGAAACCAAAAATGTTGCTTCGTTTTACATCTCCAACGCTCGATTTCTAGTACTGCCGCTCTAAAGACTAATTTAACTGGTTTGAGCATGGAACAGCCCTTTTGTCAATATACTGCTCAATGGTCGGAGATCTAGTCTTCCTCTGCACATCATGAGGCACCCATTTTCCATGCAAAAAACCCATCCATTTTCAAGCTTGACAACCAAGATCTCAACATCAAAATGAATGACAAACCGAAATCAAACTAAGTTACAGAAATTCATCTTATTGGCAACATGCAGGTATTTATGTAGATAATTACTGGGAAGATAAATATGCTTGACATACTCTTGTCTGGCATCGTACTTGTAGTGAAGTATAATCTGCACCCTAAACTTCAAGCAGAACTCAATACAGTCACATTTTGCTATTATGTTTGCCAAACAGGGAGTGTCGACCTTCAGCAATTAACTCCCCTGTTGCTTTGTTTTTCACAAGAACAATTGTTCCAGCATAGCCTCCATTTCGTCCTAAAACCCTCGCAGTGATCTCTAATTCATCCTGCAATTTTCCCAGAAAAAAGATGGACAATAAGTTAACACGCCAATCATATCATCACAATGCAAGATCTAAATCCCAAGCTATCATTACGTTATGAACAAAGAAAAAATAGCCCAGATACAGATTGTGAAAATCATCACTGGTGGCAACAGATTACACATTACATGTAGCCAAAATTAACATGACATATATCAAGGTGCTAATTAAAAAAAAAAAAAAAAGTTATCTGTGTCAAACGCAAAGTGAGATTTCTCCTTTCGTATACTGAAAGGAAAGAATTGCGCTTACATTAACGTTTGCAGTGGAGAGAAAAGAGATGGACATATCCACGGAGACAAGAAAAGGGATACCCTCAGCTTGGGCAACTAAAGCACCTCCTTCGTCAACGAGGTTTGCAATTGCCCCGGTTGCTAACTTCCCATTTCTATCCTGCCTCGAAAAATAAAATAAATCCCATAATATGATCCATAAGTAATTCAACTCAATTCGACTGTAAAACCCAATATACAATTATCCATAAAATTAAAAATCCCACAATTTATAAGGCCTCTGGCAATCCAATTAAACAGAGAGAGGGGAGTGGTTTGTGTATTTTCTTACAGTGAGGCGAGGAGGGACCTTGAAAGTGGTAGAGATGAACCCGGGTTCAATCCGGTCAAGTTGGATTCCTCTAATAGAAAAATCTTCATAGAAACTGCGTTCAATCCATGGTCGGTGAGGGTGAAACTTGATTGAGGACACGCTCTCTGATTCTTCATTGCTCAGATTCAAAAACTCCCTGGCCTTCTCCATCTCGATTCTCGTCTAAATCTTTCAACACTCCCTGTAGCTGTGATGGTTCTGGTCAATCGTCATTTCCGATCCCATGAACCTTTTTAACCTGAGGAGTGAGGACTTATTAGGCGTGGCGTCCTTATCGCAATTAAGCACGAAGCTTCGTATTAAACAGAGTTAATTAAATAATTAGCTGTAGTTCAACTGATATGATGGTTTCTTACGTTCTTGATAATGTGGTATAGGATAATTTTTAAAAATGTTTTTTAATTTAAAATAATATTTTTAATATTAACCAAACAAAATTATAAAAAAATCATGAAAAAACACATTAATTTAATATTTTTTAAAATAAAATTAAAAATACTTAAAAAATAAATTTATCCGCGGCATCGCACCAGTAAATACTAATTTCTTGCTTTCAGATACAGGGACATGCTGCTTGCTGACAAAAGCAGTAAATGAATATGACCCATTTTGCTTCCATCTCATTCTATTCTTTGAATCGCTAAATGCTCTTCTCGAAAAGGGAAGGGGCAAAAAAACAATTACTAAAATATTGTAAGAGGTTAAATTTTTTTTTTTTCAATCCCTTCTCTGTAGGCTCTAGCAAAAAGTTGAATAGGGCTTGGTCTTTGACAACTTGTGGTAATTGAGGCAGTAAATATAGAGTCAATAACCAGAAATACGAAGTGTAAACAAGCACACAATAATAACTTAAATTGAAAACTGAATGTTCAAATTAATTATATTTCTCATAAAATGATTTAATGTGGCTAACAATTCTGCTAGGAGTTTGAATCCAAAATGTTTTCACCCATTTTTGGAGACCCTACTGTAAGGTTCAAAAGTCCCTAGGAATTTGAGAGCAATTAAATCCATAGATTATCATGAAGGAGATTAGCTGTAAATATAAATACATCCACGCACCCTTAAAATTTCTGTCAAAATCCCATTCATCTTGATAAACAAAGCTGATAAAAATCAACAGAAATATGGCATAATTTTAAGAAGAAGAAAAAGGCTTCAAGATTCACCAAATAGTTCATCGAAGAGAACAATTAAATATAGGAAATTGAAATCCGATATAGCTAATTAAAACAGTTCCAAAAAGAAACAAAAAACTGGCAAGAGCCAGAATTTCTAGACTTCATTCTGCAATTCAGAAGAAAATCATAAAAACCAAAAAACAGATCCTCTAGCTTGCAATTGTAACCTCAACCTCCACACCAGGTTTAATGGTAATAGAAGTTATCTGTTTCACCACATCAGCTGAGCTAAAAAGATCAATCACTCGTTTATGAATGCGAAGCTCAAACCTATCCCAAGTGTTTGTTCCTGAAAATTAATAAATAAAATCATTGAACATCTATATACACATTGATATCCTGCCATGACCGATCCAATATATAAAAAAAATTCCGATGACAATTAACATGCAATAATTAAAATCAACACAAAGACATTTAATTTTGATAGCAATAAAACAAAAGTACATAATTAATCAAGTAAATCTAGATTTTGTATCGATACCTTCACCACATGGGGCTTTTCTAGTAGTAATTCGGAGAATTTTGGTTGGTATCCTCACGGGTCCCTTCACTTTTAAATTTTTATCCTTAGCACCACGAATTAAATCGGCACACACTACATAAAATAACAAAAAGTTCACCCAATAAAATAAGAATAAGCAAACAAAAATAAACAAAACATCATAAAACCTTAATTGATAAAAAAAAAAAATACACACCTTTCTCAAGGTTTTTGACATTCTTTGAAGAAAGAGTAATCCTAACACGTTGAACTTGATCATGATATTCCTCTAAACCAGGCTTCATAGGTTTCATTGCAGCCAAAGCCATGATTTTAGCTAGTGTTGGTAGGGTTGAGCAGAGGAGGTAAAATAAGAGTGATGTGTTTTGTGATTAGGGTTTCGTGTTTAACAAACTATATATAAGTTTTGATATTTTTTTAGGTTTTCGTAAATGCCCTTAAGGTACTCTTCAATAATAATAAATAAATAAAACCATATTTTCCAGTATTTTATGCCATGTAATCCTTCAGCGATTTTTATTTAAAATTTACTATTGAAAAACATGAATGAGGAAAACTTGATTATAGAGGACACAAAATTTCTTATATTGAGTCTGGCCTCCAAGAACAGAGAAGAAACCTAGAATAAAAGAACTGAAACTAGCAACAGGAGATAAAAACAGACCACCAACATAAAGCACAAACTGAGGAGACCTAGTATGTATATATATATTGAGTCCTGTATCGAAATATTAAAATTTTAATAATCATCGCATGTATTAAGAGAATTTTATTGTTAAATATCAAATATGTTGTTTTATCTTTAAGAAGACCCACATACCAAAATGAAAAAAGAATTATAATCTACATGAAAGGAAAATATTTATAATATTTATATGGAATATAAGATATATTTAAATTGATCAACTTTATCTAGAAAATAAAAATAATATAGTAATTGTTAAAAATATATTAATCTCATTTTCATTATATTTCCATTTATATGTCACGTAATTTACTAAATAAAATTATTAAATCACCTTTAACACCTATATAGTAACTTATTGAAATTTTGTTTTGACTATCAAAACTACATAAATATTTAAAAATTGGTAAGAAAAGACAATGATTAAAAATATAACAATAATGAAGGTATATCAAAATTTATCAAATTCTTAAATTGAATCCTTTTATATATGAGATCCTTGTTTATTGTTTCACATTACTTTTAATCTTTAAACAAAAATTTATAATTTTTTTTTTACCTTCATTGTCAATATTAAAACAAGACTCTTTTTAGCTAAGAGCTCTTTTTTGTTCTGATTGGAACTTTAGTCAATCTTGCTGGTTATATTTTTTTATATTATATGTTAGGTTTAGCACCTTGTTCTTAATTAGATTCCTCATCTAATTATTATTAGATAAGAGGTTCATTGAGTATGTTTTCTATTTTGTAAATCTTGTATATGAACTTATTAGTTCTCCAACCTTATATATTTTTTAATCTGATATATATATATACACACACTTATCTTTGATAAAAAAAAAAGAAAAAGAGAGAGACTCCTTTAATAAAATGATTCAATTTTTTTTATTCATACCCGTATTTCCAATATCTATCCACACCATATATAATTTAAAATAATTACAAATAATAAAATCACATCAAGATTCAACAAATTATTAAATTGGAGTTTTGTTATTTTTTTTTATAGAAGATCCTTCATTGTCTTGTTTTGTGTTATCTTTGAGTTCTACTAATATATATATATACTTGTTAGTCAGAAGGAAGGATAAGATTTTTGTTAGTCTCTATATCCTTAATATTTTTCTCGCGCATATTAAAAATTAATTTTTTTAAAATAAAAGAATTTATAAAAACTACAATGATGTTTAAACTTAGTGGAGTTTTAAATAAAAATATCATTATTTACACCTCATGTATTTATATAATATATAAATGGTTTTATTAAAAAAAATATAAATGATAATTTTTATTTTTTTAAAATTTTAATATTTATATATATAAAAAATTATTCACACACATGCAAAAGCATGTGCAAAAAACACCAGTGTAAAAAATGAAACTAAGCGATACCCTAAATCTATTAAAACAGGCCGAACCTAAAGCGAAACTATTATACGAGAAAATGATATGAAGGCCTAATAGGCAGGCCCAAACACTCGGACTGTAACAATGATAGAGCAGCCCAGGTAAATTCGGCAGGTTATTATAACATTACCTTACTGGGTTTTATGTTTATTTTTTTAAAATATTTTTGTTTAAAAATATGTTAAATTATTTTTTAAAAATATATTTTTTATATCAATGTATTTAAATAATTTAAAAATATTAATTTTTTTTTTGAAAACATGGTTGAATCACAATATTAATTAGTATTAGGGTGTTTGAGAGTCTGGTAACAGTTGTTTCAGAGTGTTTTTCATTCTGAAATGTATTAAAATAATATTTTTTTTTATTTTTAAAAATTATTTTTTATATCATCACATTAAAATGATCTAAATACACCAAAAAAATATTAATTTAAATTAATAAAATAAAATAAAATCATTTTTTTTTAAACATTTTTGATATACCAGCACTTATTTTTTTAAAACAAGATTTTGAGTTCAAATTTTATAAATAGAGTTTATTATTACCAGAAAAACTTTTCTTTTTAATGGACTGTACTGACTCGACTGAATTAATTAGATCAAATCTTCGATGAACTTCTAAATACCATAGTTTGGACTCAAAAAACGAAACCGGCGAAACAAGTTGAAATTAAGGAATCCTTGGTTTAACACTTCTCCCAAGAATGGCCTCGTAATTTCAAAGCATTGTTTTGGTGCGTGGGAGATAGACACGAGGGGGTAAATTTCTATGCCAATTGTAGTGTCGACGGTGGAGTTGACCAGTAAGTGTTTTGGACAAACTTGATAAGCATCGGTATCTTTTTAAAAGAATTATACTCTGGTAAAAGCGATGGAATCTTTACATCAACAGTTAATCATCTTAATTTAAAATTTCAAAATTTTTTAAAAAAATTCCCTTTTAAATCTCTATAAAAAAAGGTTGAAAACTGATATGATGCTTCACTATTCACACTTTTTTTTTTCCTATTTCACTCATTTAAATTTTTCTTTGTCAATTTTTTTCTTTAATATTTTATTAATTTTTAATTGATTGTTATATTTTTTTTTGTTATTTTTGTGAAGGATTGTAATTTTAAACAAATATACCGACATTTAATTGATACTTAAATTTTTATAAGTATTTATTTTTGTTATTATAATATTAAGAAAAAAATAATTTTAAAAAACAAAGTTTTTAAACCAAGTGAAGTCCATGATCCGATTCTCATGTTTTAAGAATTAAGTTGTAAATTTCAAGTCGATCTAATATGTCGTATTTTTAATATTTTTTTTAAAAATGTCATCTTGAAATCTTTTTCAAAGCTAAAACTTATTGTTATTGATTATTTAGGTTACCTTCAGACTTAGTAAGTCAACCGAGTTACATAAAATCAACTCTCATGTAGGCTAATTTTAAATTCAAGTTAGGTAAGGAGTCAAGTTGGATAGGTTTTAATGTTATTTTGTTGGGTCTGATTTAATAACAATGCAAAATAGTATTTGTTTTTAAATCCATCTTCAATTTTCTTTTTCTTTTGACTAATTTTTTATAATATCCTTATATTTTAATATTTGATTGATTTTGAAATGAACTTTATAATTTATTTTGATTTGCTTTTTAAAAGGTTACCGTAGTCTTTAATAAACATCTTAATATTTGATTGATATTCAATTTTGCGAGCATTTGTTTCCATTATCATATCATATCATTAAGTAAAGAATAATTAAAAAAAAAAAAATTTGTTAAATTCAGTGAAGTTCAAGATCTCGGTCACGGGTTTAATAGGTTAAGCCAAGAATGCTAGGTTGATCTAAATATCACCATCTTAATATTAAAAAAAATATATTATCTTAATTTTTTAAATTCAAGCCAAGTTTTTTTATAAGTTATTTGAGTTGTTTTTTTGACCGAATCATGTAAAAAAACTTCCACATAATTCATTTTAAATTAGTATTAAATAAAAAATTGGATAGAAAGAATTGTTAAACTTTAAAGTGAAGTTTAATAATGATACTGAAAAATTTATTAATATTTTATTTTAAAATAAAAGTTTTTATTTATTTATTATTTGATTCAATCTGCAGCACGGAGCATGCATGAAAGTAGTGTCAAGTAAAGCAGAGAAATAAAGCTTTGGACAAGACTTCTTCTGCTACATTTTACATCTGCACCAAGCGATGCTCGTTTACTTTAACTGCTTTACAAGCATAAAAACAGTGAAGGTGAAAACAAAAGAAAAGGCAATGCTTCGATGACTTTTTCTTCTTGCTTTTTTCTGTCAGTCATCAAATCCTTTCTGCCTCGCTCGATCATGGTTCAAGGTTCCAAACATCATCTTCTTATCCCTCTCCTCTTTCATCTCTTCCTCCTTTTATTCCTGCCACAAAAACTGTTCATGCAATGCCTGTGACATAAGTGAATTGTTTTGTCCATCGTCACCGAAGGCTTTCCGCAAGTTTATTTGTCGAGATTCGTGACACTTGACATACTGGTTGTTTTTTTAAGATGTATTAAAATATATTTTTTTATTTTTTATTTTTTTTAATATCAATATATTAAAATAATTTAAAAATATATAAAAAATAAAAAAATTATTTTTTAAAATACTTTTAAAACATTAAAACAAACATGCTAGACATCTTCAACAACTTATGTGTGTTATAGCTCTTCTAGGTAGTGTTTATTATCATGGTTGTATTTTTAAGTATTTTTTATTTAAAAATAATAATTTTATAAAATTTATTTTTAATATTAACATATTAAAATGATATAAAATTATAAAAATATAATTTAAATTAAAAATATTTAAAAATATTTTTTAAATACAAGAAAAGAGACGGGTTTAAATTGGCCTTTTGAGAAAATAAAGTGTATTAGTTATTTTATGGATATTTGAATTTTAATCAAATTAGAGATGTAAATTTAATTTCAATGTATGAAACCAATTATAATATGTGTCTCAGTGAATTTTTTAAAATAAAAGAATGAGAAAACTTTGAAGCAAAATTTATTGTTGATTTAAAGAAAATAAAAAATAAATTGCATAGGTTTTATTAATTTTTTTAACCCGAGTTGATACTCTTTGAAAAGAAAAGAAAAGGAAGAAATCTTATGAAAAAAGTTTTTCTCGTTTTTTTGTCTTTAAATCATTGGTCATTGGCTAGATAGATTGCAAATCCCAAATTTAGAAAGGGTTTATGCAGGGGTTCTCTATCATTTTCACTTAACCAGCCACCCTCTACTCACTCCGACACGCTTTTGCTTACTCTATCCCTTCTCCCTCTCTCAAGCATGAGCTTAGCTTCCACTCCACACCACCAGCCATGACTCAACCACCGCAACCTCACCCCCCAAAGCACCGCCACCCTTCCTGCCACCGCCACCCTTCCAAACCCATTACTGGATTCTGCGCCTCCTGTCTCCGAGAACGCCTCGCCGGCATCGACCCTGACACCCACCAAGAAACCCCCGTGACCCATCTCGCCGCCGAGCTCCGTCGTAGCAAATCCCACTCCAGCACCACCACAAGAAACAACCCCAACAATAACAATGCCTCCACCACTGCCACCACCTCTGAGCCCCGCCGCAAATCATGCGACGTTGGGCCGTTTCGTAACACTCTCTCTGATCTCTTCCACGTCGATGATAAAAGAAGAAGCTCCTCGATTGAAAAGACAAAGGGTTTTGATTCAGGGCTTGAATTAAAAGAAGAGGAGAATTTAGGAGAGATTAGGGTTTCTGCGCAGGATGCGAATAACAGTGAAGGGAATGTGGAGGATCTTGAAGAGGATGGAGAGTTAAAAACAATGAAAGAGTTTATAGACCTTGAATGGGAGAGAAAGAAAACTGGAGGGAGAGATCTCAAGGACATTGCGGGGAGTTTTTGGGAGGTGGCTTCAGTGTTTAGTAAGAAATTAGGGAAATGGCAGCGAAAACATAAAAGGAAGGAGAAGATAGATGGGGGAAATCTTGGTGGTTTGGTGAAAAATGAGAAGTTGAGTGTCAGGAAATTGAGAGAGACGCAATCAGAGGTTGGAGAGTATGGATTTGGGAGGAGATCTTGTGACACTGATCCAAGATTATCTGTGGATGTGGCACGGTTGTCTGTTGATGATTCTCACTATTCGTTCAATGAGCCTAGGGCTTCTTGGGATGGAAACTTAATTGGTAAAACTTATCCGAGGCTAACTCCATTGGTTTCGGTTATGGAGGATGTCAAGTTGCCTAGTGGTGGTGTTGAGAATGCAAAGGAGAATGATAGTCTGAAGAATGAAGGGGAAAGCAGTCCTGGAGGTACGATGCTAACTATGAATTATTATTCAGATAGGAGGAGGAAGAGTTTTGATCGTTCCGGATCTAATAGGAGAGCGGGGCTAGGGGATGAAGAGTTTAAATCAATGTCGAATGCCAAGGTGTCTCCTGAAACAGTTGGGTTATTCCATGGGGCAAAGTTGTTGGTCACAGAGAAAGAATTGAGGGACTCAAATTGGTACTCTCTCAAAGATCACCGTGAGGAGAATGTGGATGCCGTTTCCAAATCTGTTAGTTCCATTACTGGTGGCGGGGTTAGTAAGAAGGGTTTCAAATTCAAGAAGTCGCATAAGTGGTATGGCGTGGGGAATATTTGGGGTCTGATGCAGAGGAGTAGTCAGAGCAAATGTGGAGACGAGGAGAGTCGAGTTAGTGGAAATGCGGTTGATGGGCCAATACCAGAGTCTTGGCAGAATTTGAGTGGCGTGGCCGATGGAGAAGCAAACAGGATTGTGAGCCCGAAGCTTATTCGGAGCTATACTGTGAGTGCAAGGGATTCCTGCCAGATGGCTTGCAGTACAAATGGTGCTGAGAGCAAAGCGAGTGGCATTAAGAGAGGGGAAGAGCTTTTGCTGCAGCGGAACCGGAGTACCAGGTATTCTCCAAACAACCTTGATAATGGCCTCCTACGGTTCTACCTGTCACCATTAAGGAGTTATGGAAGAAGCAAATCTGGAAAGAGTAGGCTAAAGAACACAAATTCCATGTCAAGGAATGTTTTGTAAAGGTGCATCAATTGTTTCAAAGAAATCTGTTGCTGTAAAGACACGAGTTAATGCGATTCTCCCTGTTCAATAGATAAAAAGACAACATATTTGTTACCTGTTCTCTGCTGAAAACGTGTTTCTGATAATGCAGCAATGATAATCAGAAAAATCTTTGTTTCCATTTAGATTATGTTCAAGAATGGTGCTTGTTTCTTTTTGTGATACATTCGTGTAGAACTGAAGTGTTCCTGGAACTCGTTACTAATCACTCCCTCTCTATAGTACAGTAGGCTCTGAGCCTTGGAAGTGCAGTTGCTTGTGATGTAGTTAAAGAGAATTTATTTGCTTCTAGAAAGATTGCGGGTGGCTTTTGGATGAATGGAAGCATTATTACAGACAGGGATGCAAGCAAATTAACGTATCTGGCACAAGGCTTGGGTCAAGTTAACTTGATCCTCGACCACTGTCACTAGTAGTACTATAATTAGAGAAAGGAATCCAGTTTTACATGTTTCAGAGTATTAGACCATGTGGTTTTTGCTAGCTGAGATTTGGTAAACTCAGCGGAGAGAGTCTGCACTGATTATTGGCCTCCATTGTCTTCTTATTGCCAGATTAAATCTCTACAGTGAAATCATTGTCAAAGCTCTCCTTGCGTAGCTGTGAATTTGTAACACTCTTATCTATGTAAGTGCAATGCATTTGATGCACTTAAAGAAGATTTCTGGTGCTTAGATGTCTTGCTCTTCTCTACGTGGGATTGTGCTTCACGTGTATAGCTGCAGGTTGCCGGTAGAAGATCTTGCTTTTTTGCCTTTTGGTGCAGGGGAAGATGCTTGCGCAAAAAGGATCCAAAATTACTTGTGTGTCCTACCAAATGCTGCCAAAACACTTACCACTTTGTTATATCCTAGTCCACTCACTTTTCCTGAATAAATAAATAAATAAATTAAATACTGACATGACTTTTGTTGACTGTGATACTCTTTCAATATTCTAGAACTCTTGCTGCACACTTTTTAGACATTTATCCAGTCTGCTGGACTGGTAACTGAAGTCTTCCAACTTCCTTGTTGATAATGGATGGGATGGCTGGTGCAGCTGCTTCACACGGGCAGCAACTTCAATCCTCTACCGGAAGGTTGTAAGATCAGATGTGTTGGTTAGTTAAATCCCCCCCATCTCTACCTTGTACCACGGCGGCTAAACGGTAAGCTTTTGTGGGGACTAGGTTTCCAACCCAGGCGCCTTGTTACAGGTTTCCAGTAATTGCTTCTCTGATGAGTCTTTATGTTCAGCGGACAGAATTGATTGGTGGGATCCTGTTGGAGTTTCTCGTAGGATTCCCCAATTTCTGCTGAGCAACGCCTGGGCCCTGGAGACTGGAACGGTATCGTGTCTAATGCCTGCGTCCCAGCAAGTGCCCCTGACTGACGAGGACCTACTTCTTCCCGTCGCTATGTATCCAAATAATTCAACGCAACCACCGTCATCATTAGTTTGAAAGTGGTCAAGCAATTTCTTGCACAAGTTGTCCCCCATCTCAACCCTTGAAAAGGCTAAAAGATTGTACTAAACCAGAGTTGATAAATAGCAAAAGTTAGTGTTTGAATTTAAAACAACCTTGGACAGATATGTTAAGGTTTCCATTTGAACTTGTGTAATGAATATATAATCTCGTAAAATGAACATAATTTTTCAAAGGTGACTAAAATATGAGTAAATTTTACAATGGTGGCATCACTAAATATTTATAAATATAAATAATGAATGTCTATATTACCACTCAATCAAAGACTTGGTTGATTGCGCACAAGCTAGAGACCGTGAAAATGAAAATTAAACGAGGTCTAAACTTTCAGACTGTTGGAAGTTGACATGGTAAGCTTTTCAGTTTACTGTTGAAACTTCTTTGGACGATCGTGCTGCAAATTTCCAATCTTCCCAAATTTTACTGCAATCAAATTTAGATTTTGATGGATAAGGCAAAGCAATCCTTGTCTATTTCACAAAAAAAAAAAAAAAAAAAACTAAAAACGGTGGTGAATTCACACAATACACCATGGACTAGAACAATATATTTACTGTATTGCCCTTGTATAAAAAAGTCAAGGTAAATGTTTGGGGTTTAGATTGTCTTCGCAATGAGATCATTTTGGTATTTTACAATTGATCATGAATAAAATGGGAATTTAATTTCTTTTTTGCACGATAAAATTATATCGGTGCCCTTAAAAGAAATAAAGTGGTGGGTTGCCATGAAAGGTTTTATATATATATATATATATATATATATATATATATATATTTCATAGGGTAAAATATCCGAATCACTCTTAGAATTAGTAAAGAATTGAACTGACACTTGAGGCTTTATTTATCTTTTAATTTTTATTAGCATAATAAAAAAAGACTTAATTGCCTTTGGAGTTTGTATTCTTAAGCATGGGCTATAAGGTATTTAGGTCATTGAGCATCTAATTTTATTGTTGTTGTTGTTGTTGTTGTTGTTGTTGTGTTAGGTTAGAAGTTGTTTTGTCTTTTAATAAACAAAAGAAATAATATAAAAAAAATTCGTTGATGCTTGTTAAGCACACGTCAGCCATTCTATCATCTTTAGATGGCGTATGTGGCTAATTACAGTGGCAAAAAAGGTTGTTTTGAGGTTGCTTCTGCTTCGTCCTGGCATCTCCTACATGAAATTAGAGTGCATGGGAAGAGAAGGACTCTAGTTTGACGCCGACGGATATTTGTTTCTTCTTCTTCTTCTTTTTCTTTCCTTCTTTTTTTCTCGGTGTTTGCGCCATGCCCCCTGGATTTTCAAATCATTCCCTAAACTTCTCTTTATTCTTTATTCAGTCCATGTTCTTTTGGTTATTATTATTTTTATTTGAATTTTTTTTTGATTTCATCCTCGTTTAATTGTTTTAGTTAGAGATTGAGCTTTGGTTTTCTTTTTCCTACTTTTTATGATCTCTATCTTATCCTTTTTATTTATTTATTTAACTGGGTTATCTTGAATCTTTTTATTTGTTAATTTTTTAAAAAATAAATTTTATTATTGAATTAAATAGAATTGAATGATTGAATATAGACAAATACTAACTTCATTTTGTTTTATTGGCTAGCTTTTTTGAGACCTTATTCTTGCAGTCGATGCAACTTCTTCTAATGTCATCGTCCAAACTTTTGTAATGGAGTTTGAACTGTTTCATCAAACTCCTTTTGTGATGGGTGATATCCAAAATTAAGTGGCGATGGATCTTCACTGGTTTTTTTTCTTCTCCTTCCAGGCATGATATTGATAGCTCATTTGTTTTAGTTCATTGTTGTCAAATATTTTTTTGGGGTTCATCTATTATCATTGCCTATAATTTAAATCAGATTATTAAATTACACAATCTTATTAGATCCAATCAAGTTGATAACTTGAGCATCAAATATTTTTTTTATTCTTTTAAAAAATTATCATTATATGAGTATCATTCTATATGCTAAAAAAATTTAGACCAACATGCAGCATAGCATAAGTCATCATAAAAAGCATATGGTCAAAAGATAGGGTCCATGACCCCTCTCCTCAAATGCGCTTCACAAGGCACAATTCAATGTCCATGGAAACCCAAAGTTGGCCTCCCCTCCTAGTTGAGCTCGGTCATGGCCAAGGCTATATTTCGAACCCAACATAGATATGCTTGGATCTAACATTTTTTTTGTTCACTGTGCTCACCATCCTTCTGGATAATTAATGCTAACATCACACTATTGCTCTATGCAAGTAGACGTGGCATCACCCTGTTGTCCCATGCAAGTAGACATTACTTGCGAGTCTATAAACTCTCATGAATCACTTGCAAGCAAGATAAAAAAACTCATTCACAAACACCCCGAGAGCTTACATTCTCTTCTTCAACCTCTCAATATTTTTTACACCCGTGCAATCAGACCAGGAATTCTATAAGAAATCGGGTGGGACAACATAACCTCAAAGGCTTACCTCCTGCTTCTAGCTACTATCTCACACATAAGAGTTGTTTTGCAGAAGATCAGCAGAGTTCTTCCTCAACAATCTCCAAAGCCCATCGATTAGTTATGAAAAGACCTAGAATCCAATGAGGTTTTCCGTAAACCGCATCAATTTTATAGACAAATAGACTCGTATAGCCTTACATCTCAAATCAAACGAAAAGGAAGTAGAGGATAAAACATAAATGACAGAGACTAGCTTAAGAATAAGAAAGAGGTAAATTTCTAATTTGAGTGACTAACTGAAACACACACCATCTTCTTTAATCACTAGCCATTCTCAATGCATTTTGCATAATGAATTGCATTACAGATAGCAGCATGCAGTTACCTTTGAAATCTTAATCATTACAGCAAGCAGCATGCTACAACACAAAGATTAACTGTCATATTCTCCATTTACAATCATCAAACATAAACATTAAACACATTAAGCATTCAAATATGCAAAATGAAAATCTCCCATAATCAATCAACCAACCACTTTAACTCCCCTCGCATAACATAAAAATTAAAAAAAACTCTTTCACTCAACATCATACCCTTTCTCTTGAAGCTCCTGAATAACCTCATTCCTCATCCTAAACCACATCTTCTGTGCTTCTTGCTCAAACTTCTTATCCTGCAACTGTTTCTGATAATTATACGAATCCTTATCAGTCTCCACAGTCCCTTTCGGCCCAATTGTCGTGCCAATCATTCCTCCCTTTGCAACAAACTCTTCCATTGCTTCAGCATCGCCTGGATATGGAAATTCTCGCCTCTCATACAAATGGGCAAGCTCTCTTTCCTCCTTTGGTTTTGGCTTCAGTGTCCACCAACCAAGTGGTGATGTTTCGTTGTAAACCCACACAACACCGATGAGAGTGTATGTGCAGAGAAGCGCCTTGCCTATTTGCTTCCAGAAGTAATGGTCTTCTTTTCCTAATCCTGCTTTCCTCAGATACTTATCGTAATCCACTGATTTCAGATATTCAATACCTGAAATTGAAAAAAATAAAAATAAAGAAGGAAGCAGGTTCAAGCATTTCATCGAGCAGTTGGAGCTCAAGTTGATTTTTTAAAAAAGGAGAAATCACCGATTTTTGTTCCTGATTTTATAGCTTCTAAAAAATTTCTTTGTTGTGTTGTGTGTGTTTTACCTGTTTTGGTCTCTTGAAAACGTTTGCGAACCATTTTTCAGCTATGAAAAAGGTGGTGAGAGCAGATTCTGTTGTTGTTAGCAGAGAGATCGATGATCGTATTCGTATGAGCTGAACTTTCACAGTTTCAATCCTGCCTGGGGCCAAGGCATTGGTTAAAGAGGGGGAAAAAGAGAGATAAAAGATAGACCACAAACACGGCCCATGTGAGTTATACTTGATCAAATTAGAAGCCCACGAGCTTTCCGAGTGACCACATCCAAGCATTTAGCCACATATATATTTTTAAAGTATTTTTTAATTAAAAATATATTTAAATATATTTTTATTTTTTATATCAAAACTATTTAAAAACATCTTTAAAATATTAATTTAATATTTTTTATGTAAAAAAATAATTTAAATAACAAGTTGGAATACAAAAATAAACAATTGAATTTTTTTTGAAAAACTTCTCCCTCTGTGCAATGCAGTTTTTTTATTGCTGACCCAACACCATTTCAGCTCCCAAATCAACTCGATTGCACGGGGAAGATTTTAGTGTTGAGGCTGCTGGGATTTTACAAAAATAATTTAAATCAGTTCTTGAATTTCTAGAAAATGTAATTCCATTCCTTTCTAATAGATGTAGTCGGGTTGTTTGTTTTTATAGTTGGAATTTTGTTTCATGATTTTTTATTTTTTTGCTTAAAATTATTTTTTTGATGTTTTTTTTATCCTTTTAATGTATTAATACCAATAATAATTTAAAAAAATAATAAAAAAATTATTTTCATGCATTTCTAAAAAAATATATTTTTAAAAAAACAACTACACTCTCAAATACTACCCAACATTTTCAATTTTGATTTGCTATAAAATGAGCAAAAGTTGTCAGTTAAATCATTTAAATAATTTAATTTACCAAGTCATTCTATTTATTATTTCCATATGCTTTTTTTTTTGCTCATTACGTCTTTAAGTTAAATAAACTGCTGACTATGGCATTCAAGTAGATTAACATTTTTTAAAAAATTGAATTTCAGGTGATTTTTCTTATATACAAAACAAAATATGAAAAAACTAATAAAAAAACTAAAAACACATTAAAAACCTGCCCTCGTGTCTTGATCCATCAAAAATTAAATTTATAATATAATTCTTTTGTTTTGTATTAAATTTAACGGTGCTGCGTCATCAAATTCAAGAATACGACAGCCTCCACAGCCACACCTCCCACTGTTCCTAAGAATTTGTGTAAAATTATAATGAATGATACTTTTTAAAATAGTTTTTTATTTAAAAATATATTAAAATATTTTTTTTATATTAATATATTAAAATCACATAAAAATATTTTTTGATGTCAAAAATATTTTTAAAAAATCTAGAAACACAAACAAAAACTATGCCAATTGCCAAATACCCATTAATATGAGTGATTCTGAAAACTTTACTTGTCCACGTCATGCTATAAATATAGTCTTTACAGCTTTTCTTGGCCACATCATGCTATAAGTATAGTCTTTAGACTCTTTACAATTTTCAGTATAGTCTCTACAGCTTTACTTGGCCACGTCATGCTATAATTATAGTCTCTAAGGTACAGCTAAGGTCATGCTGACGTGAGCCGAAGGGCTGGAGCCTGAAATATATAATTCTTGATGAAATCATAAAAATAATTTTAAAATCATGAATTTATACGATTTCACTTAAATTTACCGATTATAAACTTATTTCTCATGATTTTAATAGCCTTGCCCGCAATGTCACACCACCACCTACCCACCAGCCGTTGTGTCACCACTACCATAAATATAATCCTCACCATGACCCATTTCACTTTTAGAATGGCAGTTTTATCACTTTATCTTAATATAAGATTGGTTTGTACGTTTGGTTTATTCTAATGTCAAACCTGAACAAGTGGATTTATTAATGGATGCTTTTTTTTTTTTTTTTTGGTGATGGGTTTTTCATAGTTAGGGTGAAATCAGTAGTGAAGTTGAATCGCTCTTCTGAAAAGAAAATTTTTTTTGATTTAAATTAAATTTTTTATATTTTTAAATTGTTTTAATGTGATAATATCAAAAATATTTTTTTTAAAAAAAATATTATTTTAATATATTTTTAAGTAAAAAACACTTTAAAAACTAGACTTTATCATACTCTTAAACATGTTTTTAAACAAACAGGGTTCAGAAAATGGCCTAGAGATTTGTTGTGGGTTTGTTTTTTAATGAAGGTAGAGTTTGGTGGTGGTGAGATGTAAGAGCCATTTGAGAACATATTTATTAAAAAATTATTTTTTTAATTATTTTAATATGCTAACATCAAAAATATATATATTTTTAAATATATTATTTTGATGTATTTTGAGAAACAAATTTAAAAAACAATCACTATCACATCCTTAATCACATTCTCAATCGAGTTGCAATCGAGTCAAAATAGCTTGATTGTTGTTGCTTGCTACTAAAATGTGGTTAGTTACATTTATAGTTATAACTAGATTTTTTTGCTTATGGCATAATCAAAAATTTTCTAATGTAAAAAAAAATATTTAGCCAATGATCATCCGAGTTGATAGTAGGTTAACTTGACAATCATGTAACCTAGAATGTGAGATTGAGATATGCTTAAAAAAAAAATCACAAAATTCAAGGTCTAATAACCTAATATTAAAAGATGAAATTGAAAAAAAAAATTAATTAAAAAAAAAACACATCAGAAAAAAAAAAACTCACGTCAACCTGAGTTCACTCTATTATTACGACATCTGTGATATGAGATCGGGATAAAAAAATTTAAATACTTAAAAAATAACTAGAAAAAAGGATTGAAATCAAATAAATAATTAAAAAAATTCTAAGTCAATTCGGGTTAACTTAAATAACTAACAACCTAGAATAACCTCAATAGGAAGAAAATAGGGGAAAATCAGAAAACTCAAGGTCAAATAACTTAATGTCAAATGATGAAATTAATTTTTTTTTTAAAGGATCTAAATAAAAATCAAAGTTAAATTAGACTAATTTTTAAAATCACTGACTCGAGTTATGAGACCAAGATAACCTTGTAGAAGGAAAAAACAAAAAATACCACTAAAATAATTCTCAACCATTAAAAAATAAAAATAAAAATAAATTGCAATCAAAACAAAAAGGACCAAATTTAGTATAAAAAAACTAATGAAAGAAAATAATGAGGGGCTAAATTGAAAAATAAATTAAATTAAAAAAAAGGATAAAAAAAAAAGAGCAATTAAAAGAATAAGAATCAAAATGAAATAAAAAAATTAAATGAAATTAAATGTTGAGGGAAAAACTGAAAAAACAAATCAAGAAAAAGATAGAAAAAACAACAATAAAAAAATAAGAACTATATTTAATATAAAAATAAAATAAAACCAAATGATAATGAATTTTTTTTTTTAAAAAAACAATCAATAAAGAGTTCAAAACAAATAAAGACTAATCAAAATAATAAGATCTACATTTGAATGAAGAAAAAATAAAATAAAAGGACAATTCTAAATTTTGATTGATCTAACATGAATTTCAAGTAGAGAGGAAAGAAAACAAGAGTGAGAAGAAAAAAAATATCACCACTGCTGAACTCTGATAATCTCACTACACGCATCGTCCCATAAGCTTTTCCACCACTGAACACTTTAGATGACACAATAGTTGGGTGTTTTTGGTTGCAGGAAGTTGCCGCCTGGGCTACCCAAAGGTGTGAGCAATATCTGCGCACGTGTTCTACGCCAATCTTTTATTACTTTTTTATTGATATGTTATTTAACTGTGTAAAACAAAAATGATAAACAATCATTAATTTTATAATAACAAATAAATCACATGTAAAGATCATCTTATCCATAAAGACATGCCGTTTGTTTTTTGTGGGGAAAGGCAAAGACTTCTTTTTGGATTGTAGAAATCCATAGCAGAATGAATTTAGCCCTACAGTAAAATATTGATGGGGTTAATTCTTTTTTTTTTTTTAATATGTTGATGATGGTGAGTGGCTATACCAAGTTGATTGAGTTATAATTCATCAATTAAAAGTTAACATTTTGTAATAATTTTTTATTTGAGTACAAAGTTATTTCTAATCAAATACACTCAAAAGTTAAAAAAAGAAAGGAGTTAAATCACTTTGTAAAAATCATAAGATTGCGTGTACAAACGAAATAGACGCTGGCTTAACAGTAACTTGCATATATCACTTCACTTCTTTCTTGACAATATTTCATTTACTGGTACAGTTATTAGAGAGAACAAACATAAGAAACTGCTGTCCTGCAGTAGCTAGACTTTTGTGCTATCATTACTGTTGTAACTCATTTTTGGGTCTTCACCTAAAACTACAAAAAAAATTCAAAAAAAAATACATTATAAAAAAAAATATATAACAGAAAGAAAAAAAATACCAGAGCGCCTTAAAAATGTTTAAAAATTGATTGAGGATGTTCAAAAAAATAAAAATAAAAATTTGACAGTATATCATTGACTGATGCGAGCCCCAATGATAAAGAAAATTCAATTTGAGGAAGAAAAATGCAAAATTAGAAGTTTATGGACTCAATTAAATTTTATTGAAGGTTTAATTGAATTTATAGAGGTTTTAATTGCAAAAACAATTGATTTTGGAGTTATTTTGGGCTTTAATTGGAAGAAATTAATTTTCTGGGGTCAACTTATAATTTTTGGAAGTTAATTTGGTCAAATCAGGGGCTTAATTGCATAAAAAATGAAGTTTAATGGCCAATTAGGGACTAAATTGAAGAAATCCGAGACCAAGGACGAAATTGTAAAACGCGCGCAATTTGAGGGCCTTCTTTGAAATCTGACGCATTTTGGCGCCTTTTTCTTTTAAATGAAACGGCGCGTTTTGACCAAAACGGCGCCGTTTCATTCACTGTTGCAAAAAAAAAAAAAAAAAAAAACAGAAGCCCAAAACGGCGCCGTTTTGACGGCACTGTAGTCTTCTTCTTCCCCTGGACGCGCGAGGCAGGGGAAGAAGAAGATTTTTCTTCTCCCTTTTCGCCTAACTTCTTTCCCCATTTCTACGCAATAAGACGCCCACCATTCGACGCCCACTTGCCTCCTTTTTATCCGTTGAACGGCTAGTGGAGGGGCGGCCAACAGTGGCCGCCCCACCACCATTGTCCCCCTGTTTTTGCCTATAAAAACAGGGGAGGACCGAACAAAAAAAAAAAAAAGAGAGAGGGGAGAGGGAAGAGAGAAGAGAAGAGAAGAGAAAAGGAGAAAGAAGAGAGGAAAAAAAAAAAAAACAGAAACAGAAGAAGAAAGAAAGAAGCAGGGGAGAAGAGAGAAGAAATCGTCGCCTTGCCACCCTTCGATCACCAGCAGCACCGCCGGCCACCGCTCCAGTTGGAAGCTCCACCGCGTCAGGTAACCTCCTGCTCCCTCGCCATCACTTTTTTTTCTTCTCGCCCTCGCTGTCCCTGCCTGCACTTGCATGCAGAACGTGAATAATTCACGTTCTGCTGCAAAATGCAGCGTGGGCTGGTTACTGTGCTGATGCACAGTAACCAGCCCATTTGGGCACGGCCCAGCCCCTGTAAACGGGCTTGGTTGGCCCAGCCCATGCATTTGGGCTGGGTCCGGCCCATGTTTTTTTTTATTTATTATTATTATTTATTATTATTATTATTATTATTATTATTATTTTGTTATAATTTTTATATTTTTTTATATTTTAAAAAAAAGCACATTTTCTTCTATCATTTTGCTTAATATCGTCTGTATTATACCCCGTTTTCGTCCCGTGGTACTGTTCATACGGTACTGTTCATCCGGCCCATAAAAAAAAGAAAAAATCAAAAATACTTGTTTCATTTATAATTTTTCCGCATAGTGTTTATGTTATTTTTATGTAATATCGGACAATATTTTTATGTCGTAAAATACAAATCCGGTACTGAAATACCCGGTTTTCGACTTTCAAGAATATAAAAACAAATTAAAAAAAAAAAAGTTTTTGTGCATACGGCCAAATGTCTCAAAAAAAAAACATTTTGTATTTTTCATACGAAAGTTACTGCAGTTTGACCATCTGTTGGATGGCAATGATCTTTTGAATAACATTCTGGCCTGAGGCCATGGACAGTTGCTGACATTGTCAAAAGCGTCATCCCCTGTGAAATTTGAAGCTCAAGGTAAAACAAACTTATCCCAGAATAGTTGATCCTTTCCAAGGACTACACGGTTGAAGATAATCACAAAGAATGGATTACGTTTGACAATAAAAAAAGTGATGCGAGGTATAAATCGAAGACAAACCATCCTTTTTTCTTGTCAATTATTTGACTGCACACAATTTTTCTCAAGGAAAGAAAATCCTAGTAATATGATTCCAATACAGTGATGCATATCAAAATCAAATCAATGGAAAGCTCTTTTGAGTTTCAACCTCTTCATAAGCAGAAGTTGAGATTGAACAATGATCAGAAAGTTGAAATTCAAAGCATGCACAGTAGAAATGATTAAGAGTTTCGAGTAAGTAAGACTTACTGCAACATATATGGTTGAGAAACTAGCAATCGTCCAATATCTTCCTAGATAAGCATCAGCAACGAATGCTCCGATCAATGGAGTGATATAGCATGTTCCACCCCAGTTCAAGTTATTTCTAGTAGCTGTAGCACTGCTCTGGTTCAGTCTGTGCTTGAAATAAAGAACTAGATTGGAGCTCATCCCATAGTACGCCAATCGTTCACAAAATTCATTTCCTGTTTATAAAGGCTAAAACTGTTAAGCATGTCTCTTGTGATCAGATTGCCTTAGTTGTAATAGAAAATCAAGAAAAGGTACCTATAATAAAAGGGCAGGCCCTCCAGGTCCCAGTCTCCTTTCTGTTAGCAGGATTCCCCAGATAATCCACAGTTCCATCTTTCGTATAAACATCGTCCTCTGCCATGGTGCTATAGAAGTTCTTGTGCTTTGCTTATTCTCTGCAATCTACTTGAGATATTGCAGTCTTAAAACTGCACCGCGCAAAGAAATATAGCAGTATTGAATTTCCTGCCAAATATGGAAACGAAACAAATGTCAGGTGCAGCGGCAGAGGTTTGCTTCAGTTAAGGCCACTGTAGTTTTGGGACAAATCATAGTTTAATCGACGAGAAATGCACGGAAGAATGATTCTAACTAATTAATGTAAATCAATATGGCTTGACACCCTCAATTACAACCTATACACGACAAATTGAAAACCATCTTCCTGGTGTTGGTGATTTTAGAAACAGAGGTTTGTCAAGGAGAAAACAGATGTGGGATTTTGCAAAACTCAATACAAAGGAAAGACAAAAGGACAGATTAAGGAAAGAGAAAGAAGAACTCAAACCTTATGCTTGAGACAATCACGTAATGTTCCCAGGAAAAAGCAGCTAAGCTCATCAATAATGGAGAAGCAGACTTGTAAGAGTCTTTAGGATGAGAGGGGTAAAATTCAGAAAGCAACGCTGGTGTGCCCCTGAAAGGTCAGCAGAAAAACCGGCCACGACGTCAATCGCATTTTTGTGCGCGCCCACACTGATAGGATACAGTGATAAGATATAGATGGTAGTATGGTGGTTTAATTGTATTTTTAATTGTATTTTTTTATTTTTAAATTATTATTTTTTTATTTTAAATCATTTTATATATATATTAAAATTAAATTTTAATAAATAAATAAAAACACTTTTAAAGCTACTACTAATTGATTCCACCGTTCCCTTTGTTTTTCCAGTTGCTTCACGTTATGCAGCCGTTGAAAGTTCAAATCTCTCTCTCTCTCTCACTAGAAAAATAACACGTGTCCTCTTTTATGTGGAAAGATTGCTAGGTATGTTGCCATTACATGTGCAATAAATGGTAGCTACAACCATTGACATTATTGAAGATGAGGAAAAAATTATTGAAGAAGAGAAGAAGTTGACAGTAGCCTTTGTTGAGAAAAGATGAGTTTGGCAGCCACCATTGATGACAAAGGAGAGAGGAGTTGCCATTGATTCCTATAAAAGAAGCATGACCTTAGAGAGCAAAATGAGAGAGTTAAGTGAGAGATATTAGAGTCAAAGATGTGAGAAATATAGGAGAGAGAGTGGGCTGCCATTGCAGCACTAAAAAGAGAGAAATAAAGTGAGGCTGAGAGTTGCTAAAGAGGGAATAATTCCTCCTCCTCTATTGTTGTAAATCTTGTTCTCTCCCTATATAACCAAATGGTTTCTCCCGTGGATGTAGGCGGTTTGCCGAATCACGTTAAATATTGTGTCAGTGTGCTTAGCTTCCAATGAGCAAATATCAGAACATCACCGGTCGAAATTCCCAACAAAGATTTGAGTGAGGTATTAAAATCAAGTGTTGAAGAGAGATTAGTCTGGAGTTATCTCGGAATCCATGGCATTTTTTTTCCAAGGGTAAGAGGTCATGGTAAAATTGGCATGAGATAAAAAAGCAAGCTAGACTAAATCGAGTGAGAAATTTAACCTAACTGGTTCAGAGCGTAATCTTACCATTCAAATACGCAAAAATATTTACACAGAGAGAAACATGGAGTGCCCAGAAAGATACAGTAAGTTCTTACCTTGTTGAATCTTGCGATCTACCATTACACACAGCAAAGTGAAGGTGCAAAGCAAGGGCTACACTATCTCCCAGTGCAAATCCAGCTCTTCGATCAGAACTAGATATGAATATTGACGGGGAGAGTAGGGAGCGTCAGCTTGAATGGCCCTGACCGGCGATGGGCTCAGGGGATCTCCTCACAAGCCGACTACCCCGGCCAGTTGCTAGCTTGCTATATATTCGCGTGAGGTCCCTGCAGTTTCCAGCTAGAAATGAGTTGCTTGGAACGTGTTTGGCGTTTAGTTCGTAAAAAATTTGATTTTTTTAAAAAAAATTAATATTTTTTTATATTTTTAAATGATTTATATTTTAAAAAATAGATTATTTAATTATACTGCATGGACTCCTACGATAATTTATCACAACTCCGGCAGCGACGCTGAGATAATGTATTGGTGAGCAATTTGCCCAAGGAAGGTACGGATCCCATTATTTTATTTTTTGCACAAATCATTTCTCACCAACACAACGATATTTTGAGTATTAATTAATTAATTAATATATTATGGTACTGAAGATTCCAAACTTGACAGGGAATCGCGCTCATAATAACAACCAGAGCATGATTTTGTCATACGGGTAATATAAATTCAACGATTAGGTTTTTAAATGCTTGTAGGAGATCACACGCATACACAGATATGTACATAAGAAAGTTCATGCACGTAAAATGGACGAGTAATGCTAATTTTTACTAAAATTTCTTCCTAATTTACTTCTCAAAACATTTCAATTGTTGGATTTGTGAGATTTTTGTAGTGAATTCCACTTGTTTAAAATGTTATAAATTAATCCATCAATTTTTCAAAAATTGAAATCAGTGGGAAATTAACAACTATTTTTTTTTAGAATAGTGGCGAAGCCAATGCAAATTATTAACAGGTATTATATTATATAGATAAGTATGAGAAATCAAT
Source organism: Populus tremula (assembly GCA_964019445.1). Lineage (NCBI taxonomy): Eukaryota > Viridiplantae > Streptophyta > Magnoliopsida > Malpighiales > Salicaceae > Populus > Populus tremula. The sequence continues at coordinate 8,403,043 of CAXHTJ010000019.1, read as the reverse complement.
TCAAAAAATATATACTAATTTATATCAAGTAAAACTAATTTAAAAATATTTATAAAATAAAAGAACTTACATTATAATTGTTTTTTTCGAGTTTTTTATATTTTGAAACCGTTTCATAATATCTTTATTATCAATCTCATCGAAAATATCTTTCTTGATGTGTACAACCAAAGTATCATTCATCCATTTATCTCTCATTCTATTCCACAATCTACTCTTCACAATATGCATAGCAGAAAAAACTCTTTATTGTTGCAACCGGTAAAAGAATAACAATTTAATAAGTATATATACTAATAAAATATCAAATTCTTTTTTTGTTTTTATTATTTTCTCTACAACACTAATAATATCTTTAATACTAAAAAACTTATTATCACCATGCAAATCAATAACATAGGTATCAAGTTGATCATCAAATATCATAAGACATGTATACATATGAGTCAATAATAATAAACAATAAAATTTTCTATAATTTTCCTTCCATAGCAACAATTCAATAAACTAATATTTAATATTTTAATATAAAAAATATTAAAAATAATTAATGGGGCGATTGCCCCCTTTTATTTATCTGCGGCTCCGCCACTGCTAGAAACAATACAAAAGTAACATTACCTGGTTGCTCATCTTGGAGTGGCTGATGCTTGTCTAAGCTTACCTCCTGGTGGTGTGGTTGCTGATGTGTGACCCTTGTATTGGGTCTTTTTCTGTTTACACATGAGGCTCATCCTCATGATGTTTAGTTTGCTCCTTTGTGGAGTTATGCCACTATGCTGTCATCCATCCCAGCTGCTCTAGCTTGGAACGTGGTGGCTTCTGCAGGCTTCAGTCTGGTGGGCATCCATTAGTTGGCTTCTGGTAGCTACTACTGCGGGTGTGGCTTTGCTCGCTGATGGATGAGCCCGGTTCTAACTGGAATGGCTTTGGTCACCCTCTCTTTTGCATGCTTGGAAGGAACTCATTAGGGTGATGTTCTCTCCCAAAGATGACCCTCTTGCATGTTGAGTTGGAATGGGCTGGATTTGCTGTGGTTAGCAGGGTTGATGGTTGTTTGTTGAGCTTCTTAAAGCTGCAGTTGGGATTACTACTAGAGTAGTGTTTCCTTGGAGATGTTCTTCTGGCTTGCAATAGAAGAACTTATACAGCTGCACTGCGCATCTTTGATATTTTTTTCTCTGCCCATATGGGGGTTGTCCATGTTTAAGTTCTCTGCCCACGGGGTTGTCCATGTTTAAGTTTATTTCTTGTATCCAAGGGAGTCTGTCCCTTTCCTCACTTTCTGTACTGCAAGCTTGTCTTGCTCTAGTTTGTTCAAGGGAGCCTGTTCCCTTTGTCTGGATATATATCCATCTGTATTGCTGGTTTCCAGCCTGTATCGCAAGCTTGTCTTGCAAACATTTTTGATCTATATACTTCTTACATTTGATCAAAAAAAAATATTAAACATAATTTTTTTTTGAATAATTTGTGTTCATGCCGTTAGTAATTGAATGGTGTTTTCCAGAAAAAGTCTATACAAATAACAAAATTTAATTTAAATATTAGAGAGGGAAAACGCCCACTTCGATTCTCAACCATATATATATATAAGAAAATAATGAGGGACTAAATTGAAAAATAAATTAAATTAAGAAAATGATGAAAAAAAAGCAATTAAAAAAATAAAGGACAAAATTGGATAAAAAATTAAATGTTAAGGGAAAACTGAAAGAAGAAAATCAGAAAAGATAAAGAAAAAAAACCATTTTGATATAAAAATAAAATAATAATAATGAAATGTTTTTTTTTTTAAAACAATCAATAAAGAGTTCAAAACAAATAAAGATCAAAAGAATAAGAACCATAATTAAAAGAAAAAAAAAAACAACTCTGAATTTGATTGACCTAACATGGATTTCAAGGAGAGGGGAAAGAAAAAAGAAGGAGAAGAAAAAAATATAGTTGTTGTTGAACTATTAAGAATCTCACTACACTCATATGCTTTGTTTGTTTCAAGGAAAATGAATTCCCGGAATTCATTTTCCTCACTTTCCCATGTTTGGTGACTATCAGGAAAATAAGTTAAAGGAAAACCAATTCCAGTCAACTTAAACTTTTCCTTTCCCCGTAGGAAAGTGTTTTCCTTTCCTTATCAAAAGGAAAACACTTTCCTATTTTGAGCTCCGTTAAAACATAGAAATCTCTCTGCATCTCTGTCTAAAAACAAAAACAACTGAAAAGCACGATTGAATCACACTCTTCAGTTCAGGTATTTTTTTCCTCAACAAATTTCTATATTATTTCTGTATATTATTTCCTTTATGTTTTCATCTTCTTCGTATTTTTTAGATTTGCAAGAACTCGTATTTTTTAGATCAAGAATAATAGCAAATAATCTTGATCTTGTTTGTCTGTTCCAACAAAACTTTTATTTCTGTTAATTTATCTTCTGCCTGTCAATTTTTTTTCTCATACCCAACCCAGTTTTTTCTTTCTCGTCACATTCAACCCAAAAAAACCCAACCAACTGAAGCATCACAATCAAGCCATAAAACACACTTTTTTTCTTCCACATTCGGCACATTCAACATCTGCACAGAAAAACAGAAAAACCCAACCAATTGAAGCATCACAATCAAGCCATTTTTTCTTTACACATTCGGCACATTAACATCTGCACAGAAAAACCCAACCAATTGAAGCATCACAATCAAGCCATTTTTTCTTCACACATTCGGCAGCTTCTTGAGAGAAATCAAAATCCCCAACAAAACCCAACTAGCCCCTACCCTGTGACAGATCCAGCACAAAGAGAGACGCAAACATGAGGGTAAACTGTCGGGTGAGAGAGGGATGAGAACTGGGGATGATGAGCAGATCTTGAGGTCTAGCTCTCCTGCTCCTTGCCCCTTCAATATGTGATGGTGTCCTGCTTCTTCAGAGAACAGGGGATTGGTGAGACAGAGCCGAGAGAGAACAGGGGAAGAGAGACAACCGAGAGAGAATGATCTGTGATAGGCGAGAGAGAACGAACAGTGATAGGCAATAAAATTATTAGGGGGAATTAGGGGAATTAGGGGAATCAGAGGGGAATGAAAGGCGAGCCTGAGAAACCGAAGTGTAAGTGACCGATTGAGAGGGGAACGACAAACCGATTGCCAGGGGAACGACAAACCGAATGAAAAAAATGAGATGGGAATGACAGTGGAATGAAATGGGAGCAGAAACCGAATGATGATGGGAAGGGGAATGAAACCGAACGAATGAAACCGAATGAGGAGAAGGAATGAAATTGTCTTTAATTTTATGGGAGAGAGTTAGAGATAGGCAGAACAGAGAAAATTACACGGGGAAGGGGAATGAAACCGAAATACGGGGAAGGAATGAAACTGTCTTTAATTTTATGTTAATTTATTCATATTGTTGTAGTAGAACCAATTATAATATATATTTATAATTTCAGTTATAAATTATGTGTTTAATAGCATAATAAAATATAATGTAATATAACTCTAAGTAGGTATTCTTCCAAAATAGAGTAGAATTGAACCCAACCATAAACTCGATTGTGTTGCCGCATACGAGATAATTTTCGAACTTATGTTTATTTAATTATTCGATAATCATATTATTTTTTAGAATTAAAATGGTTGATGTTATTGATCGTTGTGAACTTCTGAATTGTATATTATCAGCTTCTTTGAGCATAATTTATTGTATTGATTGTGTAAGTATTTTATATGCTTGTTTTAATATTTATTTCCCTATATTTTTAGGTTGTGTTATCAGAAAACTTCAATTTCATGTTATGGATAGTAAGATAATTAATGCAGCATGCATAGGAGCAGCTATAATTGTGATAGCTACAGGGGTAGCTATTATTGAAGAAGAAAGAAATCGAATTTATATACCAAGAGAACCACGTATAAATGCATTTGCTCAACGAGAATTCTATATTGACAGCCTTTTGAACCGTGGTGATCGACATTGCGTTGAACAAATTCATATGAAACCTGTTGTCTTATATAGATTGTGTGATGTTCTCACAAATCATAACCTATTACGATCAACTCAAAACGTGTCTATTAGGGAGCAAGTAATTGTGTTCTTACAAATTCTAGGCCAAAACCAAAGATTTCGGGTTATTAGTGGTATATACTATAGGTCTGTTGAAACTATCCATCGTTACTTTAGAATTGTTTTAAAAGCAATTCTTAAGTTATACAAACACTTCATTAAAGAACCAGAGGATACAGTTCCAGCAGAGATAATGAATAATAGAAGATTCTATCCTTATTTTAAGGTATGAAAACAATACCAATATTTTTATGAATTAATTAATTACAGTCAGAAGAAAATGTTATAAATTATTTTTTCATGTTTATATAGGATTGTGTGGGAGCAATTGATGGTACCCATGTTCCTGCAAATGTTCATGTTGAGATTCAAGGAAAGTTTCGAGGTAGAAAAGAAGGAACAACACAAAATGTTTTAGCAGCTATAACTTTTGATTTGAAGTTTATATATGTTTTAGCTGGCTGGGAAGGAAGTGCCCATGATTCACGGGTTTTAGGTGATGCATTATCAAGATCTAATGGTCTAAAAATTCCAGAAGGTATATAATAAAATATGTATTATATGCAATAAACATATAAAATGTCTTATTACATAAAGATAGTAATAGGTTTTTTTTTTTTATTTTGTAGGGAAATATTATCTTGGTGATGCTGGTTACGGTATTCGAAAAGGAATCATTTCTCCTTTTCGTGGAGTTCGATATCACTTGAATGAGTTTACAGAACGTTCACCAGAAAATGAAAAGGAGCTATTTAATCTTCGACACTCTTCATTGAGAACCGCTATTGAGCGAGGGTTTGGTATTTTGAAGAGTCGTTTTAGATCAATTGATGGAAAATCTTTTTGGTCTTATGAAACACAAGTAGATGTTGTGCTTGCATGTTGTATTATTCATAATCACATAATGGGGGTTGATCCTTATGACTTTCTTATGGAAGAAGTATGTTCGGATAGTGAACCAATTAGACGAACAATCAACTTAAGTCAACGGGAGGAAAGGGAAGAGAATAGGGAGTGGATAACAAAAAGAGAAATGATTGCCTCAACCATGTGGAATGATTATAACACTCAAAGAAACTAGTAATTGAGTGTTAATTATATGTGTTTGTTTTTATTATGTGTTGCTTGAGTTTGTATTATATTTGTTATGTGTTTGGAGTAGATGTTGACTTTATTATAATTTCTCTTTTAATTATTAATTGTAGTTTTTATATGAAATTTATTAAATCTAAATATTGTATGATTTTATTTTGTATAAATTTATAATTTCTTTTTTGTAGAAATGAGTTCCACGCAGAATGAAAAATGCAAGGGCAAGCACTTCACATGGTCGAAGCCAATGTCTCACATGTTGCTTGCGATATTAGCTGAGGAGACACTTAAAGGAGGCAAACCTTCTTCGACCTTTAAAGCAAATCTTTTGTTAAGGTGGCTACAGAAATCAGTCAAAAGTTCAACGTCCAATGCGAGCCTAAGCATGTGGACAATCATCTCAAGACTGTGAAAAAAGAATGGGGAATAATAACCAAACTTAAAAATAAAAGTGGCTTTGGCTGGGATGATTGTTTGAAGATGATTACAGTTTCGAAAGATGTATATGATGAAGAAGTAAAGGTATGATAAATATTATACTCTTTGTAATTTTTATATGTACTTTTGTTTATAAAATGCTATACAATGAACTAAAAAATTGCATATTCTAAACTTTATGAACAGGCACACCCCAATCATGACAAGTTTCTCAACAAAAAACTTGATATGTACGAGGCAATGACAATTGTTGTTGGAAAAGACATGGCAACCGGAAATTATGCCAAATCATATGCTGATGTCAACTTGGAAGAGAACACTGAAGAGCAATCAATTTCAATTGAAAATGAAGGTGAATATGATGAAACTTCAAAGGGAAAAGAGACATCTTCCTCTAGTACACAAAAGAGGCAACATAGGAAGAGAAATCGCATGTATGAAGATGATAGTGTTGAAAAGTTGTCTAAACAGATTGGAGATGTAGCATTTGCAATTCAAAGTCTCAGCAAAAATCAACTTGATGTTAATGCGTTGTATGCGGAAGTGATGAAAGTTGAAGGCTTTGATGAGATCACTCTTGGGGATGCATTTGATCATTTGGTCCAAAATGAAATGTTGGCAAAAGCATTTATGGCAAAAAATGCTAATTTGAGGAAAATTTGGGTTCAGAATTTTGTGAACCAACACTGCTACAGGCCTGCTTGCTAAGATGGTTTGAATATGTCGAAAATTTGGGTTCAGACTATGTTTGTTATTTGACAAGTATGTTTACTTGTTTAATTCGGTCTAGCATGTTTATGTTTGTAATTTGAACTAATATGTATGTATATGACATCGAAACGTAATATTTATGCATGACTGTGTTTGATGTTAGGTATTTATATTTATTTCTTAATGATTATTTGATATATATTCAAGGGGTAATTGCCTTTACCCGTAAAAAAAAATATTTATCCAAAAAACCAATCAAAATATTTTTGTATGTATTTATCTTTTAAAAAAATTCTTCATACCAAAAAAAAAAACCCAAATATATAACTATTACCATAAACTAATTTGGCTTTCTTCATATGAAAAAAAAAACTTATTTTAAGCTTTTAAAATTGAAAAAAATATATTACTAGGTTTTACTTCAAAAATATTTTACAAGCTTATTTCTATATAATATGATATGACATATATAGTTATATTTTATAAAATAAGCTATGTATGAATATAGGATATAATAATAATAAAAAAAATTATCATTATACTTTTTAGATTTTATTTTTTTATTGTAAGTGATTAAATATTTATATTAAATATTTTATATATATAGATAAACTTGAAAAAAAAAATTAATTCATTAATAAATTATTTTCCAGTTCATTTTTCATAACACAAACAAACACCGGAAAGTGTTTTCCAGTTCATTTTCATAACACTACCAAACATCGGAATTCACTTTCCAAAAGGAATTCACTTTCCTGCAAACAAACGGAGCCATAGTTCCATGAGCTTTTCCACCACTGAACACTTTAGACAACACAACGATTGGGTGTTTTTGGTTGCAGGAAGTTGCCGCATGGGCTACCCAAAGGTGTGAGCAACATCTGCACGCGTGTTCCGCGCTAACCTTTTTTTTAATATTTTTATTTGTTAAGAAACTAAATTGCCTCTAACTCAAATAAATCATAACGAATAGCGGTATTGAAAATATCAAAATACCATTTCGATCCTTTAAGGTTTTTTTATTCTAAAAGCAATAAATTAATTTAACTGTTTATTCTTTAAAAAACAAATGGTGTACAAGCCCTTCTTAACCTGTTACTTCTTTATTTGCTTTTATATAGGTAGATATGTTATTTAACTGTGTAAAGAAAATCGATAAACAATCATTAATTTTATAATAACAAATAAATCACATGTAAAGATAATCTTATCCATAAAGACATGCCATTTGTTTTCTGTGGTGAAAGGCAAAGACTTCTTTTTGGACTGTAGTAATCCACAGCACAATGAATTTAGCCCTACGGTAAAATATTGATGGGGTTTTTTTTTTTACTACGTTGATGATAGTGAGAGGCTATACCAAGTTGATTGAGTTACAAAATTAGTATTTTGATTTAATCCGATATTATTGTATAATTGTTGACCAATCATATATTTCTCGAATGAATTATATATTTTTATTAATTTTTTTTTAATGATGAGAAATTACAATTAAATAATAGTATCAAAATCAAACAAAAAACGAGTATCCAATATTTCATTACATCCTAGTTGATTGATAAATTATCTTTCTTGGTTGATTTCATTATTATTATCAATTTTAGATTAATAAGTTATTTCTAAAAAATGAACGTAGTTTAAAACTATAAGTTATAATTCATAAATTAAATGTTAAAATTTTTACTTTTTGATTAAATAAAAAATTAGTCAATTTTGTAATAATTTTTTATTTGAGTACAAAGTTATTTTTAATCAAATATACTCAAAAGTTAAAAAAAAAAAAAAAAGTTAAATCACTTTGTAAAAATCATATGATTATGTGTAAAAAAAAAAAAAGCTGGATTAACAGGAACTTGCATATCGTCCTTAAGAGGCGTGTCAAAATAACAAAGGACTTGAGATATGCACAACAGGTTTCAAGTTCAAGTCAGGACGTGCATCTCTTACAAGACTTTGAGACAATTGGGGTTTAACTCGCTCTCCTGGATCCACAAAATACACAGGATGGGAATAAAAAAAAAAAAAAAAAAAAACTTGCATATCACTTCACTTCTCTCTTGACAATATTTCATTTACTGGTACAGTTATTAGAGAAAACAAACATAAGAAACTGCTGTCCTGCAGTAGCTAGACTTTTGTGCTCTGGCTGTATATCATTACATACACATGGCTAAAGAGAGAACGTTCTAAACCAGTGATGCAACTAGTTTTGCAGTTGTTTGACAATCGTGGCGGAGGTCAAGTAACGATCAACGCAGAGTTCCTATAGCCTTCTTATAAGTGTACCAATTTGAGATCAAGAGAAAGACACCTAAATTCAGCACACTGAGTATTCCTAGTAGCCAGAAGAAGTAATCAATGTGACCGTAATTTAAGTTGTCCGGAATCCATCCAGCCTTTCCATTCTTAGTGCTGATGCTTGTAACAATGGTTACCAGAAGAGAGCTCAAGTAATTTCCAAGTGCGACGGTGGTGAGTGACAGGGCAGAACACATGCTCCTCATTGCATCAGGTGCTTGATCGTAGAAGAATTCCAATTGTCCGATGAATGTGAATACTTCGGCACAGCCTATCAGGAAATATTGTGGAACTTGCCAAAATATAGACATGGGCACGGAATCAAGGTCGTAGTAGTTGTTATTTCTCACCATTTGGAGTCTTTTGAGTTCCAAGATTGCTGCAGATACCATGGCAAATATTGATATGAATAGACCAATGCCCATCCGCTGCAGCTGCGTTAACCCGTTTTTATGTCCAGTGAATTTTCTTGCAACTGGGACAATAATTCGGTCATACACAGGGACCCAAAAGATGACACTAAGGGTGTCAAAGATGGATAAAGATGCAGATGGTATCTCGAAGGTGGAGTTTCCAACAAATTTATCCATTGTTTCACCTTGGAGCACGAATAAGTTCCCCATTTGGCTGTACACTGCTGAGAAGATGATACCAGTGGCCCATATAGGAAGCAACCGAATGATAGCCTTTAGCTCCTCGACTTGGGTTACTGTGCAAAGATTCCATGGGTCTCCTGTCCCCTTTATGTCGTCCTTTCCTGTTTCCACTGCTGCCTTGTCAAGGAAACTGAAGAGAGAAGATTACTAAAAAGTTTAGAAACTAATAAAACGGCTGGTTCGTCAAGAAAACAAAGTTAAGTAACCCTACAAAAGTTCAATTCTAGAAGCCTGAATAAATTATTGCCTGTGTGTTGCTAGAGCATTGTAAATTATTGAAGTTGTGCGCTCTCGTTAAAATTTTAGATGGGAATTCTGACCGAATCACATTGACATCGAACCATTTTATGTTTTCATAGCACGTGGTATGGATTTAGTTTTATTATTTTGCTGAATGCTGCACATCAGAGCAGTTTACTAGCAGAATTTAGCCCTTAAGATCTGGAATAGCCTCATTTCTGTAATGTTTTCCTAGGAATAGAGAATGTGGAGCTTGATAATAGCTTCAGAACACTTGTTGAGGAATGGATCCTATCAAATCACTTTCGTGATGCAGCAACGTTGATTTCAAAAGAACTCATCAAACTTGAGTTAATTAAATGATGTATCCTGAACTGCATGCAAGTTAGACTAAACCACAACTATCTGCTTTCTTTAAATTCAGCTATGTCATTATACATGTAATCAGTAAAGACACCAACCTAAATTCTTTAGTATGGTCGAGCTTGCGGCTTCCCTTGATGTTGGATTCGGCATCTGCAGTCTCATGCAACAGAGACTTGTCAGCAGGAACTTCAACTTTCTGTTTTCTGAAGGACGCTACCAGCACCTGACAGATGCGTGTAAGAGGGCTGCCTCCAGGCTTTTGATACCTGAACAACTTGGTACCTGAAAAGAAGCTCACAACAGCAATTGCCATGGCTATTGCTGGAATGCCAAAACCCCATCCCCAACTCACATTATCTTGTATCCAAACCAGCACAGAACCGGCAATAAGAGCACCGACATTAATCGAGAGGTAGAACCAGTTAAAGAAAGAACTCTTGTGTTTCTTCTCAGTTTCGTCAGCATCATCAAACTGATCTGCTCCATAGGATGAGACACAAGGCTTAATACCTCCTGTGCCAAGTGCAATCAGGTAAAGTGCTACGAAAGTTACTGCAGTTTGACCATCTGTTGGATGGCAATGATCTTTTGAATAACATTCTGGCCTGAGGCCATGGACAGTTGCTGACATTGTCAAAAGCGTCATCCCCTGTGAAATTTGAAGCTCAAGGTAAAACAAACTTATCCCAGAATAGTTGATCCTTTCCAAGGACTACACGGTTGAAGATAATCACAAAGAATGGATTACGTTTGACAATAAAAAAAGTGATGCGAGGTATAAATCGAAGACAAACCATCCTTTTTTCTTGTCAATTATTTGACTGCACACAATTTTTCTCAAGGAAAGAAAATCCTAGTAATATGATTCCAATACAGTGATGCATATCAAAATCAAATCAATGGAAAGCTCTTTTGAGTTTCAACCTCTTCATAAGCAGAAGTTGAGATTGAACAATGATCAGAAAGTTGAAATTCAAAGCATGCACAGTAGAAATGATTAAGAGTTTCGAGTAAGTAAGACTTACTGCAACATATATGGTTGAGAAACTAGCAATCGTCCAATATCTTCCTAGATAAGCATCAGCAACGAATGCTCCGATCAATGGAGTGATATAGCATGTTCCACCCCAGTTCAAGTTATTTCTAGTAGCTGTAGCACTGCTCTGGTTCAGTCTGTGCTTGAAATAAAGAACTAGATTGGAGCTCATCCCATAGTACGCCAATCGTTCACAAAATTCATTTCCTGTTTATAAAGGCTAAAACTGTTAAGCATGTCTCTTGTGATCAGATTGCCTTAGTTGTAATAGAAAATCAAGAAAAGGTACCTATAATAAAAGGGCAGGCCCTCCAGGTCCCAGTCTCCTTTCTGTTAGCAGGATTCCCCAGATAATCCACAGTTCCATCTTTCGTATAAACATCGTCCTCTGCCATGGTGCTATAGAAGTTCTTGTGCTTTGCTTATTCTCTGCAATCTACTTGAGATATTGCAGTCTTAAAACTGCACCGCGCAAAGAAATATAGCAGTATTGAATTTCCTGCCAAATATGGAAACGAAACAAATGTCAGGTGCAGCGGCAGAGGTTTGCTTCAGTTAAGGCCACTGTAGTTTTGGGACAAATCATAGTTTAATCGACGAGAAATGCACGGAAGAATGATTCTAACTAATTAATGTAAATCAATATGGCTTGACACCCTCAATTACAACCTATACACGACAAATTGAAAACCATCTTCCTGGTGTTGGTGATTTTAGAAACAGAGGTTTGTCAAGGAGAAAACAGATGTGGTATTTTGCAAAACTCAATACAAAGGAAAGACAAAAGGACAGATTAAGGAAAGAGAAAGAAGAACTCAAACCTTATGCTTGAGACAATCACGTAATGTTCCCAGGAAAAAGCAGCTAAGCTCATCAATAATGGAGAAGCAGACTTGTAAGAGTCTTTAGGATGAGAGGGGTAAAATTCAGAAAACAACGCTGGTGTGCCCCTGAAAGGTCAGCAGAAAAACCGGCCACGTCAACCGCATTTTTGTGTGCGCACAAACTGATAGGATACAGTGATAGGATATAGATGGAGTAGTATCGTGGTTTAATTGTATTTTTTATTTTTAAATCATTTCAATATATTATATTAAAATTAAATTTTAAAAAATAAAAAATAAAAAAAATACACTTTTAAAGCTATTACTAATTGATTCCACCGTTCCCTGTTTTTTTCCAGTTGCTTTATGTTATGCAGCCGTTGAAAGTTCAAATCTCTCTCTCTCTCACTAGAAAAATAACACGGTCCTCTTTTATGTGGAAAGATCTGAGTGAGGTATTAAAATCAAGTGTTGAAGAGAGATTAGTATGGAGTTATCTCGGAATCCATGGCATTTTTTTTCCAAGGGTAAGAGGTCATGGTAAGATTGGCATGAGATAAAAAAGCAAGCTAGACTAAATCGAGTCAGAAATTTAACCTAACTGGTTCAGAGCTTAATCTTACCATTCAAATACGCAAAAATATTTACACAGAGAGAAACCTGGAGTGCCCAGAAAGATACAGTAAGTTCTTACCTTGTTGAATCTTGCGATCTACCATTACACACAGCAAAGTGAAGGTGCAAAGCAAGGGCTACACTATCTCCCAGTGCAAATCCAGCTCTTCGATCAGAACTAGATATGAATATTGACGGGGAGAGTAGGGAGCGTCAGCTTGAATGGCCCTGACCGGCGATGGGCTCAGGGGATCTCCTCACAAGCCGACTACCCCGGCCAGTTGCTAGCTTGTTATATATTCGCGTGAGGTCCCTGCAGTTTCCAGCTAGAAATGAGTTGCTTGGAACGTGTTTGGCGTTTAGTTCGTAAAAATTTTGATTTTTTTAAAAAAATAATAATATTTTTTTATATTTTTAAATGATTTATATTTTAAAAAATAGATTATTTAATTATACTGCATGGACTCCTACGATAATTTATCACAACTCCGGCAGCGACGCTGAGATAATGTATTGGTGAGCAATTTGCCCAAGGAAGGTACGGATCCCATTATTTTATTTTTTGCACAAATCATTTCTCACCAACACAACGATATTTTGAGTATTAATTAATTAATTAATATATTATGGTACTGAAGATTCCAAAACTTGACAGGGAATCGCGCTCATAATAACAACCAGAGCATGATTTTGTCATACGCAGGGGCGGAAGCAAGGGGGGGCAAGCAGGGGCCCGGGCCCCCCTGCAAGATATATATTTTTGTATTACTAGGTAATTAAGTATAATTAAATAAAAGTAAGAGTTATTATTTAAAAAAAATGATCTTTTCTTTGAATTTATTCTTGATGTACGGGAAAAGAAATTATTTTACTAGGTAATTGAGTTTATTCTTGAGAATTCCCAGTTTATTCTTGAGTTTATTTTGCGAAATAAAAAAAAAATCATCAATTTAATCTAATATAAATCATGCAATGATAAAAAAAAAATATAAACAAAATTTTTCTATAAGAATATTAAAGCAAAGCCATTAATTAATTTATTTTTCATCAAACAAAACAAGGTAATTTAAATTTTAAATCTATTTTTGTTTTTTTTGAGATGTTTGTTAATAATTTGATGAATTTTTTTTATAATTCTATCATTTTTGCTCTCTTTTTTCCTCAGATATGCTAATTCTACCAATTGTTTTTTGAATTCTTGTTATAATGATTTTTTTCTAATTAATTAGATATATTTTATTGATTTGTTTTGATTATGATTGAATTTTTTTATGTTGTTTTTAGAAGAGCCACTAAAATTATTAATTTTTTCTTACGATATATGTTTTGATTTTAGGTTGAACCATGAACAAAATAAAAAGAATTGATATGATAATTGATTATTCTATTTTATGAAAAAACGACGAGCACAATTAAAATAAATATTTAAAGAATTATTCTTTATTATTATTTTTATTTTAAAATCTATCAAACATAAATAATGCTTCGCTTTAACTAATATTTCTTATATACTTTGTATGTTTATATTTAATAGGTATAATGACCAACAACATTAAAGTATTGAATGTATTATGAAAATGAAATTAACTTCATTGCTTTGACTCAATTTGATATTACTCCAAACTTTTTATTTTATACAAAGATCATTATATGTATTTGTAGTAAATTATTTAAATAAAACTAAATTATGCAGGTTTTGATTTATAACTCATGTACAATAAATTAAAATAAATATTATATTTTATTATATTAATTTTGGCCCTCCCTAACAAATAATTCTAGCTCCGCCCCTGGTCATACGGGTAATATAAATTCAACGATTAGGTTTTTAAATGCTAGTAGGAGATCAGACGCATACACAGATATGTACATAAGAGAGTTCATGCACGTAAAATAGACGAGTAATGCTAATTTTTACTAAAATTTCTTCCTAATTTACTTCTCAAAACATTTCAACTGTTGGATTTGTGAGATTTTTGTGGTGAATTCCACTTGTTTAAAATATTATAAATTAATCCATCAATTTTTCAAAAATTGAAATAAGTAGAAAATTAACAAATTTTTTTCTTAAAAACAGTGGCGGAGCCAAGACAAATTATTAACATGTATTATATTGTATAGATAAGTATAAGAAATCAATTCAAAACATATATACAAATTTATATTAAATAAAATTAATTTAAAAATACTTTTAAAATAAAAAAACTTGTATTATAATTGTTTTCTTCAAGTTTTCATATTTTGAACCACATTCTAATAGTTTCATTATAAATATTATTGAAGATATCTTTTTCAATATATATAACTAAACTATCATTCATCCACTTATTTTTCATTTTATTTTGCAATCTACTTTTAACAATATATATAGCAGAAAAAACTCTCTATTATAGCAGTTGCACGCAACTAATAAAAAAATGATAATTTAATAAACATATATACTAATTGAAATATTAATTTTTTTTTTGATTTTACCATTTCTCTGCAAGACTACCAATATCTTTAATACTAAAAAACTCATCATCATCATATAAATCAATAATATACATATTAAATTGATCATCTATTACCATAAGGTCACTATATATGCATACATATGAGTCAATAATAATAAACAATAATAAATTTCTAATAACTTTCCTTCCATAGCAACAATTCACTAGACTAATATTTAATATTTTAATATTTAAAATATTTAAAACAATTACAATTACCCATTTTGTTTCTCTGTGGCTCGGCCACTGCTAGAAACAGTATAAAAGTAACATTAAACATAAAAAAGAACATAAAAATGTACTATCCCGTTGTCGGTAATAGGACTCCTCTTATTTTATAAATAATAATTACTTTAATAATCCACCATTATCGCACAATCTATATCAACCTCCCAGCAAAATTTAGTAGTCCACGGTTTCAGACCATGCGGGGAGATATATATATATATATATATATTAAACAATGGGTCTGCTGCGGAACAAATTGTAAGAAGGAAAAAAACAGAATAATTTGCGTTCATGCCGTTAATAATTGAATGGTGTTTTCCAGAAAAAGTCTATACGAAATAACAAAATTTAATTTAATAAATTAGAAAAGGGAAAAAGCCCACTTGGATCTCTTTTGGGAATGAAATTCAATCATAAATTTGTGATATCCTTTCGCAAAAAAACAAAAAAGTAATGACTTCAATATGAAAAAGAATTAGCTGGGAAAATGGCAAGCCAATCGAATTGCTAGCTGAATATTCTTTGAAAAGTACCTAAGACTTTTCAGCACGTCTCTCTCAAAGACAACTTGAGCTCCCCGGCCGTATCAATTAGCTTGATCGATCCCAGGGGATTAGTCTCTTTATATCTTAGTTTTAAAACCTGGAATATTCCAACAAGTCGAGGATTCAGAATTGAAATCGAACCGAGTTAAAAACAAATAATAATAAAAAAATTTAATAAAAATCAGTTATAAACGCATTGATTTTTATTTTTTTATATTTTTTATTAAAACAATGTTGTTTTGATTTTTTTTAAAAAAATATAACCCGGCAAACCAAGCCAGAACCCTGTAACCAGACCGGCTATTCCATTGTTTACCATTTCCATGGAAAATCTTCCAAGATCAAGAGCTTTTCAAAGCTGGTCTTTCCCAGGCTACTGAATACGAGAGTGAGATTGCGGAGCCTGGGTTTCATAAACATCGGCATAAAAAAGTCTGTTGTATGTTTAAGTTGACATTGATGCTGGAGTAGTAAGCCTGAAAGTTGTGTTGTGTGTGTTTATATGATATATATAATAAATGGTAAGAGGATGATGTTTTTTTTGTTTAGAAATGTATTAAAATTAATTTTTTTTATTTTTAAAAAATTATTTTTCATATCAATATATCAAAATAATTTTAAAATATAATTTTTTATTTTAACTAATTTTTTTTAAAAATACAATATTCATTTCAGCGAAGAGAGTGACCTAATAGATTCGAAAGATTTACTTATGGCTCCTTGTATAGCCTGTAGCCGCACCAAGAAGGGGAGCATATGGTTGATCCTCTAAGAAAGGGGGGCATGGGCCCGGTCTCATTACGGGTGATATGCAGTCAGGCCCTTTAAGAGAGGACGCTCGGCCCAGTTTCTCTAAATAAGGGGATGTGCAGTCAGGTCCTCTATGAAGGGATGCTCGGCCTAGTCCTATTTAGTGGATTTTATAGAAGAACCCAAATCCCATCCCTCATCAATTACCAACCTTTTATTTTAATATTTATTATTGAGCTTTTAATTATTAATGATTTATAATATATAATAAAATTGTCGATAAATATATTATAAAATATGAATAAATAGAAGGCTACGAATTGATTAATTTTTATTTTTTTAAAAAAATATGGTATGTTGATAGATTTCTAAGAAAAAAATCATAGAATTCTAGAGGTGGCTGCTAGTTAAGTTATCATAAGAGGCATGAAAAAGGGATTAAAAAACAAAAAAGGCATCAAATGCTCGCCGAGATTTATTAAGAAAGAACCCCATAATATCCCACCAGGCCCGTAACTTTTAAAAGGACCATGGGCGTTTTCTTCAGGCCCACAATCAACTTCAATACTCCCAGCCCGTCTTGTTTTTTCTCTAGGGGCCCGGAAGCCCAAAGATCGAACAACAAGACTAGACATCAGCCCAAAGAAGCTTAAAAGGACCACGTTGAGGTTCTTGCTTACTGTATAATTTTGTCCTGAGAAGCGACTGGATCTCACCATTCAAAACAGCTCCATGTCACCTAAAGCACACGGCAAATTGGGGGTGCTAGATGGCTGCTCGAGGTGGCGTGGCAGTTCATGTTGCCATAGTTAGCAAATTGATGGGCCTTTTGCTTGCATCTCACCTAGTTTCTAAAAATATGCGAAGCCTTGCATTCAAAGCTACTAGTCAATCCTCGAGGCATGCACCTTCGACTTTTCTATCTAGAAAACAGCCCTGCACTGCACTGCACTATCTAGACCAAAAGAAGCACAAAAATATCCAATGATCAATTTGCCAAAATAGATATTTTCAAAAAAAAGCTAAATTTGGGATATTTGATGGTGTTTATGGGTTCGGTAGCTTCTGTTTTAAGAGGTAAAAAAATATATTTTCAAATAAAAAATACATTTGAAAAACAGTATGCACCAATTAAAAAATAAACAGTGTTTATATGCTAATTTATATATATAAAAAACGTAATCATTAGATTTTGGGTGCACATTATATTTTATAAATATCAGTAAAGCGTTGGTTGTAAGTTGATGGGTTTGGACCTCTAACCTTTCTCTCTAGAAGAACAATAAACCTGTAATCCTATTTATTGCAAATAATAACAAGGCAGATTACTCATGGCAACTCAATTAGTTTGTGATTAAAATGTGATAAATTATTTTCGTAAGTGGGATACCAAAGAGAGGTTAGATGAGCTGTTACCCACCCTGAAAAAATCTTTAGCTTTCAGAGAACAAAATTCTCCCACTACAAACATCCATGAAAAGCATCCTTCAACCATAAATACTGATAGTGCTTAGGCTAACATCCCCTTTCATGTATCCATCGTCTACCCACCACGTCCACAAATTTCAACTCCATCAGCCGCCGCCTCTTCTCGAAGGTTTCTCTTCTGAATACACATGAAAAATGACAATAACATCTGTAATTTCATTATTACATGAATAATCATTATAGAAAAATAATTAGTGATTATATTGTAGATTTGAGCATTGATGTTTAGCCTATCATTAGTTAGATAATCCGCGCTTCACTATATGTTCACTTTTTATTTTTATAAAAAATATTATAAAAATCTAAAACTCAAGAGAATTGATTATGCGTCATAATCCATTAGGTTTGGGTCCTGATGCCAGGACCCATTACCCTTGGATCCTAACGCATCATCCAAAAGAATTGGATCTTGGCGCAACATACATTAGCTTTGCGTCTAGACGCAAGACCTAAGAGAATTGGGTCTTGACGGGGGAACCAATTCGCTTGGGTCCGACGTCATGACCCATTAAACGAAGCACCCAAGCAAATTGGGTCCTAATGAAGCACTCATGCTAATTGGGTCTTGACGCAGGACTCATAGTCGTATGTTAGACAGTGGTGCAAGATCCAAGGCATTTGAGTCCTGACGACTGACTTAAAAGATATGGGTCCTGACACAGGACCCTTGAGAATTGGGTCATGGTATAGGATCCATTATCCTTGAGTCAGGCGAGGCTGCAAGACCCAAGGTATTTGGGTCCTGATAATTGAACCAAGGTATTTGGATCCTGACGTGGGACCCATGAAAATTGCATCAAGCGAGGCTGTAAGACCCAAGGGATTTGGGTCTGTACGTGCTCATGTCACACCCAAGCAACTTAGGTGAGATGTCCCTTTCCAGCCCCAAGTTTTTAAGGTCTGGAAGGGTATTCCTGATCCAAGTTAATAATAATAATAATAATAATTGATTTTACCCCTTAAATCAATTATATGTTTTTTATAGTAATAATTTTATTTCAAATTTAATAATATTAATGAATATAATAATATTATTAAACTCATTTGATCCAAGTTTTCATAGTTTTTAATCCCTTTAAATCAAATGTATGGTTTTTCTTTAATAGCAATAATATTTTTCAAAAATTTATTAATGATGAGGATGATAGTTTTTTATTTTACCCTTCAAATCAAATCTATGGTTATTTTTCAATATTGATAATAATTTTTTTCAAATTTATTAATTATTTTATTAATAATATTAATTATAATAAAAATAATAGTATTTATAATACAAATAATAATATTTTTTATATAAATACTTTTAATTTTTTTAAAATAATTATATTTAAAAACTTAAGATCCAAGAACCTATAGTCCTGATGAACCCAATAGAAATCGATCATGACGTCTGATCTAAGAGAATTAGGTCTTGATACATGACCCATTAACCTTGGGTGTCGACGTTAGAACCAAGAGAATTAGGTTCTGATGTAGGACTTAAATGAATTGGATCTGAACGTAGGACCCATAACCTTGAGTCCTAACAACAGACCCAGGAAAATTAGGTCCCGACACATGACCCATAAGAATTGGGTCTTTACATAGGACACATGGTCTTAGGTCAAGCAGGGCTGTAAGACCCAAGGGATTTGTATCTGCGCTCCTACCACACTCGAGCAACTTGGATGAGGTGCCCTTTTCAGCCCTAAATTTCTTTGTTCTGGAAGGGGATGCTTGACCCAAGTTAACAACAACAACAACAATTGATTTTACCCTTGAAAAGAATTCTATGTTTTTTTATAGTAATAATATTTATTTCAAATTTAATAATAGTAATGAATATAATAACATTAAACTCACATTACTCAAGTTTTTATATTTTTAATCCATTTAAATCAAATTTATGGTTTTTCTTCAATAGCAATAATATTTTTCCAAATGTAATAGTAATTTGGGTGAGGTGCCCTTTTCAGCCCTAAGTTTTTTGGTTCTGAAGGGGATGCTTGACCCAAGTTAACAACAACAACAATTGATTTTACCCTTGAAAAGAATTCTATGTTTTTTTTATAGTAATAATATTTATTTCAAATTTAATAATATTAATGAATATAATAATATTAAACTCACATTACTCACGTTTTTATATTTTTAATCCATTTAAATCAAATTTATGGTTTTTCTTCAATATTAATAATATTTTTTTCAAATTTAATAAGTATTATATTAATAATGTTAACTATAATAATATTTATAATACAAATAATAGTATTTTTAATATTAATTATAACAAAAATAATAATATTTATAATACAAACAATTATATTTAGAAACCTAAAACCTAAGAACCTTGGGTCCTGACACTGGATCCAATAAAATTGGGTCATAACACAGGACCCAACGCGCAGTTCTGCAAACCCTAGGCGTTTGGGTTTGCGCACCTAGACAGCGGGTCTTTAAACCCGCTTGCCTGGGTCTGCAGCTAGGTGTGTGTGTATGGCCTTAGTACCCAAGGCTTAGTAGCTCCAGCGCCAAGTGTCTGTTGCTTACAGTTACGCCCAGGTGCACATGTCTAGTCCTAATGCCTGGGGCTTGGGAGCCCATTTCCAGGTGTCTGCTATTTGGAGCCTAAAGCCCTATCTAAATCCAAACTGACAATTTTCTCCCCAACTAAAAAGATTACCCCAACCCGAATAGTCTTTACTACTCTTTGTGGCAAGTGCAGCTTTGCCATTACACCGCTCAAATCCACAGTGCTTTTAGCAAAGTGTAAACTCAAACAGTGCAATGTATATTGAAATCACTCATATTTTATAGTAATTTACAGTAATTCATTGATCCTCCAAACAGTACAATCATAGTTTATAATGATTTGAAATAGTATAATCTACTGTGAAATCACTCACAGTCCACAATAATTTACTCTACAGTAAAACAATGATCCATTTTAGTTATATTTAATAATAATGCATGCTAAACACAAATATATTTTCAAGAAAAGTCGAGAGATCATACAAGTTTAAATCTATAAGTATGTTAAATAATAATTAATGGCAAACATGCTTTCAATACAAATATAATAATAGAACACTAGTATGCATATCAAGTTTATATTCAAACTCACAATTGTTATTAATTTAAAGTTCGAACATGCTTACTAATATTTAAAAATATAAATGCTAAAATTAAAATAAAAGAGAGCATTTACTTGTTAAAACACTTTAAAGTAATGAGATTTTTGTTGATATCAATGATTAATAATTTGTTTTCTTAAGGTTTTATTGTTACTCACTTATGTAACTAGAATATTTACAATATACCTTACAAGTTTTTCAAAATATCACCTTGATTTAGATACAATTCTAAACAAAATCTTTGAACTAAAAAATATAAAACTCAAATATATCTCAAATCTAGGAGGAAAACCAAAATTTAAAATGAGATGAAAATACTAAAGTATGAGGTTAAGAAGTAAAAATCTAAAAAATCCAAGTCAAAAACTCTTTCTTCACATCCCCTTCTAATTTCGAAAGCTAAAAGGTTGAAGAAAGATTTAATTCTAACCATTATTAACATTTAATTAGTCACTATAATCATGAGTTCAATCAAGAAAAACCAAGGATTTATTAAACGTGCGACTTGGATTGTAATATCATGATAACAAATTATGAAATCTAATTCTCAATCAACTTAATATATATTGAATAACAAAATTGAAAGAAAATATTAAATTAAATAATAATAATAATAAAAAGCCTCGAGTGAATCTGCTAAATCCACAATTCGAGTCACACAACCCACTAATTAAATATTGGTTTATAGAGTCGCGCTACACTACAACTCAAATTAAAAAAATAACATGAAAAAAAAAATACTCAGGCCATGTGAAACTATTTGATATTATTATTAAGCATGACCTAACAAACTAATTTTGAAACCTCTCGATTCAATTTTTTACCTAATTCAAGTTTAAAATTAAATAGAATAAGAGTTATCTTGATATAATCCAATTAATTTATAGGTACAAAAACAACCCATAAAGGAAGTAAAAAACGTGATTTGTTACTTATCCTTTTAAGTTTATAATCCAGGTGAAAGACTCTAGTGGACACTCATATTTACAATTATAGCATCAATCGAATATAAATGATACTAGGGTTTCATTGGAGCCAAGCACCCCTTCAAACAATGGAGTCCATTGAGTGATGTCATCTATAATTTTTTTAGCATTATTCAAACTCAGACTCAGCTTCGTGACTCCATTTAATCATGGCAGACCATATTTAACTATAACCTTGAGAAAGCAGGAAACTATAGCCTCCGTAATTCCATCAAATTTTGCAATAATCTAGTAAATAGAATCCCATTTATCAAAAAAGGAAAAGAAAGAAAAATAAAGAATGTTCCCGATCGTGGAGCCTCCCTCTCTTATACTTACCCGCCAATCAAATGCTTAAATATAGTTGCAAATCGTAATTAGATACAGGAATTCATCACTGTAATGAAGCGAGGCTCCTTAGAACATAAGCTCTTAGTTAATAATTAAATTAAAGGGAGTTATGTTTCGGTCGCTGCCGCCCACGTCATTTCCTTTGACTTGAACGAGGGTGGAAAATCTAAGACTTTATGGTTATGTTAGATGCGATCGGGTGTACTTTACCCAATACGGTTGGACCAAACCCAGTTGCTGACCACCTAGTCAAATGAAACATGGCATCAAGGGGATCGCTTCAAGACGTGTCTTATTAGTTGATGGATAACTGCTTTGTGTGATACACAAGAAAACAATATTGGAATTTCTTGTTTTATTTTGACGAATTGGTTTCTGGTTACCTCAACTCAGGGCTAGCTTGCCCCTCGAATACTCCTGCGTCTACCTAATTGTCTAAAACGACCTGACAGCAAATGAGTATATTAATATTGCCTTTGCCTTATAAGGTGACATAGGTCAGGCATTGCTTGTGCACCAACACAAAAGAAGAAGAAAGATATTTCTCTCTGTCTTCGTCTGCATAGAGAGGGAGGGAGACTAGGAAGAGCTAGTGGACATGGACATGGCACCATGGATTCGGGTTGTAGTTCTGGTGGCTTGTCTGTTTCCGGCATCTGTGGAGTCCATGGTCCGGCACTACAAGTTCAATGTAAGTTGTAATGGTACCAAGTACTATATTCCTGGCCTAGCTAGCAACGTGTTTCCATGCATGATTAGTTAATTTCCCCTTAATCTAGTTAATCAAATCAATATTGCACCATGCTCATCATTCTGTCATTGAGAACCCAGGTCCTATGTGCACGGTCCTTTTTCTTCCGAGCAAAGTATAATGCGAGCCTCTTGGTTATAAACGGCTAATACAATACTTTACGTCACGTGACCTTGAAATGACAGTGTTTTGTCTAGCAATTCCCATGCATATGCATGCCTTGTTTTGAAGGTCGCATGTAGACACGTGATCAGAAGCTCCATGCGAGGATATATACATGAAAACGCAATGTCCCTGGTTCTCTCTGCAAATCTTATTTCAGTCTTCTGAAATTCTGATGAAGCTTGTCATAATTAATTAAGATAATTAAGTTTCCGTCTGTTCTTGTTTTGAGGGTTTCTAGCTGGCCAGCTGGAAGCTCTTGCATGCATGAGCTTCACCTTCAAGCTATGATAGGCAAAGTTTAAATAATACGATTACTTGGTGAAGTGACTATTTTTATGGAGAAAATTTAAAATTTAAGATCAATTGGTGCGTAATATTATGGCAGAAGCTTAGCTGGTTTCTCAATATTACTATCCTTTTGGTTTATACATCTTAATCATATATATTTTATTCTAGCGAGCAAAACTGCATTGCATTCTGCATGGAATGCAGTTTTTTTTCGTTTTTCTTGGCTTTAATATTAACGCAGCTGGCATTTCCAATTCGAATTATCGTGTCTCATACTTTCTTTTCATGCTTTCATTTCTTGATGTTTTGTATCAAATTTTTCAAGTCAAATGACCGATCAAACACTTCAAAGATTTTTCTCATATATATACCTTTGTATCATCTTTAAAACTAGAAAAACACGACTTATGTAGCTCAAAATTCTTATATAATGGACCACCTCCGCGCACACGTATAATCTCAATGCATGCATACCTTTAAGTTGAGTGAGTTATCAAAAAGATCACGAATTAGTTGTTCTTTCTTAATGCATAAGTGATCAATATCCAAATACAAATTTAATTGGTAAAATATAATAAACCTACCAAATCTTGATTATCAAACAGAAAAGTGATATTATTGTTGAGGGCAAGCCACCTAAATTAAGTTTGGTAACTGTAGCCCAATGTTGAACCTCAAGATTGTTACTGTGTCGATGTCTTCTTCGTTGTATCTCACGGCTGTTTAATTTTCATGAAGGTGGTAATGAAAAACAGCACAAAACTGTGTTCAACAAAGCCCATTGTCACTGTGAATGGACAGTTCCCAGGGCCTACTTTAGTTGCCAGAGAAGATGACACCGTGCTTGTGAAGGTGGTCAACCATGTCAAATACAATGTCAGCATCCATTGGTGAGTCTTCTGTGAATTACAGATCTTACTAAATTTTCACGGCGTCCGTTAATTTTTGGCTTGATTAAGATCATTATGCTATTTACGAATTCTGATCAGGCACGGCGTTAGACAACTGCGGACCGGTTGGGCCGATGGCCCTGCATACATAACGCAGTGTCCTATTCAGCCAGGGCAGAGCTTTGTGTACAATTTCACCATTACCGGTCAGAGGGGCACTCTACTCTGGCATGCACATATCCTCTGGCTCAGGGCAACTGTCCATGGTGCTATTGTAATTTTGCCCAAGCGAGGTGTTCCGTACCCATTTCCTACACCACGCAGGGAAAAAGTCATTATATTAGGTGAGTCTAGCTCAACTTAACGCCTTCAAAACTTGAGCTAGTTGATGGCTGACTCGGTAAAACTAAGTTTCATGAGTGCATTGAATGCCCACAGGAAATTATTGTGTTGCTTGTGCTTCACAATTAATCCATATATCAAGTAATTATTAGTTGACAATTATGTATTCGGGTAGAATAATCATTGGTCAACAATCAATCCAATTTTTCCAATTGTAGGTGAATGGTGGAAATCAGATGTTGAAGCTGTGATCAACGAGGCGATGAAATCCGGGATGGCACCTAATGTCTCGGATGCTCACACAATCAATGGCTATCCAGGGCCTGTCTCAGCCTGCTCTTCACACGGTAAAAATTAAAACAACTAGCACAGCAAAACAAGCTGTTACATTCTGACGATCGATAGCTAGTTTATTGCATTCGTTATCTTTCTCAATCATTCTATCGATTGCAGGAGGGTATAATTTATCAGTACATCCCGGAAGGACTTACATGCTTCGGATTATCAACGCTGCACTAAATGAAGAACTCTTCTTTAAGATTGCTGGCCATCAACTCACTGTTGTAGAGGTTGATGCCACATACGTAAAACCCTTCAAAATCGACACCGTTGTCATAGCCCCGGGCCAAACCACAAACGTTCTTGTGACGGCAAACCGTGGTTCTGGCAAGTACTTGGTTGCAGCCTCACCTTTCATGGACGCACCCATTGCGGTTGATAACGTGACTGCCACAGCCACCTTACATTACTCTGGCACCCTTGCGAGTACCATCACTACCCTCACCGTACCTCCGGCCAAAAACGCCACTCCGGTAGCAACAAACTTTACGAGTGCTCTACGCAGCTTGAATTCGATAAAATATCCTGCTAGAGTCCCGTTAAAGATCGATCATTCTCTTTTCTTCACCGTTGGCCTTGGCGTTAATCCTTGTGCTACTTGTATCAATGGAAGCCGTGTTGTGGCAGATATCAATAACGTTACATTTGTGATGCCAACAATTGCTCTCCTTCAAGCTCACGTCTTCAACATTAGTGGTGTTTTCACAGATGATTTCCCTGCCAACCCGCCCTCGCCATTCAACTACACAGGCACGCAACCAACGAACTTTCAGACAGTGAAGGGAACAAAACTTTATAGACTTGCTTATAACAACACAGTTCAGCTAGTTCTACAAGATACAGGAATGCTCACTCCCGAAAACCACCCTGTCCATTTGCATGGCTTCAATTTCTTTGAAGTTGGAAGGGGAGTAGGTAATTTCGATCCAAATAAGGACCCAAAGAAATTCAATCTTGTTGACCCAGTGGAGAGGAACACAATTGGGGTCCCATCTGGTGGATGGACCGCTATAAGATTCATAGCAGATAATCCAGGTAATTAATCAAACATTTCTGCTTTAAATAAATCAGTACTCCCTCTTTTTATCCATTCTGAAACATTTTTCCCCTTTTTTTGATGTAGGGGTTTGGTTCATGCATTGCCATTTGGAGGTCCACACAACATGGGGACTTAAGATGGCATTTGTTGTAGACAATGGTAAAGGCCCAAATGAATCTGTTTTACCACCGCCTCCTGATCTGCCAAAGTGCTAGAGAAAACAATGCAAGGATTCTCTTCTGTGAACTGTACATACAGGAGAGGAAAATTGCAAGTCAGATTGAGCAGAGGCAACAAGGGAGGGATCAAAGGGAGAGACCGCTGAATTGTTTAGAACTAATAAGAAAGAGTTCTTTCGAGACTGGCTAGAATCAATGAATTATTGCTCGGGAATTTTAAATAAAGTCACACTGAAACTTTCCATCCCTTTTTTTTTTTTTTTTTTGGTTTCTTGGGGGGGTTGGTTTTTCACAGTAATTTGCTCTTTGTATATTCAGCGATGTAATTATGGAATATGCTGTAATTAATTAAAAAAAAACCCGAAAGATATTGAGAATTCTTTATATGTTTTACATGAATTTTTCATGACTTGGCATGTCAACAACAATCCCTCGAAATATATTCCATGCTTTCCATTTAAGTTGTCTCGAGAGAATTTTCCTTCGGATTTCCACAAATATAAATAGGAACACTCGAGTACTGGAAAGAATTTCGAAGGAACAAAGGTGGGCTAAGAGAGACAATCTCTCGAAGATCCATTCTAGGCCCGAGGCCACTTGTGTGTATTTTCTCATTTCGTGAGCCACGAGACCACCGAGAGTTGGAGAATACCACTCATAACGATGTTGGATTATTAAACGTAGGCAAAGCTAGAAGTTGCTAATAATTTTATATAGCAAGATTGGCAGTGGGCTCTTGATAGTTTAATGGGCTGGGCTTTTATTCTATTTTTGGTCGGCCTTTCTATTTAATGGGCTGTGCCTGTATTCTTTCTTTCCAGTCATTAACAGCACTGGTCTAAAATTAAACACTAAGTAGGCTGCCATCAAATGATATGATTATATCATTAAATGATATGATAATAAAAGATTAATACATTGATTATTATATCATCACACACACACACACACACACACATATATATATATCAATGTAACATATTGATTTATTTACCGTCACCTTAATATATATATTGTCATGAATATATCGAGAGAGAAAATCAAGAATATTTTGAAAAAGCTTCTGCAAGCACATTGCCAGAGAGCTGTTGACTTGCGGATGCCTTCCGCGAAAACGAGCCACGAGTTGGAGCACGCGCCTGGTGAGAGGAGCAGACTCGAACTCAATCACGTTGGCTCAAACTTTTTGACTTTTATGAAAGAGCACATAAAGGGAATCTTTCCTTTAATGGAAAAAAAATCGATTGGGGTGCCAAACCTTTTCAATTATTGAGACATTGCTATAAATATTTTAAGCAGCAGCAGCAGTCACCATCGATTCCAACCATCCCACATGGCCTACCCCTACCCCTACCCTTGTGTCAAGGGTCACCACCCCAAGTCCAAAGGGAACTCCAAATGGATGCTTCTATACATAAAGAGACATATTCTCTATGAAGTAAATAAAGCATATTGCATAGAAGGGATAAAAGATAGCCCTTGAGTCATCGTTTTTAAAAACGGAAAAAAAAAAAATACTTCGGTACACAGGAGTTTGTTTTATAAAAAAAAATAACACAATGCCAAAACCATCATAGTTGTATATTTATTTTTAAAATATCATAATTTCATAAGACACACAAATCACACATGCACAACCATGAGATGCTCTGATAACACTTGCGCGATCTCAAGATGAGCGGGTAAGAGAGCAAGGAGTTCTGCCAAGATAAAAGGAAAAGGGGCTTTCACGGCGGAGAGAAAGATCAAGAGAGGGAAGGTGAGGTTGAGGGCGGCGCGGGGAGGAGAAGAGAAATAAACAAAAAATGGAAAAATCTATTAATTTTAATTTAATTGGATGTGAAGGTCGCACTTGAGCATCTAAATAGGCTGTACATGCATGACATGTGTATTTAATAAAATTGTATTATTTAACATCTAATAGGTAGTTAATTAGTAATAAAAGTTTGGAATTAAAGGGTTTAATTCCTCTATACTTTTAAGTTTGAGTCACATGGTTGCTAATATAATGGTCGTTGTAGATTTATATGGTTGTTAATTTTAGAACCCGTGTGATTAGTTTAGGTGCGCATAAGCTAAGCCGGACATCCATGTTAATAAAGAAAAACTGTATTATTTTAAAAAATAAATTTATAGCTTTGATAATTTAGATACATTTTTTAACCATTATATTTATATATATAAAAAAAAACCCTCCGAGATCCGTAAAGGTAAAGGCGGAAGCAGCTATTTTAAAATATGGAATACGTTTTTCTGCCTAATTTATAAGGATACCATTATAATTTTATACTTGAGATGATTTTTCGAGATTGACGGTATTTGTTTTTTTCTTGTATTACTTTGATTCCAATTTCTTAAGTTTTTTTTTCCTCTGTTAGCAAGAGAAAAGGAGTGAAGAAGAAGGGAGAGAAAGAATAAAGAAGACAATACTGTCGTGTGGAACAGTACACGAAAGAACCAAGTACTGCTTTCATTGTTGTAGGATATTTAAAAAAAAAAAAACAATTGTATATAATTAAACAGCCAGAAATAACTGTTTAACTAGCTTTTATTTATTTATTTTTTATGTGACCCATAATGCACTACCCGAAAACAACTAGAATATGGGACAAACGCAACAATTTTCAAGACAGATTTCTTCCGAATAAAATTTTCAAGACGTGCATGAATAAAGAACAACCTCATGCGGCAGCTATGTTTTATTGTCGTGCGTGTCGCTAAAATCATTCTAAATTAAGTGAATTTAACCGGGTTAATAACTTGTTTAGTTTAATATTAAAACCCTAATCTAGATCAAGTCAGCCCATCAAACTTTGACCAAGTTTAATATAGAGATATAGAGACAGGAACTTATTAACTGGTTCACATCATTCACTTCCCACTATGATTTTCTAGTGTCATGTTCGTATTAAAAAGAGTTTTAATATTAATTCACCAACACAGTTGAATGTTCGTATTAAAAAGATTATTTTTTTTTCTTGATTACGTATCCCACATCAATATGGTGTATTAAAAAGATTATTTGAATTAATTTTAAAATTCAAACTATATATATAAAAAAAAATAACCAATTATTTTTACTAGATCAACAGGCTATAATGAGTTAGAGGTTGAGAAGGGCATTTCAGTGGAAGTTTTTTAAAAAATTAAAATTATTTTGAATTATTTTGATATATTAATTTTAAAAAATATTTTTAAATAAAAAATAACAACTGCTACTTTCCTAAACAACTCCGGGTAGAAATTAAAAGGTCCTAAGACATGAAACCGAAAAAAAGGAAGAAAATAATGGCTGTGTGATCTTGGAGTACCACAAGCAGCTACTATTAATGGAGGGCATGTTGTCCCATTTAATGGGAGGTGCGAGATTCGAGGTACCCGATGCAAGAAAGCATCTTTTCAACTTGGGCCTCTCTTTATTTCTTATAAAGCCCATCATCACATGCACCCAAGGAGTAAAAATTCTGGCCAATCCTGGGCTCTTGCCTCCAGGACACATAAATTCAATCATTTGTGGTCCTCTATGATCAGAAAATAATCATTTTGTGGTCCTTTTGATTTTGTTTTTTGGGTAATTGTCCTTTTTTATTTAATGAACTCATTAATTTCCACACGTGGCAAAAACAATGTCGAGATATTTTTATTCATATCGACGATGAAGTCACTGGAGAATTTATTCAATTAGTTGCATGTGAATTTAAATATCTGGAAATAAACTTAAAATCATTTTGATGGAACTATCTAAAATGATTAGCTGGTGGACGTTTTATCAAACATATATTTTGATAAAAAAATGAATTTTTTTTTTTTATTTGGATAAAAAGCCCAAATAATATTATAAATTTGACACACACGTGTGGAGGACCCTACAAAATTTATTTTTTAACAACTTGCTAACCTGTGTTCCTCTATATATTTAAACGAAATACAAAAAATAAAAGATTAAAAAGATAAGTTTTTTAAACGAAATCAAATAATAAGGGGAAAAACAGATTTTTTATGTCATGGAATCTCACTTATTTGGTTCCAGAAAAAAAAACACAAATTATTCTTCTATAGCTAATGTGATGAGATGGAGTTAGTAACATTTAATAGGAAATGTTGAAATTAATATAATAAGATATATTAATACAAAATTTATTTATTTCAAATAAAAATATCATATTATTTCATATTTAAATATTAAATAAAAAAAAGTTTTGCAAGGGCCGGGCCTGCTTATCTCCCCTGATTTCGCTCCTGGTTATACATATATCTTAAATTTAGCAATTAACTAATACAATTTCAAAACTCATAGAAGATAGATTTTGTGTGTGTGTGTATAGATATTAAATTTCTGAACCTCATGGAAATAAAAATATAGTCATTTATAAAATTAGAGAAGAAAAATAAACAATGAGAATTCAAAAGAAAATTAACTAGGGTTGATATAATTTTCTTAATCTTTAACGAAGAATAATTTGCTAATAATAACTATGTAAACATCTTTCATGCTGTATGAATTGTCGGTCACTCGTGGAAAGATCAAACAGTGATTGAAGAATGTAGGGACTAAATTAATAGCCCGCGGCAAAAAAAAAAAAAAAAAAAAAAAAAAATGATTGATTAATGAAGCCCCTCCTCTCTCTCTCTCTCTCTCTCTCTACTGGTCTGGGCCTCGATTCAGGTCCACTTCTAGCCGACTAAGCTCTGAACTCTGGGCTCCATGCATGTGGCAATGTGTGAAATACAGCCGAAGAGCTTGTGAATGGAAAGACACAGGTAAAAGACAAAAAAAAAAATTGTTTTCTATCTCTTATTTTTCCAGCTCAAAGAGAAAGTTATATTGAAGAGACCGGGTAATATTCCTATATTAGAGAGTCATTACTATTTATTGGTTAAAAGTATTACAAGTATGTTTAATATATTTTTATGTAAAATAATGTTTTGATTAGAGTTGTACTTAGTTATAATTAAAAGAATAGTTTTATTAATACCAAATATATTAAAATATCATTGGTTCTTCTAAATATTTTTTTTACCATTAAAGTGCTTATAAGCCAAAAACACTGTATTTATACTATTCAAAAAACTATATTACTGGTTTGGCTCTTCTAAATAACATATCTTAAATAACATATCTCCTTGAGAAGGTTAGAACAACAAGAGTTCCTCGTGGTTCCTAACCACACAAATTAATATATATATTTTTTATCGTTTTGATAACAATTATGTGTCACAACCTAGTTGATTAACCTGTGAGATTGAGGCAAGAGGTTGCAGGTTCAAGCGTTGGGGCATGCAATATTTTATTTCATGTTAAAAATAAATACCATTTGTTTTTCACAAAAAGGGTTATAGAGAAAAAAAAAATACAGGCTAGCGCGGCCCTGCTTTTGCGCTAGCCTTTTGTAGTCTATTTTTTATTTGGTTTTTTTTGCATTCTTGAAAAAAAAAAAATTCATTTACTCTTCAGTTTGACATATTCCTAAATACTATTATAAATTTTTATTGATTTTTTTTTAATTATTATGTGCATGATATGCAAATAATAGTATCAATAATAAATTGTTTGTAAAAAATTGATTTGTATTTTTTTTTTTAAATACTCTTAAATAGATTTTGAATGTGATTTTTTGTTGCATTTATGATTTTTTTAAACTTTCAATCTCATATAGAATATTGACATACTATTTTGATTGTTTTTTTGTTAATTTACTTTAATGGTCATAAAATATTTTTTTTAGCAGAAATAATGATTATAGTTAAAACTTTATGTTCATTAAGAAAAAATATCTTGATTGAAACAAATTAAAACGATTGTGTTTTTTGTTTAATAACAATGTCAAATAATTTTATGAAACTTGGATTTTTTTTTTTTTTACATTTAAAAGACTTCTGATCCCTTTTTACTATAGCGTGATCATGCAAACTATTATTACCTACAGTGGATTTAATGAGACATTATATATATATATATGATATTATGTTAGCTCATGCGGTTGAGATTTTTAAAAAAATAGGTTTGAGAAAACCTACAAATTATAATTTTTTTTGTAACTAAGATTTTATGAGACAATTTTTAGTAGAATAATGAAAAATAATATATATATTGATTAATTAAAAACTTTTAAAACTATGGTTGAGCTTCAACCACATTACACTAAACGGACCAGGCAGCTGCAAAATGGTGCTTGATGGCAAAAGAGACAGCCAGATGGATACATATGAAAGGTTTTGTTGTGACAAGGACCGAGAAAGGCGGTTGTCTGGGAGCCTATAAGAGATGTTGTTTTTTCTTTTTTTTCTTTTTTGTTTTCTTGATAGTTTAGATGGGTAGATATAGAGAGAGAGAGAGAGAGAGAGAGAGAGAGAGAGGAACAGTGGAGCAAGGGGACCGCTCGGCTGTATTGGCCGAGGCTCGCAAAGGATGCTCAAACTTAGAGCGGAAGAAGATATTTAGGGAAGATCGTACACTTAAATTACTCTGTTTCATGAATCTAAAACATTTCAATTTTTTTTTTTGATAGGTTCTATAATTTATTTCATGAATATATGCCATTTAAAAAAGCGTATGGATATCCCTTTATATCACATATATAATAGAAACAAGTACGAAAATTATGAAAAATTCATGAAAGTCATAAACAAAATATACTTTCTCTATTTTTTAAATCTCATGCTAGAGGAGTCCACTTGTATAAAATATTTAAGACCACCATCATGGCAAGATTAAAAATTAAAAATGTTAATCCAATATAAATCTAAGTAGTTCATTCAAAATAAATTTTTTTTTAACGTGTTTGGTATTATAATGTAAATTAATTTTTTTAAATATTTTTTTATTTAAAAATATATAATTTTTTATTTTTAATATTAGTATATCATGACCATAAAAAACACTAGAATAATATTAATTTGATAATTTTTTTTAAATCAAATATAAGCACGTTAAAAAACAGAAAATAAAATGATACTATAAAATAAAGATAACAAATTTTTAAGTCTTTGATTACCAACTGAATTATTTTCTTAAACAAGGTATCATGAGTTATTTGTTGTTCTTCTGCACTTCACATACAAATTAAATGAAGGTTTATTAGAATTTTAAATATTTCAAAATATATATTTTTTGGTAATTTATTTTATTTATTGACTGAAGGATTATTTAGAATGTTCACATTTTAGCATAAAAAAACCCTTTATTATCCCTAAAACCATCTTTTATGGTAGGAATTATTGCAAAATGCATGATATAAAAAACCATAACTATTTATTTGATTCTTATAGATAAAGTAAATAACAATGAAGTATTGATCTAACGATTACAACATTGTTATATTCCTGTAAGGATGAGAGCACAAGTTCAATTTTCGGGAAGCGTACTTATTAGAAGGGGCAGTCATGAATCTCAAATGAGATTAATCTCACTATTTAAAAAAAGTGTGAGGGTAACCAAGTAAGAATATATATAAAAAATGAAGTAAATCAAATTTGTGTTGGACTAAACAAAACTAATTACTTTATTTAAATTATTGTGATAATTTATTTAGATTTTTATAGGGCTGACTTGTTGATTAAAGATGTTATTCTTTTTTAATTCTTGAAATTCAAATTTATAAATAAATAAATATTTTGGGTCCATTATTAATTTAACCTATCTAATACATAATTTTCCATTCTAACCTTAATTAGCCGAGAGCAAAAAAAGGACTTCCACTGCTTTCTGATCCTTTTGTTGTTGGTAAGTTAGATGAACACGCGCTTAAAAGGAGAGTGGGGAATTGTAACATTCTCCTACTCAATTCCACTAACAAACATTTTGAAAAAGGAAGAGATGTGAGACGTGGTGGTTGGCTGGCTGGCTGGCTGGCTGGAGTTGGCCACTGGCCCGGGAGTTGCTTATGATGCCCTATGCTCGGGTCTCATAATCACAGACTTAACCTGTGACGTGGATCCAGCTCATTGGGTTAACTCTGTCCTTCACTTATGATTTATTGGACAATTATAATTAGTCAAATGTAGCCAATAATATTGTGCCAGATGTCAAGATCGAGGGTGCTTTGCAAGGACCCTACTTCCGTTGCTTGAGACGATAACAATGCTCATTGATGTGGGAGGCTGCCCAATAAGAGGTGTTGTAACTGTGTTAGGGCCCACGTGACCAGTGTGGTCTTACTATTGATCTGGACCGTCGTTTTGGCGGCTACCATTTAAAAAAACCGACAATAACATAAACAAGTGATGGGGAAAAGAAAAAGTATATCACAGTTGTTAATTTTCCTTAGATAATCATAAGAAATGATTAAAAAATTATTTATCTAGGTAGTTCGATCCGAGGGCCTAAATTAGAGGATTTATGTGCATCTGCTGACCATGTTTTAGCACAAGGAAGCTCTTTGGAACAGTTTGTTTTTTCTATGAGAAAATGTTTTTGAACAAATTTTTTTTATTTTAAATTATTTTAAGTTTTTTTAGGTTGTTTTAATATGCAGATATTAAAAATAAATTTAAAAAATAAAAAAATTATTTTAATATATTTTAATCAAAATATTTTTTAAAAATAACCATTATCATAATAACAAACTTCTATTTTCTTTACAGATGTAACTAAAATTTAAAATAAAATTTTTAAAAAAATTCAAAATTTAAAAAAGATTTTTATTTTTAAATTTTTTTGAAACAGAATCTTTTTGGTATGTTGCTGTTTTCTCGTTTTCTGTTTTTATTCTATATTTTGAAACTATTTTCAAAATTTTCACTATTCATCTGTATTTTCACCAATTTCTTTTACTTTCTTTTTGTTTCTTAAAGTTGTCTAAAAATTAAAAAGAATTAAAAATAAAAACGACAAGGGTAACAAATGTACAGTTGTTATTGTTCTTATGTTTCGAAAGAAAACAAAATCAATCAATTTTTTTTTATTGTTTCAGAAAATTAAAGAAAAAAGAAATGGAAAATTACACCAAACATCTTCCTAGAAAAAAAAAAGAAGGATGAAAAAAGAAAAAGAAAAAAAGAGAGTGAGAATTATGATAAGAGGGGAGGTACTTTTTCATTAAGTTGCAGGATCTACAGACCCCATACCAGCCAATAAGAACCCACCACCTTCAATCACTGCTTCTCTCTCTCTTCTCAAGATTTAAGCCACAAAGAAAAGGCAAAAAAGAAAAAGAAAAACTCGTGAGATTCATTCCTTGAAGCTAAGCTAAGCTAAGCGAGGTGCTTTGCTTTTGGGCTTGTGATTTCTGCTACTGTTTCTGTTCTCTCCTCCTACTCATTGGAGTCACTATACCCACCTTTTCTTTTCTTTCTTCTCTTTTCTCTGTTGCTCAGGCCTCAAGGAAAAGGAAGAAAGAAGAGATCTTTTGTTTATCATTCCCACCTTTTCTTTTCTCTCCAAGTTTCTTTCTGTTGGGCTATCAAATTCATTGAAGCTACAGAGACAGAGTGTGTTTAAGTTACAAGCTTTCCTCTTTTGGAATTCTTGTCAGTTGGTTTTTCTTTTCAGGTGTTATTGTTTTTCTGTGTTTTAAATGTTTGCTTCAGTTAAAAAGTTTTTTAGAGCTTAATCAGATCTCACCAGTGGTTTTAAGGGTTTAGGTGTTTTACTTCTAGATTGCTTGTGCTAAGTTTTCTTTGCTTTTTTTTTTTTTTTGTCCTTTGTAGATTCCTGAGGGCATGCCTACGCATAAAAAGCGATTCTGATTCCTTTCAAATGCCTTCTTGATTTAACGCTGATATTTCTGTGGTGAAACTTCCATCTCTCTGCATTTCCTCTTCTGGGTTCTCCTCCTATTCCTCTGTTTTTCCTCTCCTTCATACATCCAACTTCTCTAGCCACTTCTTGTAATCATAGTAACTGGGAAGTGAATTTGTTTGTTTGACTTCACTGGCATGTTAACATAACAACTTGATACAATGAAGTGGGAAACGGAAACCCTATCTCCTGGATCGTACCTTTCCAGCTCGAATTGGCTTACAGAAGAGAGCAAGAACACAAAATGGACTATAGCAGAGAACAAGGCATTTGAGAATGCTCTTGCAATTTATGATGAGGAAACTTCTGATAAATGGCACAAGGTGGCAGCTATGATTCCAGGGAAGACGGTAGAGGATGTGATAAAGCAGTATAAGGAACTAGAACTTGATGTTAGCTACATAGAAGCAGGGTTGATTCCAGTTCCAGGATATAGCTCCTCTCCATTCACATTGGACTGGGTTAATGGCAATGGTTATGGCTATGATGGGTTCAAACAATCTTATGGCCTTGGTGGAAAGAGATCTTCGACAGGCCGACCTACCGATCAGGAGAGAAAGAAAGGAGTTCCATGGACAGAGGAAGAACACAAGTAAGTTTCCATATGTATTCATATTATTGGTTAATTTGTGCTTGAATGGGAATTAATATGAAGTTATTGATTCGAGAAAAGGCTAGTTTCTTTTCTCTATTTTTTTTTAATAAAAAAAACTTGTATTTTTCCGTTGTATACAGTGAATTTAGTGTAATATGGTGGTAGGCCATACTACTCGAATTGGTGGTGGCTGAGAATATAATCCGTGGAAGAATCTAATCTGGAGGAGAGCATTATTGTAGTAGAATCTTTAAATTCAGTTACTGTGGATATGTTTTTATCGCAGTTGTACTTTAAATGAGGATGTGTTTGCCAGTTGCCATAACTTCGTTTAAAGTTTCTGTTTTGTAGTTGAGATATTTGCAATGGCTTGTTCCTTCGCACAAATTTCTGGACCTAACGATTCAATTTACCGCAGGCTGTTTCTGATGGGCTTGAAGAAGTATGGCAAAGGGGACTGGAGAAACATATCTCGCAATTTTGTTATCAGTAGAACACCGACTCAGGTGGCTAGTCACGCACAAAAGTATTTTATCAGGCAGCTATCCGGAGGGAAGGATAAGAGAAGAGCCAGTATTCATGATATAACCACTGTCAATCTCAACGAAACGAGAACTCCGTCACCGGACAACCAAAGAACATCACCTGATCAATCTGGGGCGATTTCTCAGCAGCCCAATTCTGCTGCCACGCCTCGAACGCATTTCCAATGGAACCAACCCAACAGTGGAGCAACCATGGCTTTTAACTCAACAAATGCAAATACGTTCATGTCTTCTCCTTATGGAATTAACTCGTATGGGCTTAAAATGCAAGGCCAGAATCCGTATAGAGGTGCTGTTCATAACTCTTACATTGGACAGCAAACCATGGGTTTTCAGATGCAATCTGCGCAGCACTACCCTCATGGATGAGAGAATGGTTGTTCTTTAATCCATGGCTCATAAGTCCGCGTCTTCTTTTCAGTAGTATAGTTTTGCTTATGCCTTCTTTACTGTTTTTTTTTCCTCTGGTCTTTTGTGTATAAGCTGTCAAGAACTTAGTCAACAGTACGTGAACTTGGAGGGGACAGGATTCTGTTTTGCTTGGAATTCAAATTCCTGATTGTAAAACTGAGGCTGGTTATCCTTGTATTCAAGAACACCTGCTCTGTGATGTAGGGGGTGGTGGCCTTACCCAAATGGGCACGGGGAATGTGTTATTTGGATCTTGTTTTAGAAGAGCGTAGGAATAATCTTGAAGGAAGAGCAAGTAATCATGTTTTGTTTGATAATATAATAATGGTTGTTTTTTAAAATATTTTTTATTTAAAAACATATTAAAACAATGTTTTTTATTTTTTTAAAACTTAATTTTGATACCCGCATATTACAACGACGCAAAACAATTAGGCTCTTAGATTTTATTATTACCTGCCTACCCCATTATTTGAATTTTGAAGTTGATACCTTAAAGATGTGCCCTTCAAGATCAAAGATTAAAAGCATGCAGAAGGGGATTTGCATGGATCAACAAGCAAACACAAGGAATTCCAAGTTAAGGTGGAGAGAAAGCAATAAAGGAATCAACGTGATGAGCATCTTCTATAATAAGTTGAAAGCTAAGCATTTATAGACCTGCTTGTGCAGTTGATGCACAAAAGAGGTTGACTATTATGACGTGTGTAGTGTTAGTATCTGTAGAAGATGACCACTTAAAGCTTGAATTCAATATGCAGGAGGATCTCTGAACTTTTCAGTATTCTGTTTTCTTTTTCTCCATTCCTTTGGATCAATAGTTGTAAATTGCATCTTGCATTTTAGCCTCATTTGATTAGCAGCACTCCAGAATCTGCAGCTGCACTTGAATTTGAGAAACGATTGCCTCTTGCTCGGTGGTGTGGCTTGTGGACAGCCACTGTGGTTCTGCACTTTCTGCCTGGAAAGTCCAAACTCACTCCACATTGAGGATAGATGATAGGAAAATCATGCAAGGTTTATATTTTCATATGATTTATAATAATAATAATGTAGAATAACACAATTTTTATATTATTCAGTTTTATTTGTTAGGTTTGATTCAGTGGATTATAAGTTTATTTTAGTTAGAGTTTAAATAGTTATATATATATATATATATATATTTTTTTTTTAATGTTAGATACTTTTTACGAATTGAATAAAAAATGCTACGGACTTTTCCAATCTCCATTTTTTTTTTCTTTAGCTTCTTTTTAATTTTATTTATTTGCTTCAAATCTTTATTGTCCTGAATTTTAGTATTAAATTCTGTTTTTTTAATTGTTTTCATAATTAAACTATTTGTGCAAATCCTAAAATTCAATACAGTTTCTAGACCCTAGGAATTGTGAGAAATCTTCACCAATAATGACAAAAAAATAGATGGTCTCTTTGACTTGGGCTTGACCTTTGAAACCGTAGTCGAGGCTGACTCTCCATTCCACTACAATTCCCTTCTCTTTTTTGCTTGAGCAATCTTTCTCCACATGGATCTTTCTTAAAAGATTCTCTTTAGGAAGAAGAAGATCCTTCCCTGGGGCTACAAATTACTTGATTAAACTATTATGTACCACAGTACCAAGCAAGATCCAGGCCAGATTACCTCCGTCCTTAATTAATCACTTAATCCGTACATCTTTTGTTCTAACCTCTCTTAGCATATATAATTATGATCCTGCCTAAGAATGTTCCAGGTTCATGAAAGCTTTACTGTTTTGTGATCCTAATTGTACGGTTTAACTTATTAAATAAAACTTCTCAAAGATTTCAATCCAATTTAATCACAAGCTTGGATAGGGTACTTTATATATATATATATTATATATATATATATATATATTTTATGTGGCAATAAATTCTGTTTTTAAACACGTTTTAAAAATATATTTAACTTTAAAAAGTATTGAATTAATGTTTTTTATAATAATTTTTTTTAATGATTTTGATATAATGATGTAAAAAATAAAAAAATATATGAAAATTTATTTTAATATATATTTTTTTAAAATATATTTTTAAAAAACATATTGCATCACACTACAGACACATGATTTTATACTCTTTTAAGTGGACATAGAGATTCTCTCTTGGTGGGGGGGAATTTTCATTTGACCTTTTAAGCATCCTTCACTCCTTCAGAAGAAAGAATCTCGTTGTTAATTAAGTGTTTTGTTGAACTAATGACTGCTGCCAAATGAGACAACTTAGCGATGATGAATTATCACTGCTGCTGCCATGAAATTTCAGTAAAGTAACTTCGCTTTTGTTAATGTTAGGTTTTGCATCCATGGCACACACAGAATCTTCCAATGAATCAATCATGGCATTGAATTAATGATTTACAATGCCTTGTAGACATAAAGTTTTTCTTTTTCTTATGATGCCACAGACATTGATTTAACCATCCGTTTCATTTCGATGAATTAATCATCCTCGCAATGATGATCTGTGAGCTATAAGTAACTTCAAAGAGTTCACTAGAAATGTGTTTCAAGTTTCTTTTGAACTTAATCTTGTTTGGCAGCAAGATATCTTGTGTTCCACACAAGATTTCCTCTTCTTTTCTCCCCTGTTCGTTTAACTAATTGCCTAGTGATGCCTGCAAACTATCAGCAAGAGGAACAGAGTGAAATCCACCTCAAGATTTCAAGTATTGGAACTTGGCATTTAGCCAGGTTGGCTGGTGTTAAAAGCCAAGCCTGCTGCCTTGTTGCCATTGATACCACCATTGCCATTTCACCGTGCTTTAATGGAGCAAACATGGTGAAACCCTAGTGACCACCCATGTCCCTTGCATATAGATGCTGTCATTCTCTTCAATCCATCCGATACAGGACAGCATATATCTACTGCGATCAAATTCAATAGGCGTAAGTGATACAGTTTCATTGCTGGTAGCAACAGGGCCATCCCAACTAGCTTTTTCAGCAATAAATGACAAAGAACAGCCACTATCCTTTTTTCTAAAGGAGGAGAAACCTTTCTGCAACTTGCACACGAAAGCACCTCCATTCACTTTATTCCTATTTCAATCAAGACCTTAACTGGTTACAAGTTACCAATTACAACCACAAAAATTATGTCAATTATTAACACTTTCGGTTATCTAGTGCTCTCTATTTTCTCAACTATATATTCTGATTCCTACAATGGTTTTAGTTGAAATATACTTCATACTATTTTCGACAATAATGCAGCTCTAATTTTCTAGCCATATGTTAAAAGGGTTCGTGAGGTTGCCTTATGAAGTAATTTTGATTCCCTACGAAGCTTATCTGGTCATCAGAGATCGAAGAATAATTACTTATCGAGGGCTTACTTTTACACACAAGCAAAAGAAGCAATGGAAAGCAGAAGCAGCATTCCGTCTATATATAACATTATTGCCCTTTCGAGTAAAACAAAGAGACTCCAGTACCACAATTAGAGGCATCTTGGGACAAGAGAAAATGGATGAAAAAAAGGAGCATACCATGATAGATTATTGTGGTTGCGAATCTGATTCTGCAATTCTTAGTCTTCCGAATTCCCTTTCCTTTTATTGACAGAGATTTGCACACTTGCAACATTGATGTGATATATCTATCTCACATAACCTCCTCATTATTGTCATCGCAACACCGAGTTCACTATTAATTACATGTCGAACAATGAAACAGCTTGGAGAAAATACGGATATGGACCACCGAGGGTTTGCAGACCGAGCTTGGAATGAAGTGTATGACAAGCATAGAATTGGTTCTCGGAATTTAACGATAGGAACCCTTATTTGCTGCCCTACCTGATCCAAAATATTGGACCTTGGGCTTATCTGGGCCTTCAATTTATTCAGTCAAAAGAATTGCCCGCTTTGCATGTTAACCCAAAGCCTGATGGAAATAGAGGTCCATCTGAATTATCTCTGAAATTCATTGGCAATTGCTCAACCTTTCTAAACCATGTCACGGGCAGTCGGCCACTAAAATCATAATCTCCAAATATAACATCTGTAATTCCCTCTCCTTCAGTTCCAGGCAACCAAGCAGCAATGAGACCATCTATCTTTTCCAAGAGCCATGGTTCTATAACCAAAGGTCTTCCAGATATCAGAATAACCAATGTGGGGATTTTATCAGCGACTGAGCTTATTATATCAGCCCCATTAAAGGGGATTGCAAGCTCTGAATTGTCACCAGTGAATTCTGCATAAGGATCTTCACCAACGGCTACAATGGCAAAAGAAAAATCTTGGCTTGCTAAGGTGTCTGGTGATGGAATTTTTTCATAAATCACCTCGGTTTCCTCTCCTATTGCTTCCTTAATGGCATCCAAGATAGTTGTCCCTGAAACATAAGCGACATTAATAAGTGTAATGCCTGCATTTTCTCACAGCATCATGTACTAAAGAGTGTGTGTGTATTTTTCCAGTAACACAATTATTATTGCAATGGCATTTCAAAATAGCAATGCCAGCCAGTTTAGCTACTAAACTCGAATTTGCATAATTGTAGGGACTGACCAGGGATCTTACAAGAATCATGAAAGGGTTCAATGGGAGATGGAGAGGGGAGGGCATGAGGACTATTCCCTGTTTGTGTAATTAGTAACTACTTAACAGACAAAATCTTGTTCCCCAACATGATACCGTAGTGATCAATACAAGTTAAAAGGAGAGTTAGGACATTAAATACACGTTCCAAGTCTATAAGCTGGCTTCTTCTCTTTCTTTCTTTATCATTCTATTTTCCTCTCAGGAAAGGGGAGTGAGAGGAAAACACAGAATCATTAGCGAGAAAAAAGTAGCACACTTTGACCTATCACCTACATCACACCCGCTCTCCCACAAACAGACACATCCTGAGAAAGATGCAAATGCAATTTTTGCAACCCATGAATATTCCAACAAGTGATCAAAATCAACTTGAATAGATAGTTGTTAGCATATCCAAGTTAAGAACTAAATGAAATCCGGACAAGGAACTCACACGAATAACTTGCAATAAAGTGTCACTTTGTACTCATGCAGCAAATGCATGTGGCAGGTGGATTATATATGCACTTCCCCAATAGTAGAAATTCCTACCAGGAAGCATCTTCAAAGAAAACTAGAAACCCCCTAGGCATCTGAGGATCTACATGCACATTCAGTTAAATTTCATCATTAGGGATAAATCCACAGAACTGCGTACCAATGGTGATTCTGCCACTCATCCCATTCCAGGCTATGGTCCAACCTCCACATTGATATCCAAGATCATCAGCATGTGTTCCAGCAACAAGAATCTTCTTAGCAGTTCTATCTAGTGGAAGAAGTGGTTTCTTTGGATTCTTCCCATTTTTTAAAAGAACTAAGGACTTGTGAACTGCTTCACGTGCCAATTCTCTATGCAGCTGCATAAAAGCATTAAGATAAAGAAAGGTAACTTAAGGAATATACTGAACAGTGTTATCTGCAACTACAGATGAAGGTTTAAATCTGTTACAAACTCTAGTGGTGAAAAAAAATGATATAGATGTACAAACTGTATGCACACGCACAACTTTTTCTAATACTCGGGATTTGATCTCCTCATTCACATTATTAAATCAGTTTCCAGTATTCCAACTGGTGGCATTATCATTACTGTGTTGCCCACCTCCATAAATATTCAAATTCAACATTTTTTCCTCTCTTCCCTTTGTATGTTGATCAGTCATCTCCCCATCCACAGATGGATTCAGCATTCCAGTACCCAAAATATTATTTGACAGTACCTAAATAATTATTTGAAGTGTTGATTTTACCATTTCAGTTTTGCGATTAAGGTGTCGGTTACCACCTCAGATGGAAATTAGATCCAGTGACAATGATGCATGATACAACAGTGGGAACGTCACTGTCTACAAGTATACCGTGTCTACCTCTCACTTGTGATTTTAAAACCTAAAAGAGATGCAAAAAGTAATTCGTCTTGGCTGGAAAATGGGGAAATTTTGTATCTTCTAATGAGAGAACTATGCAATTACTATGTGTTGGATATTCTGAAAGTTACCTTGCAACCAACTATATCTAGTAAAGATCTATCAGCAAAGGGATATTCGAAAAGACCAGCCACAAACTTCACTCTCAGTATTCTTTCAACAGCATCATCAATCCTGGTCATCGGGATCTCCCCTGATTCTGCCAGAAAAATCAGATCTTTCATGAATTCTCTATGTTTCTGCCCCACCATTACCTGAATATTTTGCACATTGGGAAGTAAGGGCATAAATCAAGGAAATAAACTTTTATTATAGGCTTGCTGGAGCTTGAGTTCTATCTCTACCATGTCAATTCCAGCATTAACAGCAGTGGAAACACAGCGACGATAGTTTGACCCGAGAGGTTTACTAAGTCGGTCTAGTGCTTCCCAGTCAGAAATCACAAAACCCTGCAACAAAAAAATGCTTCCCAGTCAGAAGTACCCAGACGTTCAAAAATTCATTTCCATAAAAACATAAAAGTATTTGATGAAAGCAGGAGTGATATTCCAACACAGCCTGCTATCTCCTCCCTCCAGAAAAGAAAAGGACGAAAGAGAAAAGGTGGAAACACTTCAAAATTTAAATGATTCAAAAGTCAGGTTGTTGAGTCTTATTGATCACCAAAAAGAAAACTTCGAGATTAACAAGCCAGCAAGAAATCAACCAAATTTTGCATATCATTGTTTTAGTTTAGTGTCAGTTTAACATTCATTTTACAGATAGAAGATTCTGAAATAAAAATTAGAGGCAATCTTTACCTTAAAACCTAACTTGTCTTTCAAAACTTCTGTCAGGAGAAAATGGTGAGCGTGCAGTTGGCGTCCATTCCAACTAGAATAGGAAACCATAATAGTGCCAACACCCTGGGAAATACAGTCTAGATATGGTGCCATGTGAATCCTCTCTAGGTCCTCATAAGACAATATAGTATCCCCCTCATTTAAACCTTTGTGAGTACCCCCATCTCCAACAAAATGCTTAGCACAGGCAATAACATTGTTTCTGGGATCAAATAATCATCAATGAAAAAGCAATTACCAATGGGGTTAGAGTAGCAAGTCAATTTACAAAACAACATATATAGGTCGACATTATGCATGCACGAGAATGGAACTGATCTGCAGAATCCAGGCGGTGTAGATTGAACTAGGAAATAAATTTCAGGCAATGACTTTCTTGCATTAACTCCAACAAGCACAACTAGAGCCTCATTGCCAGTGTTCTAAGAGAAGTTTCTAAGGCTTGTAGGTCGTATTATCAGAAAGCTGCTCACAAAAGTTCCTAACATGAAAGAGAAACAACGTTAACTG
Source organism: Populus tremula (assembly GCA_964019445.1). NCBI lineage: Eukaryota > Viridiplantae > Streptophyta > Magnoliopsida > Malpighiales > Salicaceae > Populus > Populus tremula. Next base: position 8,358,153 of record CAXHTJ010000019.1, on the reverse strand, counting down.
CACAACATTTGGTTATGCAGCCACTTGTTCTAGAATTTGCAACACTATAATCAACACCCTTTCGTGTGTAGATATTACTCCACAAATAGCAAGCCCAACACGTGAATTAACATGTGAATTTAAACACAAGTATGAAAATTTTCTCCATGCGAAAACAAGTCCTCAAGAACAGATCAGCCCCACCCCCCACCCTCCAGGAAAAAAAAAAATCATTTGGTGTCCAGAGAAATGTGATATTGTTATTTAACTTATTAAAAATAATGATCCAAACACCTCAAGATCCACTGGAAACTGGCTAGTTTGAAGATTTTGCAAGCTCTTTCATGATGTATTTCAACCAAATACATTTACACATCTTTTACAGATCAACTCATGGTGTATTTCAAGCTCAAACAAATTTCTATGCTTGTTATATAAACAAGTTGAGTCCCCAAAATCTGGTATTCGGCTTGATTGATTCATGAATATAACTTTCCTTTAAATGTTTGACACTAAATTATCATGAGGCATGTCTTGGAGTAGTTCAGTTCCACAGGAGTGTAACCCATTAGGCAACGGATGCTGCATCACCTCAACAAGGCTACAGGGGTCTACTTTTTTTTTTTTTTGACTTTGTTAAGTATTTTTATGAGGCTGTAGTCTTTAAGTTGTGATATATCAAACTTCAGCAGAATATCCACTCAAGCTATAGCTTATAAGTTATAACAGTCATTGACCCAAGTGAACTGAGCTCAACTTTGGTACAAGTGTGATAAGCTTAGGTAAGCAGGGTGACTTAAAAGTACCTTAAGCTCAAGCCAAGTTTGATAGATGTACAGAGACACTAGAGTTGAGTCCAAACAGTCTCACATTTGTCTCGGCCCAGTTCCTATGGCTCCTAGTAAAGATACAATATGCAAACCATGATAGTAATGAAAATGGAAAAATGTTTGATATTAACTTCTCTACCTTCCTGCCAAAAAAGGGTAGCCATTTGGGTGTCCTTCAGGTGGCTGTCCCTGCAAGCCTGTAACAATAGAGGCCATCTCTCTAACTATGTTAGTGTCTTCACTGTAGCTTTCATAGCATCTTCCCCACCGGGGATCCCTGCATACCTGTCAGCACCCATTGAATAAATTATTCTGCATACTATAGCTCTAAAGCAAGAAGGAATATAAACAATGAAGAAAACCAACAATACCACTGTATGTTAATTCTGGATTTTCTTTAAAGATACCATATTATTGTGTTAGAAGCACCGCATCTTTTCATAAGAAATGATCTTCTAAGATTAGTACCAAGCCAACTCAATAAAAGAATTATTTATGTCATTAAATTTAAAGAACCCTATTTTCATTATATTATGGTGGTTAAGTTCTTGTCATTTTAATTATTCATTAACTCATGTCCATTTGGTTTGAATTTAATAGCTCAGATTTAACAAATATGACAAAAGGAATATGAGAGGATCCCAATCCAGTTTATCAAGCATTGCATCTGGTCTCCAAACAGAGAGTTATTTTGAATCTTGCAAATATTCACCGACCATGAATACCACATTGATTAAACAAAGGTAATAAAAGCATCTAAATAAATTTTTACACTTCTTTCTATCACTACTTGCACGCTTTCAATGCAAAAACTTTTATTTTCTTAGGAAGAACTAGGTGATTCTATTGGTTTCTTCTTGGTGATTTTGCAAGTTGTACAAAATTTTTATATTAAAATGATTAGACAGTCAATTAATTCAGCTAGAAATCCTGCTGCAGAACAAATCATAACCAGAGAACTCAAAAAGGAGTACCCAATTGCATTTACAAGAACTTACAGCCACACACGGAGCAAACGTATACTGAATGCCACAAGCCCTAACTTCAAGAGCTGTTGCAACACCTATCCTCCGCACCAAATCTGCATCTCTATATCACATTTTGGCATTACAGTTCAGGACAAGCAGTGACACTAATAAGTTGACTCTGAAATTAATCTTTCTCTAATTTCTCAAATGATGTAAAGGTATCAGAAATGTTAATCTGAACATTAAGCTAGCTATCCCACTCAATAAAAGAACAGAATTAAAAACTCACCTGGTGGCTCCAAGGCCAACATTGTGAGGAAATATGGTGGTACCATAAACACCATTATTACCATGAACAGCATCAATCCCATATATAATGGGTATACCAAGCCGCGACTGAAGTGCTAACTTTTGAAACCAATCAACCATATCCGCCCAGTCAGACGACTTTGCATTTGGAAAAGGTGCGCTGCCTCCAGCGTTCATTACACTCCCTACCAAATAGTCCACTAACTTAATGAAGAAATGCTTAAAAGAAAGAAAACCCGAAAACAGAAAAACGACAGCAAACGTAAACTTCATTGAATCATTTAGACTATAACATATAAATTGAAGAGGATATATATATATATATATATAATACCAATTCCAAGATCCTGAAGATAGTGGGGAGTGGCAACAGAGCGTTCGATTTGGGTCATCTGGGCAACCTTCTCTTTCAAAGTCATTCTTGAAAGAAGGTCCTTCACACGAGCTTCAATGGGTGAATTGGGGTCTTTGTAAATGCAGCTGCTGCTTTCCATTGGTCTGATCTAACTGTCTGGAACTAATCTAAATGTTTGGGCCCAATTTGCTTTGAATGATTGAAAAGGAGAAAGATACGAGCAAGAGAATAGAAGTAGACAAAGGTAGTCCTGATGTTATTTTATAGCGGGAAAATGGTGGTAGTTACAGCCTACAAGAAGAGAACCACTGGCAAGGCAATGATAAGGTAAGGATGTGGTCTGGATTGAATGACAACGGCGAGACTGTAGTAAGAAATATTGATCCAAAGAATTCGACGGGTCAACTAGTGGACTTCTGCAAGATGATTCGTCTAATCAGCTAAAAGATGAAGATGATAAAAATATCATTGTATTTTCTTTTTGAAAAAATAAATTAATTAAATGGTATAAACTAATTTATGCATATAAGCAAAATTACAATAATCTTTTAAGTAAATTTTTAATTTTGAAAATTTTCTCTCTCTCTCTTTTTTTTTCCTTTTATTATAGATAAGTGGTTATAGAGGGATTGATTTCTTTTTTCTTTTTCCTTTCTTCAATTACAAATAAACATGATTGATTTTTTTAAAAAAATTTAAAATTATTTTTTATTATAAATAATTTTTATTACAAGTTTTTTTTTTTTTTAAAAAAATTATTTTCACATCACATTGTAATAATGATTGATCAATACTAAATCAACTAACAACATGAAATTATAGTTATTAAATCTAAATTAATCCGTCAAGTTAATTCAGGATTTAATTGACCCAATGACTAAACTAGGCTAGGTAAGATAAAAGATCAAAATAAAAAAACTAAGTTGACTCGTGACCTGACAAAACCTGCATGAGATTTTTTTTTTAAATGTATTTTTTTTCCTAGCCAGAGACCTTTTATTTATTTATTTTTAGTTTGTTATTAACTATTTTTAAAGTTCATTATATAAATACTAAAATAATATTTTATTTTTTCAATAAGGAATTTGAAATCATTTAATATATATACTTTATGTTCATAAAAAAAAAAATTATTTTTCAATGTAAGATTTAAAACCATTTAGTATATACTTCATGTTTATAAGAAAAAAAATTATGTTTATTCAATATAAGATAAAAAAACTTTTTTTATTTAAATATTTTAAGTTAAAAGAAAACATATTAATATAATATCTTTTTAATGTGGGATAAATTTTTTTTGAAATAATCTTTTAAAACTTTATTATTTATAATATATATATAGTCTATATTCACATGGATTGTTTCTTAATTTTTTATATGAAATATTAAAATTTTAAATATTTTTTAAATTTTTTTTCGGATTGACCCGAGTTAATTAGTGTAACCCGAGACCTGGTTTCTTAGTTGAGTCTGAATCGGGTCTGATAACTATGCATGAAATCAAGTATAAAAAATAAAGGAAAAAGTAATGCATTCTAAAATTAAAAAAAAAGATTAGTATCAATAAAATTAAATAAAATAATTAATATTATTGAAACTCAGTAATATATGAACATCCAATAATATTTATCAAGAATTAATTGAGTCTTGGAGATGGTCACATCAATTAACAAATGAATAAAATATAATTATTATTGTAAATCATTTTTTAAAACAATAAATTAATCAACTGTTATAATAAGCAGAGTTTTTTTATGTTAATCTGAAATTGTTTTTGTTGGTAAGAAATCATGGATGTAAAATTAGCTATTAAAATGAAATTTAAGAATATATGTGAATCATATCCTCCGGTGGTTAAGAGTTAAAAAATTTACAGTACATGCTAGCTGTCCCGGTCCGAATTTAATAATTATAATTGGAATGGTAATTTGAACGCTAATCGTCAACAAAAATGTTAAAGTGCATTGTTACCAACCGTCAGTTTCAATAGGTATAAGCAAGTATATATATATACCGGTTTTTTTTTTATAAATATTTTTTATTTAAAGATATGTTAAAACAATATATTTTTTTAGTTTTAAAAATATTATTAATACAATCATATTTAAAAAATATAAAAATATCAAAAAAATATTTAATTTAAAACAAAATATTTAAATTTTTATAAAATTACTTTCCAACAACAAAAACAAACAATAGTCAATAGTTGCCTCTTGAATTTCGATCAAATCACCCACTTCATTTAATTTTAATGTCTTCTAACTTTTTATTTATTTAAATTAGGACATTTTTTTTTTCATTTTCTAATGAAATTTGGTTAGTTTAACCTCATTTCATTAATTGATTTAGCTTTAATAAATAAATAATTATATGTACGAAAATAAAACAGTCAATTAGAAATATTCTTAATAAAATCGAAAAAACTATGTCTTGTAAGGTTGGATTCTAAGAATAAAAAACTCATGGATGTCCAATTCTTATGCATAGATATTATGCATGAAGTTGTTTCTGAACTCGTTGATCATTATCATCTCTGCATGCGTTGCAAAAAAGAAAAGAAAAATCTGAGTTTGGACTTTCATCTAATTCCTAAAATCTCTCACAATATCCTTTATTATGGATAGCTTTGAGTACTCATTATTATCACTGATGGTTTTGTTTTGTTCATAAAAAAAACTTACTCAGTGATGGACTCTTGAGGTTTGATCACTATCTTGTTGCAATACACAAGAGTTTTTGTTGAACAAATCTTGCATCTTCCTCGACAAGATTTAATACGAATAAAAGGGCATCAACAAGGAACAGGCTTTGTCATAAACACTAAAACTCAAGCTATTTACCATAATCAAGATCATCTCCAATTTAATATTTGCTATTAAAGGGAATTATCTCAGTGCCAATCAAGACATGAAAAATAAATACTAAGGAAAACCCTATGGTTAAAAGAAACAATAAGAAATTCTATGCAATTGTATTCTCCTCATGTTTATCTTGGATTTCCAACCCTCCTTTACCAGTATCATGATCCTTGTAGTACCTCTTCCAGAACCAGTGCTGCTTCCACACTCTCTCCACCATTTCATCAATTGGGATTCCTTTCGTCTCAGGTAGAAAGTATTTGGCAAAAAGGCACATTACAACGAGCATAGCACAGTATAAGAAGAAAGTCCCTGCTCGCATGTGGCATAACATGGTGAGGAATGTTTGAGCAACAAGAAATGTGAAAACAAAATTCATAATAACAGCAACGGAGAAGCCAGCACTTCGAGTCTCTATCGGGAATATTTCACTTGGGATTAGCCATCCCAGGGGACCCCATGACCATGCAAAACCAGCCAAGAACACACAGACAAAGACGATCACAAGTACGGCATAATGTTTCGCCACAACGTTTGTGGAGTGCAAATGCACTGCGAGGATTACTCCAATTGCACCCTGTAAGGAGCAAATAATGAACTGGTTTAGCAGTGCTAAAACAGATATCAGCAGTGGAAATTGAAATCATCGAGACGTTTGTTTTTGGCTCACCAAAGAAATGAACATCTGAATGGCTGCTTCAATGAGCAATGCTCTTCTACCAAATCTATCAACCACAACAATTGCAAACGCAGTGCCTATTGGTTTAACTGTATTAGTCATTATAGCCGACATCAATGATGCATTCTCACCTAACCCCATGGTTTGAAAGAGAACTGGGGCATAAAGCATGACCACACTGATGCCTGTGAACTGCTGGAAGATTTGAATAAGTGCACCGCATACTAGTTGAGGCCTACCTGACTGTTTCCAAAGGTTCTTGAAGGGATGCCTGATTTGTCTACTAAATTCAACAGCTTGCGAAATTTCTTCGTACTCTTTATCAACATTATCAACGCCTCTAATCTTCTTCAAAGTATACAACCCTTCTTCATTCTTCCCTCGTTCTATGAGGCTCGTCGGAGTCTCCACGATCATAAGAGAGCCAAGGAGGAGAAGTAAGGCAGGGCATGCTGCACCACCCAGTGAAATTCTCCAACCATAGGGGTGTAATTTTGAAGTGGCATAATTGATCACATTGGCTGTTAGAATGCCTATTGTGATAAGGAGCTGAAAACAAAGATTAAGGCCTCCTCTGTACCTTGCAGGTGCAATTTCTGATATGAATAATGGCACTGCCTGCATTAGAATTTCTCTTATATGTTATTTGGAAGCGGCAAACATGCTGAAAGTGATGTAAAAGTTGAGTAAAATAATGTGGTGTTCTGTTATTCCTTTCTGTACAAAGTTGAAGATCCCACAAATCACTCGAATATATTGTGTTATAATATGTTATTCGACCACAATAAGAAGCAATCCTAAGCAAGAGTAGGTAACTAAGCAGTGAGTGTTCATTACTATTCTCTAACAACCTTAAAAAATATATGAAGTAGCTTCTCAAATAATCGGTACTGCCTGATATATATATGTTTGAATTTCACCTGGTTTCCAAAACCAATTCCAGCGCCCAGACAAAGCCTTCCAGCGATCAACATGCCAATGTTGAGAGCAGCAGCATTTAAAATGGCACCAACAAGAAAGAAGACGGAGGCAATCTGCATGGTGGGTTTGCGGCCCCTTTTCTTGCAGCAAATTGAGCCGATAAAGCAAGCTACAATGGCTGCAAGGTAGAGGGAAGATGTGAAGAGCTGGAGAAGTTGACTGTTAAATTTGCAGTAGTTGTTTGCTTTAGCTTGATGCTTCTGGACATAAACTTCAGGGAAGAACTTTTCCAAAAACATATCCATTCCTGTCACTCCTCCTAGAATCATATAAAACCACAAGTACGAGAAAACAATTAACTTAAGATTATCTGTGCTTTGTCAGGCAATAATAATAATAAAAAAACTACCATGCCTGATCTAGTTTAGGTATGTACCCGAAATTCCAATGTCGTACCCAAACATGAGACCACCGCAGGCTGCAATAACGGTACAAACAATGACCTGCCATGTAAGCTTGGCAGGTAAGTCCCGACGAACACCAGATCCATCGACCAGGGTTAACTCGGGCATGGTTTCACCTAAATCTGATACCTCTGAAAAATAAAAAGAGTTTTCACTTAATAACAATATCAGATAAGGTCACTTTGCTGCTGGGATGAATGGGAAACGCTGCAACATATATTCATGACAGTCATCTTTAGAGCTTGAAGTTCAGAAGAAGTTTGTTACCTAGGAAATTGATAGCAGATCAGAAGCATTTAGCCAGGTGGCAGAAATTACGCAAGGATAGAAGTTTATTTATGAGAGCTAAATAATGGTTCTTATCGTATCGAACCCTTCTAAGTAATATCAGATTTCATTAACCGATTCCTAAAATCTCTCTTTTGGTTAATTTTTTTTTCTTTGTTTGAGACTGCACCTGTGGATAACTTTTCTGGACTGTCCTTTTATCTTATATAATTATTCTCTCCAAATCAGCAACCAGCCAAGTTAACAATAAAAATACCTCCTTCTGCTCTCTGATTGGAATTCTTCAGCATGAGTTAGCCATAAAAAACAATAAAGAAACACAAATTAAAAATGAGTTATGGTAATTTAATTTTTCAAATACTATGGCCACGATGCCTGCAACTCAGACATGCATAGATATTGTAACTCATAAACAACAACATGCAGCAATAGATTGATAGTCTGACAGATGACAGTTACATTCCTGCTATCACTTGGTGGCTTTGCCTCATGGTGTTTGTAGAAGAATGTTGATGGAGATTGCCCGATACTGTTCCCGTCTCTTGTGCATTGGATTCTTTTAAATATCAATTATATCTCACAATGGGGCCTCTCTGTTCATTCTAGACACTGCAAAATCTTTGGCAATTTTATTTTTTGAATATTTTCCTGTCATCTAAATCCTTCACTACTGATGACTCTGCCACTGGTTTATATTCTGCAAAAATATCTTTCTTTGCCTTTTCATAACGAAACGATCAGTTTCCTTCCAGGAATAGCATTAATGCGGTTGAGAAATATTTTCTACAAATAAGAATTTATGATTGATGCAACATATAGTAAAAGAAAGAAAGGACATGAATCTTAAGGAAAATAAAGAAGGAAATAATATAAAAAAAAATGATGTAGGAAGCTTTTTGGAAAAATAGATATTTTCATTGATTAGTTTTATTTTTTTATTTTTTTAATTCATTATTATTATGTTTTTCAATTTTTATTTATTTGAAATAAATAGTTTTACTATATTTTTTTATTCACTATTACTAGGGTAAAGAAAATTAAGTGTTGTTTTTGGTATTTAAGGGTTTTGACTTGCAATAAATTTTTAAATTTCCATCAAAAAGCTGGTTCGACGTGTTTGGATTTGTTTTTTTTTTTGGATTTGAACTTGTCTATATATCTAATAGATTACACTTTGCTGGTATTTTGGATCACATCCAGTTTGGGATTTTTTTTTTACCTGGGGTATCCTTAATATTTCATGTAAATGAAATATGATATATAATACTTAATTCATCTTGGTCTCGGGGATGTCAACATAAAATTTCAGTCACTGCTTCAATTTATTCATGAAATTCCAGAATATGGTCTCTGCTTTACCTGAAGAAACTAGGAACAAGAAATGGTTGAGAAAAGCCCTCTAAAATCTTTCCAACACTAGAGGACTAGTGTTCTGCCAATCAAATGAGAAAAGGTAAGTATATGTTCAAATATGCATCAATGTATACATATGCACGCAGGAAATAAGTTGATCTGATTCGTACTTAGCTTCATAAAGTAGCATTGACATGTGATCTGATTTAGAACAAAACTTTCTATTTACTATAAAAAGAGAGAGAGATTGGAAAGTTGGCTATACTGTGGAGAATGAGAGAAACTAAGGTTTTAACCTTGTCAGTTGCTGTCAGCTTGACTCGACAACTAACGGCATTTTAACTCCTCTCGTGTACATTTGTACAGAAATATAATATTTGCCATTATATGATACCTCAAGCTGATCCGTGTGGCTGTCACTTGCCTCTGATATTGTAATCTTAACTTCAGAGTTCATAGTGTTTTTGAGTGATTCTGTGACTGGTGAATCGGTCCATCAATCTCAAGTTTTGTCTTCAGGTTCCAGGATCCTGCTTGACATAACCCCTGCTTGGCTCGGATATGGTCATAACAGTTAAATGAACAGTTGACTTTCCAGGATCCTCTGTGTTTTCTCTGTCATTTGAACTGTTAATTTCCCCTGTCGGGTATGATGGGATGACATTAACTTCATCTTCAGCCAATATTTTTGATTCACTTTCAAGGTCCCTGATGGATTCTGAATTTGTAAACGCCACTGCTTTAAGTGGTTCCATAACATTTTCTTGGCTATCTAGTCTTTGATATTCGTCATCTTCACTGTCTTGTACATGATTGAACTTCTCATTGTTTATAAATTCACTCGCAACTGCTTCATTCACATTATGAATTATGTCAGCTGCAGAGTCCTGCAAATGAGGAGTATATAGTCCAGGTCAATGTCACAGAGCTGGAAAGGAGAGTTACTAGTATTCAATTGCTGTGAAAGCAATAGAGAAGAACTTGCAAGTGAGAGGAAAATGAGGGTATACCAAATTTCATGCTCTATTTAGTTTAAAGAATGAGAGGAAAAAGAAAAGAAATTCAAATCTTTACAACTGCAGTTCCATTTCATGGCAGCTTCAGAAGCAAAGTTTGCCCCCTTTCTTTTACACCCTCATTGTAGCAGTAGAATGGGTTGTAAGGAAAAACACTGCTTAGAACATCATATTACCTTTGCTTCAAGAGTCACTAAGATATTTTCACCATCAACTTCCGGTTTTGATGGGTCAAAGACAGCCTTTTGATCTGTTAAATCTTTAGGGTTCCCTTGGACATCCTTGGTGGTTTCTGAGGTGCCAATGGCACCTGCTGGCTTTAACAAGTCTCCAATTTCCTGATCTGCTCTACGTGTTCCAAACCCGTCAGTTTCCTTGCTGTTGCTTGAATTATCAACATCCTCCATCGCTTGAGATGATACGACAATTGATTCATTTTCAGTTAATACTCCAGGACAGTAGTCATGGCCCTCTAGGGAAGTGACGTCGGCTGGTTTTACTGGTTCCACAAATATCTCCTGTCTAGTTGGAAATTGAGGTTCACCTTCACTGCCTTCAAAAGACCTTAACTTCTCCAAATCTTCCTTTTTATTTATCGATGGATCACTAACTTCACTGATGAGGTTAACTTCTCCAGCAACATCTCTTGGAAGATTTGTTGACTCCTATATATTCAATGTCACATAGCTTAGTTTTTCTTCATGTCATTTTTACTAGCTAAAAATGTGAAATAATTCTTTGGTGCAGAAGTTAGAAGGAAAACGAAACAATACTAGTAAAAATGATCCATAATGTCAAGATGACATAAGTGCAATGATAAGTGGAACAATGTAGGGAACATAATACAGGTTGACATGTGACTACCTCTTCTTCTACCATAAGTCCAGGAACAACTGAAGTAGAATGCTCCCCCTCGGATTTTGAAACATCAATGTTTGTTTCATTGTCAGCGAGTCTTGCAGATGCATCTTCAAGATGCTCGAAAGATCTGGGGCTAATTTCCTTCTGTGGTTTTGACAGTTTTACAGGTGCCTCATTACCAATCGATGTTTCTGAATCGTCATCTATGTTTATCCTGGATTTTAAATCCTCCATTGTTTCCTCGTCATCAAGCGATGATCCCTTCATATTCTCCATCTCAATAGCTTCTTCAGTAGGCTTCCCTTGAGTGTTAGATGGTTCCTGCTCAACGCATGGTGCATCTAGTTCAGATATCTTACTAAAATGGGCTTTTGTGCCTTTATATCAATGCCGAAAAAACTGTTGTATACATGCATGGGAATGAGAAGAATGGGACATTTGAAAATTACAGGGATTTAATCACAGTTGAAAGCAGTAGAAAATGATATATGAAAACGAAAGATATGTGAACACAATTTTACTGGACTCCCTTCATAAATATCGAGCTACTGAAGGGTCACAGACCTCAGATTTTTCAGATTTGTTATCAATAGATGGGTGATCTACCGAATCATTTACCACATGACTGGTATCTTGAGTTGCAGTCAGAGGTAATCTTTCCTCCATATCAGTGGACACCAGTTGACTGAAATCTGATGAAGAACCTATATCTGCTGGGATACTATATGCTAAAACAGACTTTGGAGATGAGGATAGGCTTGAGTTGGTAGAAGCTTGTTCAACTATCAATTCTGGCAGTATGCCTGATGTAGTGGGATCATTAAAACTTTGGTTTACCCCAGAAACCCCAACTTCTGTTAATGTACTTTGATCTTCTCTACTGCCTTGAGTTGAAGTCGGGTTGTCTTCAACCTCGACTGGCATTAAAGTGCTCTTAATGTCTGAATGTTCAGTCAGCCTTTCATAATCTCGGTCAATATCTTCAATAGATTCTAATTCTTCCACGCTGTTCTTAATGTGAACTAATGGATCATTCACCATGTAAGTAATGTTTGCATCTTCTCCAGACTTCTCAGGAGAATTTAATGATTTGCTCTCTATATGCATTCTAGATTCTGAATTACTTTCAACATCTGGTTGTGACTGATCACTTACGAGTACTTGCATGGCTTTTTCAGCTCCACTATCTCTGTCTTCATTTGATTTCGAGTCTTCTAAGTCGTCATTTACGAGGAGCCTCGAGTCATTTACATTGCAACTGCCGTCCATACCCTCTACAGACTTCTCAGGATTAATCAATGATTCGCTCATGATATTGCTGTTAGATTTTGAATTCCTTCCCTCAGCCGGTTCTGATAGATTGGCTATAACTACTTGAATCATGGAGTTTTCAGCTTCAACATATATGTTTTCATTTGCTTTCAAATCTCCCCTGTCATCGTATGTGACCGTGTCATCTGCATCGCAATTTATGTTCATCTCTTCTGCAGAATTCCCAGGAGCATTCCTTGATTCCTGTTTTATTTATTAAGTTGCAAAGATGAGTCCAACAGCCTTTTTCTAATTATTTTCTTATGGTAGAGAAAGATGAATTAGAATATACAAGATACTGTGTTCTAATATTAGGAAAGAGAGTTAAATACACTGAAGTCTAAACCTGTAAAAATAAATTGATGGACAGTAAGCATAAGAAACTGTAATTTGATCCAAGTTCATCCGCAAACTGTAATAATGCATTTTATTAAAGTTACTGACCTGCGGCTTCTGAAAGTACACCTCAGAAGGTTTTTGTGGCATTGAATCCTCCATTAGTTGTATTCCTTCCTGGGAATGTTCAGGTGGAACTACATCTGAAGGATTAAAAGGCCTCTGCTCCCTATCCCCTTCGACTATGTGTTTGACATAATTAAAGTGTTTTGGATCAATGCTCATTGAATGGGCTTGATCCTCCTGAGATATTTCAGCTCTTGAAGATGATAGCGACCAAAGTGATGATGAAGTTGGATCCTCGGGTTCATTCCTGAGGCTTGAAAACCCTTCTTCTGTAATATCCCCCTCCCCTACATCGTATATTTGTCTAGTCAAGTTTTCATGTTCTTGAACCTTTGGAGCAAGAGGCGAAGCTCCCCACATATCTTCACTCCCGGAAGTAATTTCCTGCTCACTATCCCCATCATAAACCAAGGACTCACCATCATTGGATGAAGCAATTCCATCTGCTGTCAGAGGGGGTGAACCGATCTCTGAGACCTCCACTTGCATGTCAGAAGCTATGGAATAGGTATGAGTATGCCAAGGATCCTTGTGCTTGTAAAAAAAATGTTCCTCCATTCCTGTGTTGTAAATTGCAGACGGGCTGGAATCATATGAAGGTTCAGCAACAGCACTAGCCTTAGGAATTGGACAAGGGAGAGAGTTCGGTGCACGATTACAAAACACTTCGGGAAATTTGAACGTTGTTGGCTGTAGGCTTTCTGAATTCTCAGCTGTCTTAGCATTAAAAATGTTTTCTGTAGAAGAAAATGGTCTCGGCCAAATTTTCTTGTGCTTGATTAGATCTGTGTCCCTTTGAATATCATTTCCATCACCTAAACTTGGATCCTTGTCATGATATTGTCCCATATTTTCACCTTTGTGTTTGACTCTACTGGTTTCAACTTCTCTATCCCGTTCCCGTTTGTTAGTAACCTGATTGGAAGATCGGGCTTCTTCCGTCACAAGATCAGTTACAGTTAAATCACGGCGCAAGGTTTCACCACGTTGGAATAATGAATGATCAGCCAGCAGGAAATGATTTTCCTTGTCTGCAAAAAAGTTTATTGATTCAGTCTTAGTAGCAGAGGTCTCTGGTATTTTTTTTTCTTAGTTGATGAAGAAACTAAAACAGAAGTCTGTCTTACCTGATTGCATTTTAGATCTAGAATATCCTGTGCCCTCATGTTGATCTAATTGTGTGTTCTCCAGGGGGGGAGAATATCCCAAAGAGAAGCTCTCATGCCTGCAGAAGAGCATTTCTTTCAGGTGATCTGCCATAAATTCTTGCTGGAAACTGTCTGCCATGAGATTAGGTTTTTCTTCAAATGGTTCATATGGAAGGTCAAATGGATTTTGGGTTGGTAACAAAATAGAAGGGGCTGAACTAGGTATTCGGTCATCTGAACTCTTCGAAACATGAAAAGTGTTGCTTCTTGCAACCAAAACAGGATGCATTGTACCTGGAGCAGCACTACTACTCATTTTGAATGACTTTCTTGCTCTACGTCTTGCAATTAGGCTCTCCAGCCTCCTATTTCTTTCTAGCTCAGAATCCCCAAGATCCATGAGATTCTTTTGATCATTCGCAGTCCATTCTACAGCGTTTTTGCGACCCTTTTCTGATTCTTCTTCTTCATCATCTACTTCAGAGCTTGAGCTCTCCGACTCCACCTCACCACCAACAAGAAGTTTTGCAGGCTGCTCATTAAAGCCATCAAATGAGACAGTCTCAGGATTTGATGCCTCGCTGAATTCTGAAATATTCTCACCAAGGGAAACATTGTGAGAGGAACTTTCCCCGCTATTCAAAGCATAGCTTGCTTTCTCCTCCATGATTACTTTCGGTTTTTGTTCGACCAAGGCAGTTCTGCCAATGAAATCATCATTTGAAGGCATGGAGGAAACCATGTTCTTTTCCTCTTTAACAGCGTGTGTATCCGATTTGTCTTTATTCTCGTTGACGTTTCTCTGCAACATTCTTCGAGCTTCAATAGAAGAGTTATCATCTCTATTGGCAGCATCAGCTGCGTCAGATGAAATTCCATGTTCCTTCCTCTCAACCACCCCATGTTTTTGCGAATTCAAATAATAACGGATAAAAACAGCAGTGCAACCAAGAAATGGTAAAGAGTAAATCAAGAAATAGAAAACTGTAGGAAAAAACAAGTATAAAGCCAGCAAGGTTAACGAAAAACCTGAAGCAAATGGATATTTTTGTACAAATGCAGAGCAAGAACTCATGGAAAATTTAAGAACTCTCCACATGAAAGCTTGAAATTCCTTTGCATCAATACCCATTTTAAAATTTTATCCCTAAAACGATCTAGAAAGAATCAAAGAGATTGACATTAATTTAAACATGAAATTCACAGGCTGCCTCTTAACTATCTGCAATTTCAGACTCCCAGTAATGGAACTCATTACATAGGATAATAATCTACATGTTAACAGACTAACATTTCAAGTATAGTCTTTGAAAAGGTTTTCTTGTTGCATCAACCAGAAGATGGAATATCAATGGCTACCTAAACAAAAAGAAGGATTCAAGCCAATCTTCTGATCCCAAAAAAGAAAGGGGAGCTTGACAATGAGAGCTCAGCTGCAACCAAGAATGACAGCCAAGAAAAATCTTTTAGCTGGTTTCATTTTTAGAAATCTTTGGTTGGTTGTGAGCTTTGAGAGATCCTTTTATTTAGGACTTCCACTTGTGTTTTTCTCTTCTCCTCCTGATTCATGGGTTGACAGGGGACAAAAACGAAAGAAAACAGGTACAGGGAGTCAGGGACAGTTACTATTGCTGCAAGAGATTGGACCTGCAAGATCTTAGCCCATTGTTTTACTCCATATCTCCATTTTATTTCATTTCCTTGCAGGCCTTGGCGTCGGTGGAAACTGAGATTTTTTTTAGCTCCTGATTCCCATCTCCTAGTCTCATTCCCGTGTTAAAAGGCAGAGCCCGTTAAAAGATTTTTCTTTTTCCACGTTCTAACGATGCAGGACTCAATTTATTTATTTTTTTGGTTACAAAAGAAAAATAACAGAAGAAGTTAAACATTTTCTTCTTCTTAGAAATGCATATATTTTTAGAAATGCAATAAAGAGAATAAGCAGTGATTGGCCATGATACCATCTCCATTTCTTCTTCTTTTTTTTCTTCTTAGAATGCAATAGTTTTAGATAATCGTCTTTTGCCTGGGTTAAATATTTTGTTTTTTAATAAAAAATATATATATAAAGGTTTTTTTAACATGTTTTTGCAGTTAAAAATTTTTAAGTGAAAATTAAAAAGTCTATGTTTACAAGTAATCAAATAAATCAAAAATTATGTATGTTAATCATAGTTTTTAAACCTGGCTCGATCCAAAGCCCGGGTTCCTAGTTTTGATCAGGTCGTTTGGGTCAATTTTTTTTTTAAAATCAAAATGATGTCATTTTAATAAAAAAAAATTAACATGTTGCAATCGGGTTTTTGACCGGGTCAACCTACATGGTCAGCCGCTCACCCGGGTTTTGCCTTTTCCTATTTTTTTTTAAACTAGGCCTGGTTCCAGCCCCGAGTCGGGTTTTAAAACTATGATGTTAATAAATGAAAAAAAAATCATAAATTAAAAATAAAAATAAAACTTCAAAAATTAAGAGACAAATATAGATTAAGATGTTAGATTTTGTAAAATGAGACATTTACCTTGTTATGCTTGCTAAAATTATTTATTAAAATATTTTTTTATTCAATCAAATAATAATAGAAATAAATATACATTAAATTGATTAAATAAAATAATAATAATAAATACTATGTAAGACTACACACATTAAAATTAATATATGAAAATAATTGTTTTTGTATTTTAAAAATAAAGTTCATTTATACAAAAAAATTAAAAAAATATATAAATGAATTAAAAAAATATCTTTAAAAATTAAATGCATACAAAATAACAAAAAAATAATTACTAATTTTGAAAAAAAAAACATATTAAAAACATTAATTTTAAAAATAATAATTTAAAAAGGTGAGGTGTTGCTAGGATTAGCACATTTTTTTAGAGCCTGCACAGTTGGATTTTTTTTTTTTTTTTTTTGTGTTTAGATTCGTTTTCCCTAATTGTTTTTTGGAAAAAATAGTGTCATCTGACACATCATCCGTATTATTAATTTTTGAGCATTATGATGGTCAGGAAAACAGGACTAATGTTTTTTTTTTTTACCAAAAATTTATATTTTTAATATATTTGTCTAAAAAAATTTAAAAAGTTGTCTCAAAACCTGAAACCAAAATTCTTACCAAGATTAGATCAAATTTGTTTTTTCATGATAATATCAAGGTAAAAAACCCGAATATAAAATCAATCTCAACATAAATTTTCTCTTTTCAACACTAAATTTACTTTCTCTCATATTTCTCATGCTAAGAGCTGACAAATAAGAAAAATAAAGTTTAGAATAGAAATTGATTTTTTCCTTTAATTTTGGAAACCGAAGAGACCCAACATTTATAATTTGTAAAGTATAGAGACTGTAATAAATATTTTTTTTCAAACTTTTTAAACACCCATTACCTACATGTATTTTAGTTTGGTCCCTCATTTTTCAATCCCACAATTTCTTAACAAATTAGCTTATAATTTGATCTAATAAAAATAAAATTTTGTGAATAGTTTGTCAAAGGTCAAGGGGATCTGCATAGTGATTACTTTTCAAATAATTTTTCGTGTTAAAATACATGCTAATGATATTTTTTATTTTTTAAAAATTATTTTTGATATCAGTATATCTAAATAATTTAAAAACACTAAAAATATATTAATTTGAAGTTAATAAAAAATTAAAAAAAATTAAAATTTTTTAAAAATACTTTTAAAATATAAAATTAAACAATCCTAAAAAAACAACAGATTTTTTTTCAGAGGACAGGCCTAAATGGGCAAACCAATGGGCGATTATGGAAAAAAATGGGCTTAACTTGAGTGGCTCGGAAGCCACCAAAACAATTCCTATACGTCGCGGGAGTGCAGAACATATTCTTTTTAGAAATTTTTTAAAAATATTTTTGATTTTAAAAATATTTTAAATTAATATTTTTTTTTATAATTCTCAAAAAAATAAAAAGTATTTTCCATGCAACCCTTCCGAAGCAATATTATATAATATTATAATAATTATTTATAAAATTAGATTTTATAAATTCTAAATTTATTCTATTTTTGGTAGCTATATTAAAATCTTATTTATTTTTATGTTTTAAAAATATTTTTTTAAAAAATTTAAATTTAATTTTTTACTTTAAATTAATTTTTTTTATATTTTTATATACTAATATAAAAAATAATTTGTTTTTAAAATATATTATTTTAATATATTTTTAAATTTTAATCATTCTAAAAAAGTTTGTCCGGGAATCAGTGATATGTCAAAGACCGGGGACTGATCTGTAATTATCCTTAATAACACGGGGGAAATTTATCACCATATCCAGCAGCATTCTCTCTTGAAAATCTCCATTTCGCTGCAATATCTTCCTAACCAAAAAAATTCTCTTTCGTAGCAGGAAACACGTATAACTAAATTTCATGCATACCCAATCGATTCTTTATATCTGTTATGTTTATTAGGGTTTCAAAACAAATCAATTTCAAAGATGCTAGAAACTCTAAGACCAATAACATACATTTCTGCAACTTCTTCTACTGTTAAATTTCAATACTGTAGACTCCAATCTAGGGTTTTCCACCACCGTTTTATCCCTATTAATAGTTCCCTTACTTTGCCTTCAATTAACCCTAAATCCTTCAGTTTTTTATCGAATACCAAAATCAGAGACTATAAAATCTTAGCCAGATGTCAAGATAGCGATTCTACCGAGAAAACAAGCACCGAAACCGAGCCACAAAACAACCCACCGCCATCACCGCCATCGTCGAATTCAGGGTCAAAGCAGAAGAGAGAGAAGCAAGGGAAAAGCCAATGGTGGTTTTCCAAGAAGCAGAATTGGAAATGGCAACCTTTAATTCAAGCGCAAGAAATTGGTGTCTTGCTTTTGCAATTAGGGATTGTTATGTTCGTTATGCGGTTGCTTCGACCCGGGATTCCTTTGCCCGGGTCGGAGCCAAGGCAACCCACTACTTTTGTCAGCGTGCCGTATAGTGAGTTTTTGGGTAAAATTAGTAGTAATCAAGTGCAAAAAGTGGAGGTTGATGGTGTGCATATAATGTTTAAGTTGAAAGATGAAGGAGTTAGTGGTCAAGAGAGTAGCAGTGAAGTGGTTGATAGCAAGTTTCAAGACTCGGAATCGTTGTTAAGGAGTGTGACGCCTACTATGAAAAAGATTTTGTATACTACGACGAGGCCTACTGATATTAAGACTCCGTATGAGAAAATGCTGGAGAATCAGGTGGAGTTTGGTTCGCCTGATAAGAGGTCCGGTGGATTCTTGAATTCAGCATTGGTGAGTTTTTACTGGAAGTTCGTTATGATTTGATGTTCTTGATTTTTGAAGTTAATTGGGAGCAATTGGTGTAAATCTTGTCCTCTTTAATTTCGTTTCCAAGTTTGCTAGTTGAGTTTGATACAACTAGTGCAAGTTTATGTCTTACATTAGTTTGATTTTTAAGAGCATTACTAGAGTAGACTAGCATTGATGTTAAAAATAGGAAGCACGCATCCATTCGATAGGGATTGGACGTTTACGAACTGATTGAGAGAAGCAAATTTTTATCCATGAAATTTAATTATCTGGGGTTCTGTTTACCTAGGAGATACTGTTATGTACATTAATTGTTAAATAGTTGGTTATGGAACCTAGATTGATTCCCACTTATTAAATTGTACTTTTTAACAGAATTCTCATTAGAACTGGCGATTTGAAAACCCTCGTAGGGAATTTGCAGCATTTTTTAGCTAATTTCCTCCTCGTTGCTTCTCTATTAGTATGACTTATATCACATTTCTTCATGTGAGTTAACCTTTTTCTCTCCGATGTTGTTCTTGTCTTCTACCCCATTTATGCTGATCATGGATCACTAGCACTTGTCTAGCATGATGCGAGGGTTTTGTTCTTTGGATAAAAGTTAAATGTTATTAGAGGAAAATGAAGAGAAAAATACAACAAGGGGGATAAGATGTGGCATGGGGTGATCACAATAATGAGAATCTAGATATTTGATTGTCGACATCTTACTTAATATTAACTGAGGAAACTCCCCTGAAAACCCCAACAAAAAAAAAAAAAAGAACTTCCCTCAACAATAGCTCAAATTAAAGCGATCATTGAAAATTCTTGGATTTATTTTCATCCAAATGTGCCACACAACTTTGGACACTACACATTTCTCTCATATGTGCATGCACAGTTGTGCAGTCATTTGTTCTTGTTGCACTGAACTAGGCATGTGTTAGAAGGGGAGAATAAGTGCATCATATGCCTTGAAAGTTGAAAAGAAAAGTTATAAGTTTTATGATGTGTTGTTGCAGGAGTTATCTCACTGTATGAGGCTTAACTTCACTTACTTTCTTCTATTCCTTTCAGATAGCTTTGTTCTACGTAGCTGTGCTTGCAGGGCTTCTTCAACGTTTCCCTGTTACCTTTTCTCAGGTGCGAACTTTCATCCTACCTTTTCATTTGTCTCGAACCTAATGCAATGTAGCAAGATTTTGAGTGGATCTATGTAAAGTTGTGCAGCATACAGCTGGTCAGGTTAGGAACCGCAAGTCTGGGGGTTCTGGAGGTTCAAAAGTGTCTGAGCAAGGTGAAACAATAACTTTTGCTGATGTTGCTGGGGTTGATGAAGCTAAAGAAGAGCTAGAAGAAATTGTGGTATGTTATATTGGATCTATTTGTTACTCCTAGTGGACCATCATGTCTTGCTTGGTTTCCTGAATCCACCCTGCTAATTCAGGAAATGATCTTTACTTGCTGATGTTTACTGTGCAGGAATTTCTCAGGAATCCAGACAGGTATACAAGACTTGGTGCTCGTCCTCCTCGAGGTGTTCTCCTGGTGAGTAAAGAAAGAAAAGCTTGAGATGGAAGTTTATTGCCTGAAAACGTGTTGACTGTTGATCATATATCCTGCAAAAATCACCCTAATTAGTTGTACATGTCAACTTGTCTCAGTTAAAATAAACTGCCATGCATGACTCCACCCAATCATCTCATTGTCCTCTTCAATATTCACCTGATCAGACAATCTACAAAGATAACATGAGAAAAGTAAACTCTGAACCCAAAAACTGGAAAGTTGTTGATAGACATTCATTCTCTTTCACCAGCCTCTGTATTAGCAGTGATTCTATTCCTTAAATATAAATGCTGTATTTTATCACTCTTGCACACTGGATTTCCCTAATTTTGTTATTCTCAGTTCCCCAACCACTGCTGGCATGCGTGTGTGCTGAAATATTGTGTGATGACTGGCCTGATCCGAGAAGATAAATATAAGAGGCTGCAATGATTGATTCCTTAGTTCAAATTTTTCATAAGTTTAGTGAGAATTATATGTCTATCCTACAGGTGGGCCTTCCTGGGACAGGTAAGACTCTTCTAGCAAAGGCTGTTGCTGGAGAAGCTGAAGTTCCCTTTATAAGTTGTTCTGCAAGTGAATTTGTTGAGTTGTATGTTGGCATGGGTGCCTCCCGTGTGAGAGATCTCTTTGCCCGGGCAAAGAAGGAGGCACCATCAATAATATTTATTGATGAGGTAAGATTATGGGAATCTTTATTGTGTTTGGATGTTAAATGTTTAGCACCATGGACTTCTTAACGTGAGTTACATTTTTCCTTGTGCAGATAGATGCTGTGGCTAAAAGTCGTGATGGAAAATACCGCATTGTTAGCAATGATGAAAGGGAGCAGACTTTGAATCAGTTGCTCACTGTATGCTTCTTGTTTGAAAGTCTTTTCATTTCTGAAAGGTCCTCGCTATGTCATTGTTGAAGTTGAAATGTTTGAAATGCATTGCAGGAGATGGATGGATTTGATAGCAACTCTGCTGTTATTGTTCTTGGTGCAACAAATCGCTCAGATGTGTTAGACCCTGCACTTCGCCGACCAGGAAGATTTGATCGTGTGGTTATGGTTTGTACTTTGATTCACTTGCATCTTGGCAGGACACATGCACTCTGTATAGTTCAACTATGTCTGCTGTCTTAGGAATTTGTCTGATTTTTCGTCATTAGGTGGAAACACCTGATAGGAATGGAAGAGAAGCCATTTTAAAAGTACATGTTTCCAAGAAAGAACTGCCTCTGGGAGAGGATGTTAACCTCAGTGACATTGCCTCTATGACTACTGGTTTAACTGGGTATTCCCCCCTTGATTAATATTAGATCTTCTATCTCTTATTTCTGGCAAAATTAGCTTGTGTGACCTTTTAATTCTTACATCATGCAGGGCAGATCTTGCAAATCTGGTAAACGAAGCTGCTTTGTTGGCTGGAAGGAAAAACAAAGTAGTAGTGGAGAAATTTGATTTCATTCAGGCAGTGGAGCGGTCAATAGCTGTAATTCCCTCTCTCTCACTATGTGTATGTGTGTGTTTGGGGAAGGTGATGTGGATGCAGGAAATTTGTGATCAATTTTCTTGTTTTCTCTGGTGTTGCTCTTCTTGTTTGATTTATAGTTTAGACATTTTTATTTGTTGACAAGAGATTGACAATTGATAATATTTAACCTCACACATTTTAGTTCCTGTTGGTGATTTAGGACAGCTATTATAGAACTCCCAAAGAGACATGTAGGACAGCTGCAGAAAGTTTTTGAGTGACTTTGACCTAGGTTTTCAACTGCCAAAGTGTTTATATGTGTTAACACTTGTTGTTAATGAGGTAAAAGTTGATATTGATTCACCAAGAAAAATCAAGATTTGCCATCTGTTCTGCATCAATGCTGAGACAGTGCTTTGGGGTTTTTCTTCTTTTCTCATTCTGAAAGATTGATAGATAATTGGGGTTTACCATGTGAAGTTTTTTACTAAGGGTTGTTTTGATGGAGCAATTTAATTTGACATCTGATGCTTATGAAATCAAAGTCTGTGCTGCACATGTAGATTTTCCTGAGGCATCACAGCCAAGGTCCCATGAGCATTACATATGGAAGTAGGGTTGCATTTAACAGTCCTGAAGAGAGCTTACAGCATTTGAAATTTCTGCACAATTGCTGTGGAATTGAAAAAATTACATAACTGTATGGAATTCAGGATTTCTTGTAATTGTGAATGTATATGGACTTCCCTAAAATGGGAATGCAACTTTGCAGGATATGTAATAAGACCCACAAACATTTGTAGACCAAATCTAAGACCCAACACAAATAACTCAGCTGATAGCTGTGAATATAATTTCAAATACCCGTGATTTATAAAATTTAAGAAAACTTTATTTAAAGTAAACAACAAGCATGTTCAGCTAAATAAATATAATACAGGACTCCAAGCTAATTCAACAAGACAGGCCCTTTGTTCTACAACTGTTGGGTGATCTTTGCTGCTTTTATCTGTATCTACAAATACTTTGAGCCTGAATATAATGTTGCTACAAGCTTGGAGAGCATTTTCCACTTGTCTTTGCATTACTCAAGCTCCTCTGTTTTGCAAGTAGTAATGTGTATTATGCTCTACTATCTACTTATAATTCAGAGCACTTTCTATGTTTTCTCGATTTTGGTGACTTTGTGCTCTAAGATACCAAGGGTCCCTTCTTCCCTGACTCCTTGATGGTCATAAATAGTCAGCTATAATTGAAAAAAAAAGTGAGTTTTTAAACCTTGAGTATAATGGAAGAACTGAACCAATTAGTTGTTCTCATAGGGCATTGAGAAGAAGACTGCCAAGTTGCAAGGAAGTGAGAAGGCTGTGGTTGCACGTCATGAAGCTGGCCATGCAGTAGTAGGTACTGCTGTTGCTAATATTCTTACTGGACAGCCACGTGTAGAGGTAATAAACATCACAGGAACTCTAACTGTTTGGTGTAGGTTTCTATATTTGTTACTTTTCACAGTATTAATTTGCAAATTGTGAAGCTGTATCCATGGAAATTATGACACCTTTAATGGCATATCCATACTGGTGTCATATTGTCATCTGCGCGAGGACATTACTTGAGCCTGAAATTATAATTGATTGTTAACTTCATTTTCAATTTTTTCTTGTCTGATTTTCTAATTGGCCTGGGATATAGGCTTTCATGGAGAAATTTTTTACATATGGAATGCTGGGAGATCCAAATCCTTTTAGTTGTTTGCACACATAATTCTAAAGGAGTCATTGAATTGAACTATCAAATGAAAAAAAAAAATCTAATCTTCTAGGAAGATAAATAGATGGAGGTAAATACCAGTAACTTTGCTAATATTGAAAAGTAATATGGTTTTTTATTAGAAGTTTAGAACTACTGCCTGGGTTTTTGTGGGCGTATGACTTACAAAAAGTTAGAAATGGAACATCATATTTGGACCACTTAGCATTGTCCAAATGGTATAGATAACACAGTAACAATTACTTCTTTCCATGTCATTAGAAGTTGAGCATATTACCAAGGTCAGGAGGGGCTTTGGGCTTTACTTATACACCCCCAACAAACGAGGATAGATATTTGCTCTTCATTGATGAGTTGCGTGGCCGCTTGGTTACTCTTCTTGGAGGTCGGGCAGCAGAAGAAGTTGTTTATTCAGGTCGTGTCTCGACAGGTGCCCTGGATGATATTCGGCGGGCTACTGATATGGCATACAAAGCAGTAGCTGAATATGGTCTTAATCAGACAATAGGTCCTGTGTCTCTAGCAACACTTTCTGGAGGAGGGATGGATGAATCTGGAGCTGCTCCATGGGGAAGGGATCAGGTGTTGTGTTATTTAAAATTCATTTCCTTCACAAGTAGTCTGCTTAAAAACTGACTTGAAATTGAACACCACAGGGGCATCTTGTTGATCTTGTTCAAGGAGAGGTGAAAGCATTGCTGCAATCTGCCCTTGATGTAGCACTTTCAGTTGTGCGTGCTAATCCAACTGTCTTGGAGGGGCTTGGTGCCCATCTGGAAGGTAGTTCTTACTGCCAGCTAAATTCACTACCAGAGTGTGCAATGCATTATATTATTGATGAATTGCCAGGTTGTAGTCCAATAATTGCTGCACATTAGGACTTTTAATATGCCTACGCATCTAGTAGAACTTTTAAATTTTTAATATGCCAATACCATTAACTATGGTTAATTTTAAAATCGTGAAACTGCTTAAGTGGTTTTTGCGTTACTTTTTCCTCTATGCATTACATTAGATAACATAATTTGTATTTGTTATTTGATTCTATCCAGGTTACCTAGCCCACAGAAGTTGATGTAGATTAGATTCTGGATTTGCATATTGAATTGTTTATGATGCTGAAGTACTGTATATTCAGTGTTTGTATTGTTTTGAAGAGTTGCTACCTGTAATTTCCATGTTCTGACATTCGCTCTTTTTTATCTGCTGGTTCAGAGAAAGAGAAAGTAGAAGGTGAGGAGCTGCAAGAGTGGTTGAAGTTGGTAGTTGCTCCAAAAGAGCTAGCTCTTTTTGTCGAAGGCAAGCAAGAGTCATTTCTCCCGCTACAAGCAGGCGCCTAATGAACAGTGATTGTGCTCTCAGCTTTTCACCATCATGCAAGCAATGGAGCTAGCCTGTAGTGCCTCAAGCCATTATAATATGAGCTTAATGGCATAAACTCTGAACTCCTACAGCATTATGTTTCAATGAGGTAAATTTTTGATGTCATTTTAACATTACTGGCCCAAATGCAGAAGAAATGGGGGAAAAGCTGAATATCTGCCGCTTGCTGCTGCCGGAGCTTAGCCAAGTCTCTCACCATCTTGACATTGCCCTCCTTTACACTACTGGTTGGTTTTGAAATCTGTTGTCCATTGGCAATTATTTAAGTTGGTACAGTTTCAGGTCATTGGCAATTGTAACCTTTTTTTTTTCAAGTTGTATAAATGATTATTCTGTGAAAATATACATAATAATATGTTAAAGGAGCTGTTTTGGTGGACAAACATTGTGCATATTTTCTCACAGGAGTTATAGAAGTCATATCCATGTTACAGATTCTTGCATCTGAAAGTTGGGTGGAACCTCATTGTTTAGGACCATCAGATGTGAAGATGAAACTCCATTGAAATGATGATAACTGGTTCATAGCTGATGTCATGCTTTCTGTTTCACCATAGGAGAGGAACTGGAGCAGCCTGGCAAAAGCAAGTGTTTGTCTGGGGACCGATAATGGGGAACAGATATTAAATGGATAACCATTGGACGGATAGCTAAAATGAAGAACTAGAAAATTTTAGTCCGAGTTATTTATCCGCCAGCTGCGGTTATTTGGTCGGGTCATCAGGGTATAGGGAAGGGAAGAAGACAAGTGCAGGCGTCCGTAAACACTCTTGCACTTGTTTTTTCTTAATATGATCAGTCAGTCATGTAGAATGATGACGATTGATCACATTGATATTTTCATGAGTCTAAAATATCAGCGTTGCTTTCAGGAAAATGACTGATCTTCCCTCTCTTCCTACAGGTATATACATGAGAGTCTTGAGGACCGCACGCCTCTGTACTATTTGTATCCGATAGGTATAAAATAATGAATTTGTTTAAATTTCTCACGATTTCCTTGGATAATGCTTAACACTTTAAAGGTATATTATTGGGAATTTTCTTTTTCAACTAATCATAAAAATTATATTTCCAGTAATCATATCTTAGAAGGATATCTTATAATCCCCATATCAAATGCCACCTTAAATAGGAAAGTGGCATAAATGGAGTAAGATGATATGGAAGAAAAAATACCTTGTTTGTCTTTGTATTTTGTACTAAAAAAGAAATTTCGGATAAAAAAATCTGTAATAAAATTGAGAATTTCTTTAAATAGCTTTTTTCTAAACTTATTTACCAAAATATGACATTTGCTTCACATCAACATTAAATAATATGAAATTAAAATTAAAATAATACAAAAATAATTTCAATAAATGATGAAAGGGTTTGTCTAATGGATGTTTTTAATGTACTTGTTAAGAGTCATTTTATATTTCTAATCAATCACTATATTTCTTTTTTTATTTATAATTTATTGTAAATACTTAAAAATAATATCATACAAAGGAGAAATTATTTAATGTATTTAATAAAACTAATTAATTTTTATTTAAATATTTGATTTTTAACTTCTTTTTAAAACGAGTCAACAATAAATGAATCCAATAAAATACACTTAGATAATATTTAATGGCTGCCATAACGTCACTCCTTACCTTTTCCCATAATAAAAAATATATTGAGAGTTTTAAGAGTAGGTGAAGATATTCTAGGCTGTTTGTTAAATGAAAATAATTTTTTGAAAATAATTTTTTAATTTTTTTAATTTATTATTAAAAAAATTATTCAATAGAAGTCAAAATAAAAAATTAACTTAGTTTTCAGGAAAGTGTTTTCTTTTTATTTTAGATGGAAAACACTTTTTAAAAGTTGTGAAAAATTTAGAAATGTTATATTATTTGTTAATTATATTAAATTTGATCCTTAAATTTTTTTATTACTATATATTTTATTTTGAATTTGTTTTTTTTTTTAATTTTATCCCTTATAATTTGATTTTTATATTAATTTTGATACTTATTTTTATGATTGTTATTTGCTTTTCTCTTATCATTTTTTTAATTGAAATTTTTTATCTATCAAATTTAGTCCTTATTTTTTTTTTATTTTTTTTTATTTGAAATAATTTATAAAATTATAATTATTATTATTTTAATTTCATCATCTTTTAATTTTTTTTATCTGTTAGATTTGATCTTCATTATTTTGATTGTTATTTATTTTATTTGAGATAATTTATAAAATTAGATTTTTTTTTTAATTTCATTCTCATTCAACTTTTTAATTTGTAAGATTTGTTACTTATAATTTTAATAAACTTGAAAAAAAAAATAAGTTATTTTTCATGACATAATCAAACATTAAAAAATATTTTCTAACTTATTTGATGTGGCACTACTAAATATCACTTTCAAGAATTTATTTATTTTAAAAATATATTTTTTTAAAAAAAAAACAGGAATATAAAGTTATAGCAAGTCTCGAACAAAAAGCCTTTTAAATAAATAAAAAATCACTGGCTAAAATGATTTCAACTTTCAAGCATAAAACTTTGGATTTTTTTAAAATCATGTAGACAGCTGTCATCAGTGAATATATATATATATAAACTCTATTTGTGCGCATTCCCAAAACGGGGGCGAGAAGGTGACTGACATTCAGTTAATGCTAAACAGGGAGGGAGGAGGACGCCACGTAATAGATATTCAAAATCCACGTAAGCGACCTTTTCATCTCCTTAGTTACCTCCTAACCGTATCAAACTATCAATCCCCTCCTCCCTATAAAAGAAGGCCACATCAGTGTACCAGCTCTCTCTTTTTATCGGTTCTCTCTCTGTCTCTCTTTCAACCGCTCGCTCGCTGATACGAAAGAGATAAGCCCTCATTTTCCATCAGGTTCAGCTTCTCTCTCTTTCTTGCAATTTCAGATTTCGATTTCTCTGCTGAATTTGTTATCTCTTGTGTTCTGCATAGAAATGGCGTCTGTCCAAGCCACTGCTATCCTGACATCCTCAGCTGTAACCAGGAATGGCAATACCATTGCCTGCTTGCCACTTGGATTTGTTATTTCAAGTGCTGCATGCAAGAAGGAGTTTTGCGCTCACTCTATGGCGTCGGGAGCCAGAGCTACTCTCACATTTGATCCACCAACAACAACTAACCGAAAGAAGCACACAGTCGATCCTTCTTCTCCTGACTTTCTTCCTCTTCCTTCTTTTGAACAGTGTTTTCCAAAGAGCACCAAAGAATACAGGTAATTTTTTCACAATCTACTACTTATAGATATGGTGTCGTTCGTCATCCGAACTGGCTCTTGTCACTTCTTATTTGATTTGATTTCAGGGAAGTTAAACATGAAGAATCTGGTCATGTACTAAAAGTTCCGTTCCGACGAGTCCATTTGTCCGGCGATGAACCAGGTTTTGATAACTACGATACCAGTGGTCCTCAAAACATCAGTCCCCGCGTAGGTATGCAGCTTGTCTTGTCTGTCTTTCAAGTTTCTGTTAATCACCTTCCTTGCCTTTACTACTAATTTACTGACTTTTGTTGGTACTTAACAAATTTGGACTTTAGACAGTGGACGAATCCAGAATCTGCTGTATGGGAGGGCCAAAATGTAACATTTTTGTTTTGGGGTGGCCATTAATTACATCAGAACTTACTTGAAAAGTCTCAATTTAGAAGGGGGATTTTGAACTTCATTTAAACTTGGCTCTGGCCCCCCTTTTGCTCCCTCTCATTTAGACTGGTTTTAATCTACTGTTGCTTGGGTTATGTTGTTTTCTAGTGCCAGTTTTTTTTTTTTTTTTTTTGTGTGTGTGTCTTGTCATGGTAGTTTTCCTGGGTAAGCAAGATTGACCTTTATCATCAACTCAATCAGCTAGTGTAAATGAATGATGTTGTATCTTCAGGACTTCCTAAGCTTCGTAAAGAATAGGTTGACAGGCGGGAGAAGCTAGGTACACCAAGGTACACTCAGATGTATTATGCGAAGCAGGGAATTATAACCGAGGAAATGCTGTACTGTGCTGCTCGTGAAAAGCTTGATCCGGAGTTTGTGAGGTCAGAGGTTGCACGTGGGAGGGCAATTATCCCTTCCAACAAGAAGCACTTGGAGCTGGAACCGATGATTGTTGGAAGAAATTTTTTGGTTAAAGTTAATGCAAATATTGGAAATTCTACTGTTGCGAGCTCTATTGAGGAAGAAGTTTATAAGGTTCAATGGGCAACTATGTGGGGTGCCGATACTGTTATGGATCTTTCCACTGGTCGCCACATTCATGAGACTCGGGAGTGGATCCTACGTAACTCTGCTGTTCCAGTAGGTACTGTGCCTATCTATCAAGCACTTGAGAAAGTAAATGGAATTGCTGAAAACCTTAGCTGGGAAGTCTTCAGAGAAACCCTGATTGAACAAGCTGAGCAGGGTGTAGATTATTTCACAATCCATGCCGGGGTTCTGCTGCGGTACATCCCCTTAACTGCAAAGCGCATGACAGGAATTGTTTCACGAGGAGGATCAATCCATGCGAAGTGGTGCTTAGCTTATCACAAGGAGAACTTTGCCTATGAGCACTGGGATGATATTCTTGACATATGCAACCAATATGATGTGGCCCTGTCAATTGGCGATGGACTGAGGCCTGGTTCCATATATGATGCCAATGACACTGCCCAATTCGCAGAGCTTTTAACTCAAGGGGAACTGACTCGTCGAGCATGGGAAAAGGATGTACAGGTAATTAGTTTGCCAGTTTATATATTAGAACCTCTAAGCCTCATGTATTGTCTGCAACGGTGGATAAATTTTTTCGAAGTCTACACTTCATGTTTACTGGTTAAGTGGTACGCTAATTGGTTTTCAAATCTTCTTGTGTACTTGGTGTAAATAATAGTGGCTTTGATGCATTGAACTATCAAACCAGAGACGACACCGATAGATGCCCAAGATTAATTTTTTTCCAGCCATGCTACTCTCTGAAAGATTAAGTGCTTTCTTTTGATTTTAATATGTGACCTACATTTTCATGTGCTTTTTCAGGTTATGAATGAAGGGCCTGGACATGTTCCAATGCACAAGATTCCTGAGAACATGCAAAAACAGCTAGAGTGGTGCAATGAAGCTCCTTTCTATACTCTTGGACCCCTAACAACAGACATTGCTCCTGGATATGACCACATCACCTCTGCCATTGGCGCTGCCAATATTGGGGCTCTTGGCACTGCACTTCTCTGTTATGTCACACCAAAGGAGCACCTTGGACTGCCAAATAGAGATGATGTGAAGACTGGGGTTATAGCATACAAGATATCCGCTCATGCTGCTGATTTGGCTAAAGGTCACCCCTATGCTCAAGCCTGGGATGATGCTTTAAGCAAGGCTAGATTTGAGTTCCGATGGATGGATCAGTTTGCTCTATCATTGGACCCCATGACGGCCATGTCCTTCCATGATGAAACCCTCCCATCAGAAGGTGCAAAAGTGGCACATTTTTGCTCCATGTGTGGACCCAAGTTCTGCTCTATGAAGATAACAGAGGATGTTCGAAAGTATGCAGAGGAGCATGGTTATGGTAGTGCAGAGGAAGCTGTGCAACATGGGATGGATGCCATGAGCGCTGAGTTCCTGGCTGCTAGGAAAACTATAAGCGGAGAACAACATGGTGAAGTTGGTGGAGAAATTTACCTGCCAGCAAGCTACAACAGTTCCTCTGAGAGGTGAAGGTGAGTTTTTGTATGAATACTAAAAGGTGAATCAAAGTACAGGTAAAATATAGTTAAAGTAAACAAAGTGCTTCTGTAATACTAGAACATACCCTCTATCCATGGGGGGAATGACTCCCCTCAGGCAATTGCTAGCAACGAATGCTGAACATGTGGCCATTCTGCGATCTAAATTCACTTGACATTTGCTGTAAACGGTCATGAATGCTACTAATTGAAGGACTATGCTTGCATAAAACACGTTGTGTTTGAATACTGTTCATGTTTGTGGTGCTAATACATGGCCTGTCAATAGTAACCTAGCCAGTTCCTTTACTCACAACTGCTCCTACCTGGAATATGCAAACCTTTTTCACTCAAAAGTTACGGAATTTTCTTGCAGGAAGCATGAGTATTGGGAGTTTCTCTAAACATCCTTGCAGTTCTGATGCATCCTAGCTTGTCAAGAACAGCAATGATTGGCCTTAGCTTTTAAGTAGGTAAGTTGATGGTTTATTGTGTTTGGTAGCCTGGAGACATTTATGTTTGTTGTGCTCCATGTGTGTTGCAGTAATAAAATGCAGTTGATACATTCTCCATTAAAGTTTTATCCTTTTATATTCTGTTAACGAAAGAAAGCACCAGGGGTGCCTGCGTCCTGCTTCAAAACTGGCCAACTGGCTAGAGGAGGCAGCTGGCCAGGCTGAGAAAGTCCCTTTGAACCTGAACAGGATAATGCCTGCGTAGGGAGTGTGCATTTTTTCTGTCGTTTTTTTTTCTTGCACAGGGAGGCACCTTCCTTCCATGGCTCGGGCTAGCTGATCCATGTGTGCGGATTCATCATCAAGCCCAGGCTTATCACTTTGATGGCTGAGGTATTGCTAAGGGTAGCTATTTTCAATCTTCAACCAATAATAGAAAAAACCTAAAATGAAATTTGAGAAAAATAATTTTAAAAATAATCCCAAATAAAATAAATAGCAATTAGAAAAATGAGTACTAAATTTGAAAAATTAAAAAATTATAGGGGGTGAAATTAAAAAATATTTATAATTTGATATATTATTTATAGATTAAAAATAGCAAGGGTGAAATTGAAAAACATTGTAGAGGGCTTACCTAATAGAATAAAATCGAAAAAAATAAGAAAACAAAACCCCTAAAAAATTGATAGAAAATAAGAAAACA
This sequence comes from Populus tremula, assembly GCA_964019445.1. Taxonomy (NCBI): domain Eukaryota; kingdom Viridiplantae; phylum Streptophyta; class Magnoliopsida; order Malpighiales; family Salicaceae; genus Populus; species Populus tremula. The sequence goes on along the minus strand of CAXHTJ010000019.1, from coordinate 8,326,003 downwards.
ATAGCTTTAAAAAAGAAAAAAATACAAATAAATTCGGGCGAACCTTCTAAATCTGATTTAATCTCTAAAACTCACAGCCCTTGAAATCTTGAACTTGGGTCCAATAAAAAAGCTCAATTATAAACAAATTTGATTTTAAAGGATGAAGTTGTGAAAAAATAAAAAACTCATAAAAGAAAAAAAAAAGCAAAAAAAGAGAGGATAAAATTCAACAAAAAAAAACACGAGGGTGATTTTAAAAATAAATAAATAAAATGATCACAAACAAATTAAATAATAATTATTAAAATAAGGATCAAATTTGAAAGATTAAAAAATATTTATAATTTGATAGATTATTTATAAAATAAAAAATGATGGGTGAAATTGAAAAAGATTGTAGTGAACCAGCTCAATTGAATAAAATCACAAACAAATAAGAAAAAAACACCAAAAAAAGAATAAAAAAATAGAAAACACCAGCTTTAAAAAGAAAAAAAATCATGCATATCCGGATGAACCTTCTAAACCTGGTCTAATCTCTAAAACCCACAACCCATGAAATTTTAGACTCGGATTCAATTAAAAAGTTCAATTCTTAACAAATTTAATTTTGAATGATGATATCGATGAAAACATATCAATAAAAAAAAATGCTACAAAAATAGTAACATAAATAATAAGGATAAAATTTAACAGGGAAATGCATAAAAATGATGGAATTTTAAAAAAATGAAAATGAGCGTAGACAAAATTAGTAGCAATTAACAAAATGAGAACAAGACTTTAAAGATTAAAACATCATAAGAGTTGAAATTAAAAAATATTTATAATTTGATAGACTATTTATAAATTAAAAAAATAGCAAGTGTTAAATTGAAAAAACAATTATAGGGGGCAACTCAACAGAAAGCAAACCACAAAAAATAACAAAATAAAACAAAAAACATAGAAGGATAAAAATAAAAAAACATCGTCTTAAAACAAAACTTAGACAAAGTTGACCCAAGCCTAGAATTGGATCATGTTTAAAAAAAAATAGAGAAAATCAAAACCCAAGGTGACCCGGTTAATTTGGAAAAACTCGGTCAAACCTGGCTGCAACCCATTAACTTTTGTTTTTTTACTAAAACGATGTCGTTTTGATTCAGGAAAAAAAATCTTGCAAAGAAAAAAAAAGCATAGAAAAAAAAAGAGAAAAAAAATGTGAGAGAAAAAAAAATCTAAGGGTAATGAAATTTGAAAGAAGAAGATGAAGATGAAGATGAATTTTAGAAATGAAGACAAACAAAATAAATAGTAATTAAAAGAATGAAAAAAAAAATTGAAAGATAAAAAAATATTTAGGGGTGAAATTAAAAAAAATATATAATTTCATGAATCATTGAGGGATTAAAAAATGGCATGGGGTGAAATTGAAAGACAACGATAGACAAACTGAAAAAAAAAAAAAAAAAACATCACCTTAAAAAAATAAATGAAAAAACTAGTGCATCTGGGCAAATCCTATAAACTTGGTCTAAAATATAAAACTTACAGCCCATAAAATCTCGGATCCGAGCTTAATATAGAAGCCAATGAAGTTGGTGAAAAAATATCAATAAAAAAATTACAAAAGCAAAAACAAATAGCAATAAAAAAAAATAATGATGAAATTTGATAGAAAAAACTCTAAGAATGATGAAATTAAAAATGATGTTACACAAAATAAGTTGCAATTAAAAGAACATTGATCAAATTTAAAAGATTAAAAAAAATATAGGTGGTACAATTTAAAAATATTTGTAATTTGAAAGATTATTTACAAATTAAAAAATAGTAGGGAAATGAAATTAAAAAAACATTTATAATTTTATAGCTTATTAAAAAAAATAGTGATAAAAAACATATGGATCAAATGTCAAGGAAAAAACAATTGCAAGGGCTATTATGAAATTTTGCAGAGGTGGTACAAAATTCAAGAAGAAGAAGAAGAAGAAGAAGGAGAGGGAGAGAGAGAGAGAGAGAGAGAGGAGTCAAAAGAAAAGAAAAGAAAAGAAAAAAACAGCATTTGACACAAAATTCAAGTTAGATGATAGCATCTGTTACTGGATCATCGAAGGGAGGTATTTTCTCGCAATCTTGCAATAAGAGAATTCAATACTCTACCATCTTTGGATACTCGGAAGAAACCGAATTCATGCATGACATCCTGCTAATTACTCAACCCTAAAAAAAAGCCACTTGCCATGCTTTCTCGCTGCTTGTCTCCAAGCTGAGAAAACCTAATGTCCTTGTCATACACTTCATGATATTTGCTGCACAACGTCTCAGTTCCTCTATTGACCTGGGTTACAAGCGTCTGTGGCTAAACGGATTAAGCTTTGGCCAACTGCTGTTCGTGGATTGATGATGAAAATATACAATGGTTGTGTTTCCTGCAATTGTTTTTTTTTAGTGAAGTAGGTTCAAGTTTTAGTCACTCTAATTTATTTTGTTAGTATTTATAAGGATGCCAATGGAAAAAATAGATTTTTTATATAATTGTTTTTGCTAAGAAGAAGAGAGGTATGGATGATACAAAACGAGTGGAAGTTGAGGTAATGGAACTTTCGCGGAGATGAGGTATATTTGTTATGTTATTCTCAGCTGGAGGTGGTGTTGGCCTACTTAATTGAATCTTCTACGATACAATAAATGTACAATTATAGTCCTTTTTTTATTATAAATTAGTTAGAAGTTATTATTTTGACTGTTTTGCATAAAATATTTTATAAGGAAATATTTGTTAAATTTTTTATTTTTATTTTTAAAAAGTACTTTTTAGAAAATATTTTTTATCTTTGTTTCTCATAAAATATTTAATGGAAAAATTAGTCAATATAAAATATTTTACAGTAAACTTTCAAACTCAATTCATTTATTAAAAAATATTTTTAGTTTGTGAATTCTATAAAATATTTTACAAATTTATTTACAATATCATTCAATTATTTTAATCTATCACCTCCATCTTATAATTACAACATTCATCTTGCCATCACCATCTTCTCTACCACTAACTTCTCTTTTATATATACTATAATCACTCCACTATCATCTCCTCCACCATCATTATAATCTCACTACTATTTTTTTTTTCTACTCTAACCACTACCACAGTTATAATCATGGCATCATCACCATTTCTCTTCTCCACCACCGGTCTACCTAATCACCATTACCACCATATTACCATCCATCTCCCCATAATATTTTTTTTCACCGCAATTATTATCACAATCACATAATAACAGCTATCATCATTATTTTATTGTCATCATCATTAAAAAAAAAATGTTTTTCATGTAAAATATTAGGAGAACATTTTAGCTGTAAAATATCTTTTATTTGTAAATTATTTTAAACAAAATGCAGGTCCCCTTAACGTGGTGATTGGTTACACATTATTTAGCAATGCTATGCTTTTCAAGCCCGGACCAATGTATAATATTTCTTTTAAATTTCACCACATCTCTCCCAAAATCCATGTAAGCCCTAAAATACTCCCTTTCTTTAAACACCACCTTTAACCCTTTCTTATTCCGTGATTCTTCTGAATTCTTAATGCACCATCTAAACTAAAGTCTTGAAAATGCTGCCATTTTATCCCCAAAAAAATGAAAAGCAAATGTTAAATTATAATATTTTCAAAGCTTAACTATTCATAATAAACGAGATTTATATAAATTTTAAATTATAATTTTTTTATCAGATTTGTGATCACATATTTTCATTTATTTCCATATTAAAAAAAATCCAATATTAGCCATTCAAGAATAAAATATTTGACGAGTAAATCTTATAATTATTTCTTTAACAAATTAAGCGTAATTAGATCTTATAACTAAAGAAGATTTATTACATAGTTATTTATTTATTTTATAACAATTAACTTCAAATATATAATTACATTTTAATAATGATATAAAGAAAAAAAATAAAATACACAATGTTGGTTATTTTAATATTCGATTTAGAGTTGTTTGAAAATGCAACGTGAGTTATGTATTAAAGTATTTTTTATTTAAAAATATATTAAAATAATAAAAAATATAAATAAAATTTAACTTTTTAAAGGATACCATTCAAAACACGCTACCAATCAGCTCCTTAGTTAGGTGGACCTACATCAGTCAGCATGACGAAAAATCATTATCCACAGCCAGCGCAAAGTAGTGCTCTTCTCTTTTCTTATCTTTTCGAGCTAATTCCTCACTTTAGCAGCCACAACCACCAGCATAGAAAAATCTCATGGCTTCATCGAAGTCTCACGATCTCGAGATCACAATAATCTCAGCTAAACACCTCAAAAACGTTAATTGGCGAAACGGCGATCTCAAACCATACGCAACCTTCTATCTCGACAACTCCGACCACCGACTCGCAACTCACGCTGACGACTCACTCTCAACTCGCCCAGTCTGGAACGAACGATTTACTCTCCCCATAACTCGCCAGATCTACGATTCAGTCCTCACCCTCGAGATCTTCCACTCCAAGCCATCGGAAACCCCCCAACCGCTCGTAGGCACCGTGAGATTCCCACTGAGTAATCTCATCGTTTCAGATGAGTCGCTGTCCTGCGAAGTCCGCACGCTCGAGCTCCTACGTCCCTCTGGTCGTCCACAGGGTAAAGTCCGGGTGAAACTAGAGGTGAAAGAACGGCCTTTGCCTCCCCCAGTGCAGGATTACCATACTGCCCCTAATTACAGTCATTATTACAACCCTGCCCCTGCCCCTCCTCCTCCCCCACCACCTCCTGCGCGTGACTACAGGGAATACGCTCCATCTCCATACGGCTACGCCGATCCGTACGGTTACTACCCTGCCTATTATCCTCCACAGCCACCCCGACCTCTCTACAATCGAGCATCCAATTACAGCTTGCCAGGTGGGCCTTCTGCTCCAGTTGATCTATCTGCCCAATCATCACCATCGCCCTACGATCACAAGCCGCCGCCGGGATTGTTCCAAAAGACGTCCAATTATGGTGTGCCAAGTGGACCGTCGGCTCCCGTCGATTATTCACATGGGAAAGGTAGTGGGTCCCTTATCAGTGGGGCAATGGGAGGGTTAAGTTTGGAAGAAGGGAGTAACTACGAGAAAGAGAAAGTTGCTACTGATAAGGAGAGTCACAGCTACCATGATTATCGTCGCGAATATTGAAGGAATAGAGAGACTGTGTGCGTGTGTGTGTGAAGGTATATTTGACCTTTTTATACTCGCATTGTGGCTTTGACTGATGGATATACTTTTGTATGTACATGCAAAAAATTATCATAACTGCTAGATGCTGCCCTCAGTCTTCCGTTGTGCTTCAATTATTTCTTATCTAGTGTGTCTGTTTCTCTTACTTCTGTAATGGATGTTTGGTTCTATACTTGCTTCTTTGTTTCAAGTCTTAATTCGAGTTTGCTAGCTTATACACTTGGGTACTCCATTGATTGTTAATTGTAGTATAAATAGTGAATGATTAGAGAATGATGGGGGAACCCAAGATTATCATTTGCTTATTCTATTGTCAGCTTTTTGACCTCTTTGTTTGTTTGGTGTTTAAGTTTCCTTCATGATTTCTTCCTTGTCGCGTTTTTTAAGACGATTTCTTGTGAGATGGTTGTTGGTGAGCTGAGCTCAGTGGGAGTACAGATTACATTGAATGGCAATGACTTAAGATTATCGTTTACTTATTTATGTGTGGACTGTGGAGTTTATCGGTGTGGACTAAATTGATATGGCTTTGTGATTTACACGCCGCACAATATGTTAATATGGCTTTGTGATATGGGATTAAGGGGGTGTTCGAGAGTGGGGTAATTTTGGCCAATCTTTGCAGCAGCGCTGCAATTACAAACGGGGGGCTAAACTGACAGGTTAAACCATCTCTACTGTACAAAGAAGACGGATTGTTGTGTGAATTGGCAATGGTGACACTCTTCTGTCTGCAGGCCTTAGCTTTGCATCTATTGCTTGTAACCTTTCATCTTATGGAGTTGCCAGAAGCTAATGGTTATAGGTTTTGCGAGACTAACAAACGAAGCCTGAGTGTTTTTCATAGGCGATTTAGTGAGTTTCTGCATTTGAATTCGAGATACCGAACATACCTGCGAGCAGCTGAAGAAAGCTGTGAATGTAACCTGGGGAGTTGAATACTGAAGATACCTTATCTCTTTGGTTTTTTTTGGGTTGTCAATTGTCATAGCAAGAGTTCTATAGAAAAGTGAAGGACTATTCTAAAAACCATTTTAATTTGAAATAGAAAAGTATTGTGAATATGCCATTTCAGGTATGGAAAACCCATAAATTTCGAATTAAAACTAAAAAGAGATCGAGTGATATTGAAAAAGTAAATTAAAAAAAAAAAGGAAAATTTTGGTGAGAACGGGAAGGAAATTATTTTTAATTCTGGCTCCTGTTGCGATACGTCGTCGTAGGTGAAACGAAAACGCGCCTGGTTATCCGCGATGTCCCTTGAACTTGTCCGCTTTGCTTTCTCCCAGATAGATATTTATTCGAGTGAGATTGAATTAAATTGTGAGAAACTTGTTCTTGATGATCCTGACGAGCAGACACGGACAACATTATCTATTGTCTTCAAGCCTCAACATAATTCGTTTACTGGAAATCATGAAATTATTGTTTTAATTGCTGCACCTCAAGAGAAAGATAAGAGTACTGTTGCCTGGCATGACCGGCGTAATGCAGCTTCCATTATTGATCTTGATGGGGCTGATGATACTTTGTTCGCTATTGTGCTCAATTTTCCGGTTAGATTGTATGCTGGGCTTTGGAAGAGTAGGCGTTGGATCACTTGGATAGTGATCTTTCTAAGTCTGGTCTCTTCGAAGATACTGAAGAGGTCAGGGGACTTTTGGATTTTTTTTTTAAGTCATGGCAGGGAGGTTTTGCTTGTCATGAACAAGAAAGAGTGAATCCCTTTTACTTTTAAGTTTTGGGTTGCGGTAGAAGTAGAAGCTTTGAATGTCTATAATTTGTATAGCAATCTTTATCTTGTAATTGGAGGAGAGCTTTGAAGAATTTAGCAGTTTCTATGCATTGCCTTTAAAGGATCTGGAGTTGAATGAAATAGCTCATTTTGGAAATGAAGCCTTAACTGTTGCAGGTTTGACTCTGCTGCTCACAGAACTTTTCTGGTTCGTGCTGTGGTGTCTTAACACAAAGCAATTTATACCTGAAATACAATTGATCCAAATTGTCATACCGTCTGCATTTGGAATTTGATGCCCATCTTTCCCTGTCGATTTCTACTATTCACGATTTTTATAGATTTTGTCTCATAAGTTTTCTTGAGCAATCATATTAGTTGATTTTTCGTTTTGTTTGCTGGATTTAAGTGTAGTTGAAATATGCGAGCGCGTTAATGTTCCTTCAAAACAATGCAATTGCTCTGCAGTCAAACATTCATTTCCCAGTCATGTTTTTCACGTAAATATTTCATCCTGTGTTGCTAAATGTGTTTTTTGCTCATGGCCTCAGTCTAGGAACCTTGTTATCATTCAGACATTGTAACCATAGGTTTTGCTTATATCATCTGCCAGAACAAGGGCCAGTTAAGAAGTGGTGGTAGTATCATTTGAATGCTTTTGCGAGTGACATTTTTCTATGAGAAAAGTTACCAATTGCAGTAGCAAGATCAAAACAAGTAGTGACTGCAGAAACGTTATTTTAACTTTACAGTTAAATTTTGCCTCTCTGTAGATATGAAAATAAGTAGATATACTGTTGTCTCTGCATAATGCCATGGACTAAAAGAAAATCCGTCTTCGTTAAAGTTTAATCATAATGCATCTTTTGTCATGTTAGTTGTTTGTACCTGTATGTATTCTTACCCAATTTTTGTTTCAACGTACATGAAGGGTTTCCTTTCTTGATGGTTTCGTGTTTGGAAGTTTTTAGGCTGTTGGTATCTTGAAATTGTAGCCGGATTTATATCATTTTGGCATAATGTCATCACCTCCGATCGTGTCTTTCGTTTTTAGTGGTCTCAAAATGAAGAACAGCATCTTGAATATGGAAAAGGCACTGCATTAAAAAGGCCAATCTCCAGTCAAAAGCTCTTATATATTTTATACATTCAAGATAACCACCAAGCAGACTCTGCCGAAAGGTTGCCTTATCTAGAACCCCCTTCCGAAAGCAGAAGATTAAATTAAAATAACATGGACCGTTCACTTTAGAAACTCTAAGGGGACCAAGGCCGCCATGAAAGAGCAAGCAAATTGATGCAATTCTGGTACGGCGTGTTGTCTTTAAAGACAAGTTTTCAAGGTCCTGCTCCATGGATATTGCTCAGTAATCATGCCTGTCCTGATGATGCTTTCACGTAAACTTTGGGTTTCATTGTCCCCACAAAATATCAATATGTAGCCATCTTATATTTGTAATGTTGCAAGAAGAGTATCTTACTTTTTCTGTCACTAGATTCACCAGGCGCCTTTCATGAAGAGAATCGAATCAACATTATTGTTTATTGATTTAGAATGTGTGTAGGAGCTCAATTCCTGTACAGAAATGAACAAAGAGAAACTGATCATACCTACCTACTACTACTGTTATTTATAAGACAGGTGCTAACGTCCTCAATGATCTTAAAGCCATCACTTTGCTGTATACTATAACAATTTATAGAGTCCTTTTGCTTGCACGTCACAGGAGTGGAGTTTACGACGGTGCAACCTGAACTCCTAGAGCGGTGAACCCTTTGATCGGAACCTGCAAGAATCGAGTTAGATTCCCGGCTATTTGAATGCTTCGCAAGGTTCCTTTCACATTCAGTTTCTTTCGATTGAAGTAAGAGTTTCACAGGCAATCATGCCTTTCTTTCTCGACCAATAACCTTTCCAGCATCTTTTCTTACCCCTCAAAAGGCTCAAAACAATGACCCTTTTCATTCTGTTCTAGTGTTCTCTTGTTTTATATTATTATTATTATCATTTTTCACTCTCTTAACTTCATTTCCAATATTTAAACATCATCCCTCTTACCACTACTTCCAATCCAGGAGGGAGTACATTTTCTTCTTCTATGTGTTAAGCTTTCACAAAAATCCTGTAATCATGTCAACAAGGATTAATCAAGTGAAACACAAACCTGCTGGTACCAACAGAACACAATATCCATCAACTAGAGACAGAGTTTCTGGGAATAGATGGCCTGGTCGAACTTGTGGGTTCAGGCTCCTGAAAAGATCAATAGTCTCACCAGTGAAATTTCTCAAGCATTTTGGCAGGAAGGTCGCAAAAGCTCTGTGTTTAGGGAGGCGATCTTCACCTGGAGTTTCTTCTTCAGGAAGATCAAAACCATCTGTTGCTCCTAGTGATACTCACATAGCTGAAGCCATAGAAGATTGCATCGACTTCATTAACTCTTCTTCTCTGCCGAGGTCAAATTCTGTTTCTGCAAATCCTAGTTAAATTATTGTTGCAGCATCAGTTATATTGTCTTAATTTTTTTTGTTGTAGCCCTTCAGGAAAATGAGAAGAGAAAATAAACAGTGCAAACTTCATTTAACCTTGCTATGAAAAAAAGTCCTGTAAGAATCTCAGTCCACAACTCAACTAAAAATCAATCCTGTCATAACTAGTTGGGTGTAGCTGCATAAATTTACGTTCTCCATTCATCCTGGCTTTGACAGAGAAAACAATTTTAACGATGCGCCAATTTACATTCTTCATTTAACTTTATGACAAGCAGATTATTGCCATAAGATCAGGTTATCGGTATCACGGGAGAGAAGTAAAGAAATTTCACAAGGTTTGCATATACATGCATTCCCTAACCAAACCCCATCATGCAGTAAGATTGATAAACAAGCTAGAGTAAAGGTAAACATGGAAGTAAAGGTGATCGTATGTGAGGAATGATAGGTCGACAGGTACAATTTTTTTATTTGTTCTCGGAGGGTGGTGTAGCTAAACCAATAGACAACAGTTACTATTAAGAGTTTGAGGTACAACACAACCAGAAAAAAAGGTTCTCTGTTGAGAGAGCAATTGTTGATTGGAATGCTGAGTTTAATTGGGCTAAAGTCAACATCCAGAAACACACTTTCTACTTCCAAGTTGCATGTGCGTGTGTATTTCATTTGGGAGAGAGGAATCATAGGCTGCGTTTAGACAACCTCCGTTCTTCTAGTTTGGTTCAAGATACTAATATCACTGCGGAAGTTAGATTGTTCCACGAAGATCATCAAGTGGCAGGCAATGAACTAACTTTAGTAAATCTGCAGGTATTGAGCTTTTCAGAAAGTTGATTGTTCAGTTAATCCAATTTTCCTTTTCTTGGTTAAGTCATTTCCGGAGTCTGTTTGTAGCAGATTTTGTATTGTATAGCAAATATGTGCTCCTTGATCAGTCTTTTTGGAATGAATCATTTCGTCCCACGAAATAGAAAAGGTTCTGATAAGGATGCAAAATGCACCACCATATTCAGTTTCAACTTCAACAATGACAGATTCTTCGCTAAACTAGTATCAAGTTGTTTGAATCAATATCATGGATATCAAGCCTATGAAAATCCAAGACTTAATTTGCAATGAGCAAGCCGACATATTTGAATTGGAGAGCCACATATGAAGTAAAAGTGAATTATTTTTTATTAATTATAAAAAAAAAAATCAAAAAAAAAAAACTGCAGCAAGAATCACTACCTGCTAAACGAAGGACATACAATTTGAATTTAGAAGAGCTTGGTTTCATATCTTGACAATTTCTGTTTGTTTCTAATGAAGATTTACTTGTGGAATCTAGAGTAAGCATAACCAGTAAAAAGACGCAAAACATGATAGGTTTGCGGATGGATGTTGAACTGCTCTCTCCCCTGCCTTCACTTCAATGAAAGTGAAGATGCTGTTGTTTCTGGTAAAGCGTGGATGCTTGTAGATAGGTTATTCTCATGGATACTGCAAAACATAAGAAAATATATGATGTGTATAATGCAAGTGGCGGATGGTACGTGCTAGCTTTGGCATTGGATTAGTGGCATAAAATTGTAGAGCTGCTGCTATCAAGTGGTACTGTGGTGGTGGTGAATAGTTGATGGTTTTGGTGCTGGTGCTGGTAGCAGAGGTTGAGAGGATGGCTAGGTTGTGGTTGTGGGTTTGGGCTTAAATGATCCTGGAAGGCATTGGTAAACCAGAAAGAAACTAATTTCTGCAGTATTTGGTAGACAGTGGCGAAGCTGTGATGGAAGAGGAGTCATGGAGACCCCTATCCTATCCAGGGGATGCCAATCATGTAGTTATGCTCTCATGTCAGAGTTGAAGTTTCTAATTAAATCATGACTGAAGCTGTTGAGACATTGATTTAATCTTCTTCATTTATCAGGTTATTAGCAATGGTTCTGGCTGCAGCAATTTCTTGTTCGTAAATTTCAGTTTCATGTGTTGGGGTTAAAATAGTTTCAGTTCACTGGATTTTCTATATTGCATTAACCAATAAATCATTTCATGTAGTAATAAGTAACAATAATGAATTCATAATTCTTCGACATGGAAGAGAAGGGACCAAAAAGAGTAAGCAGTGTACAAGAGATAGAAACATAAAACTGAAGAGTTCAAGAATCATCAAATGCAGACAGGTTAAGATTAACAGACAAATTTAATCTTTCTTGGCAAACAGCCCACCAAAGCCACCATTATTCTTCTTCTTCTGAGGTACAGCAACAGAGTTCCTGCGGCCACTGGTTGTGCCACCGCTGTTCTTCTCCTCCACTTTCTTGAGGATGGAATCCGTCTCATAGAACTGATCTTCCTTCTGCAAACTCCCAAGAATCCAATCAAGAAGCCCCTTCTCCTCTTTGCTTCCTCCTGCTGCAGTGGCTGCATACACCCTAACAGAAGGAGAAGCAAAGACAATGGGAAGAGAAGCCATTATCTTATCTACCATGAGCACGTACCTCTCTGTTATGCTCTTGATTTCTCAAAAATGTGGGAGCAAAGATAGTAGCGAAACTAAGATGATTGCATGGCTATGGTTCCTGCACGAGCTCCCCACAAGTGGCTTATCCTCAACCTTTTTCCATAGGTTTGCGAATTTCTCCATCGACAGGAAAAATGGAGGATGAGAAAAAATAGGAGATATGGATATAGATTTGACACGTGGCAGAATGGTACTATTATGGATAAATAATTTTAAAATCACAAGAACAACTTGGGAGTAGTAAAATAGCATTGAAAAGAACCACAAATTCTGTGATAAAAATCATTAAGAGGCTGGGCCGCGTAAGCCCCGGAGGACACCATCTTGTTGCCCTGAGGGAGAAATAAACACAGGATCCAAAGAGAGTGTAACAAAGGCTCGGCCTGTTTGCTAGGATTGCTCTTGTTAGAAAAATAGGTTATCTAACTCTCTGACTTGGGAGGGATTGCTTGCTTCTTAACTCAAGAGATACACGAACTACTACTTTGCTTGCGTTTACTTCTTAACACATCTTATTTGGTCAAGCAAGATGCTCATTTATTATTATTATTATTATTATTATTTCTACTTGGGGGATTCATGCTGTACACGAATAGAGATGATCGCCCCCCCTTCCCTCACATGCAGCTCCGCCCTTGATTTTAAGGATTAACATTTGATCTTTAACTTAGTGAACAAATCGCTAGCTACCAAGCTAGTTGGTACGTGGCATTCATCAACTTTTTGCCTGCCCGGTAGTAAACCACTTGACCATGACTCGCTTTTTTAAAAACGAGAGAATGGGTGTTTGCTTTCGTGTTTTAAAATTATTTTAAAATAAATTTTTTATTTTTTATTTTATTTTTTATTTTAAATTAATAATTTTAAAATTATTTTCATGTGTTGATATCAAAAATAATTTTTTAAAAATAACTAAATTTTATTTTAATATATTTTCAAATAAAAAATATCTTGAAAAATAACTATTACAACATTAACAAACACCCTTGATGTGACACTCGTATGGTATGTATGTTTTTTTTTTTTTTTTAAAAATTTTTTAGAAAAATTTGATTTTTTTTATTTTAAATTAATTTTTTTATTTTAAAATTATTTTAATATGTTGATATCAAAAATAAATTTTAAAATATAAAAAATTATTATTTAATATATTTTTAAATAAAAAACAATTAAAAAAATATCCTCTCCAAGAAATCTCAAAAACTGGTTATGTTGCAATGTGACCTGGCAGTGCCGAGAGAACGGTTGAGATTGTTGTGGAAATAAGAGGTGAAGTGCAAATAGTTGAAGGGAAATTTGTATGATTAATAAGGTTTATTTAATTTGGAGATGATTAATAAGGATTGGACGTCAGCTAATAATCAAGGAGTTGGTGTCGGTTTTCCCTAAGAAAAGGCAAGAGTAGGGTGAGCTTTTTAATGTCTTTTTCTCGACGTTTCCTCTCTTCTCAGAACCACTACACTTAGAGGCCTTTTTAGTCAAATCAACTTATTTACATGTCTCTCGTTGCATGCATGCTTTAGAGATCTTCTCCTCCTTTTAGAGCAATCCCGTTTTTCTCAGTGCGGGTCAACCGTCTCTAACAACTCTCTTAAGTTCTAGAACATGCACAGTCGGCAAATTAATTGCGGAAATGCTTCTGGAACAATTAAGAGCTGTTCTTTACGTCCTAAATCAGAGAACAGCTAGCCTCTCTTCGAAATTAACTATTCTAAGGCAGCCTCGTATCCCTAGCTCTTTAGGGTTCGGATGGCTACATTAAAAAACTATGAACATGTAATGAATCCCAGCATCGTGCTTTTTTTATTTATTATTATTATTATTAATGTGATGGTTGTTTGAATTAATTTATTTATATTTTAATTAAATTTATAAATTTTAAAATTAATAATTACATAAACCTCTAATAATTTAAAAAAAAACTCAAACTTGTAAGTATTAAGAAGTAAATCCAAAACATGAAACTACCCTTCATAGTTGCGATGTCCATCCTCTTTTTAACATTAATGGAGGTGTAACAAAGTTCATTATATATATATATATATATATATATATATATATATATATATATATATATATAATTTGGAATAACCAAAGATATAATGGATTTGGGTATCTCCATACTAAAAATACAATATGTGGGATTCTAGTGAAATTCAATTCTAGGCAACGGCCGATGCATGTGACGATTAGATGTCACAATATCTGTCATAAGAGATAATTATTATTTTCTTATTCGTTTAAGAAAACCTATCATTTTCTATATATAAAAAAAGTGCATCATTCTGAAAGCATTTTTTTTGTGTGTACATGGTTTACATGAGAGAATATGTGCTTATAGTGTTCTTTTCCTTACAAAAATTATCAAGGACAAAAGGTGGAGTGATTTCCCACGTAATAATATTTTCTAGTAGTTTTGATGTATATTAAATAAATAATTTACTAATTACGCATGTAATATATGCACAATTTACAAATTATATATATAGTAAATGAGATGTGATAAAATTTATATAAATTGATATAGGTCGTGCAAGTGCTGGTCACTGGTTTATTTCGTTTGCTGTTTTTTTTTCCTTTTCAAATTCTTGAAAACAAAAATAAAAACCGTTTATGATTTTTTTTAAAGCTAAAAAAAGTAGTTTTAAAAGTTATGTTTTTTTTAAAAAAATAAATATAAAATATAAAATAAAGAAGTTCATGATTACATAGCTACACTATCATTCATTCATTGCTGGTCCACGATCCCTACACGTTTAAAAATACGATTCATTGTTACCATCCACCAATGTCCTTTCATAGGATTTGGAGGTTATTGAGTACCTCGAGAAGCTTTATTATTATTATTTTGCATGAAAAAGCTGAAGGGAGGGTCCATGTTGTGTCTCAGCCACCGAGCACCTGCAATTCTTCAAAATAATTACATGTTGGTGGCGCGTGCGGGTTTACCATGTGCGCGTTCAGGTATTGCGCACGTGTTACATGCGCAACTTCATCTAAAGTGTTAGTGCTGCGTCACTATTGTATTGTTTCTAAGCTAGAATAGAAATTATTTTTTTAACAGTGTTAATTTGAAAAATAAGTTCATTTACTGTGTTAATGTGGAGAAAAACTCCGAAATTCCTCAACAAATAGGATAAAATATTCAACCATTCCAGCTTAGAAACTTGTCAGGGTCTGTTTGCGGGCAGAAAGTCTCTGAAACAATGGCAGCGAGTATTTGGCACATTGCGCACCTACTCCGGTGACCAGAAATAAGACCACTAAAATTAGTTTGCTTGGTTTCGTGTGCTTCTCTCTCACAGTTCCTATCAACCCAGCAGTGACCGCCATGCACAAATTTTCCTAACAACTGCTCCTAAGACTTTCCCTCAATGCCATATTATATATAGAACCTCTTTATACAATCCCTCTCATTCAGTGTCCTCTGCAGCCCCTGTCAAAAAAGAAAGAAAAATACACCAAACCTTGACATGGAAACCTCGCCTTTCCTCTTAACCCTCGCAGCTGCTACATCAGTTTATCTTCTATGGTTCTATCTCCTAGCCCGTAAACTCACCGGCCCAAAAGTATGGCCTCTAGTGGGTAGCCTTCCATTACTGTTCGTGAACCGGAGAAGATTCCATGATTGGATTGCTGCTAACCTCCGGGCAACTGGTGGTGCCGGAACCTACCAGACGTGCACGATACCACTTCCTTTCTTGGCTCGCAAACAAGGATTCTACACAGTCACCTGCCACCCCAAAAACATGGAACATATTCTTCGAACCAAGTTTGATAACTATCCCAAAGGACCCGAATGGCAAACTGCGTTTCATGATCTTTTAGGCCAAGGGATCTTTAATAGTGATGGAGAAACGTGGCTCATTCAACGCAAAACTGCAGCTTTAGAGTTCACTACTCGGACTTTACGGCAAGCCATGGCTCGATGGGTGAACCAGACAATCAAGAATCGTCTGTGGAACATTTTGGACAAGGCAGTTACAGAGAAGCACTCGGTGGACTTGCAAGAATTATTGCTTCGCTTAACCTTCGACAACATATGTGGACTCACATTTGGCAAGGATCCAGAGACTCTCTCGCCAGAAATGCCAGAAAATCCATTTGCTATTGCCTTTGACACGGCCACTGAGGCTACTCTACAGAGGTTTCTTTACCCTGGTATCTTGTGGAGAGTGCAGAAGCTTTTAGGAATTGGAGCAGAGAGGAGATTAAAGAAGAGCCTCGAAGTTGTGGAAACATACATGGATGATGCCATCGCAGCACGCAAAGAAAACCCGTCTGATGATTTATTATCACGATTCATGAAGAAGAGAGACGTTGAAGGTAACCACTTTCCAATCTCTGTTCTGCAACGAATTGCTCTCAACTTTGTCCTCGCCGGCCGCGACACCTCATCTGTTGCTCTTAGCTGGTTCTTCTGGCTAGTCATGAACAATCCTGAAGTCGAAGCAAAGATAGTCAAGGAAATATCAGCCATACTCACGGAAACACGTGGAAATGATCGCCAGAAATGGCTTGATGAGCCTTTAGTCTTTGATGAAGCTGATAAACTGGTTTATCTCAAAGCAGCATTAGCTGAAACATTGCGTTTGTACCCGTCAGTACCACAAGACTTCAAATACGTCGTGGAAAACGATGTTCTGCCCGACGGTACACGTGTACCTGCAGGTTCAACGATTACTTATTCGATTTATTCTGTTGGAAGGATGAAGAGCATATGGGGCGAGGACTGCATGGAATTTAAACCAGAGCGATGGCTATCACCAGAAGAGGACAGGTTTGAGCCACCTAAAGATGGCTACAAGTTTGTGGCCTTTAATGCTGGACCCAGGACTTGCCTAGGGAAGGACTTGGCTTACTTGCAAATGAAGTCTGTGGCTTCTGCTGTGCTGTTGCGCTACCGTTTATCACTGGTTCCCGGTCACCGTGTAGAGCAGAAGATGTCTCTTACTTTGTTCATGAAGAATGGGCTCCACGTATTCTTGCATCCACGTACTCTTGCATAGGAGTGTTTCACCATTCTCATCAAATCTCTGGAGCTTGTCTTGCTCACTTTGCATTGCTTGGTGTTTACAGGAGACGACCAAGACAGCCATTCAGTCACAAATCATGGGGGTATTCCTGCCCATAATTCTGTTAAAGGGTCATTTTTATTTGTTTTTTGTTTCCGTTTTTAAATTTCTTGTTCATTGCTGGGTTCTAAATCCAGTGCGTACGTATACAAGCCATTCAAAATTAAGAGTGTTTGTCGTGTAATGTTGTATATTCGATATCAACAGATGTTTCTTTCATATGATTATGTGAGTAAAAAAGAACTGTACACTAGCATTATTAACTCTTTCCTGCTGTGATGCTTAAGAATCTGCAACAAAAAGATACATCTAATAAATGGCTACCATTTGAAAGTTGCATCAACCTGGACAAAAACTAATTAAAAACAGAGATCCACATGTAGTTCTTTCAATTTCTCTGCGTAAAACCATTGAATCAAGCTCACTCTTCAGCAGAAATAAAACACTTGGAAAGAATTACCCGTTGTCCCACAGATTATGCCAAAAGTTGTGTACACGAAAATAAAAAACTACCCTGATGAAATTTTCACTTGGATTGATAATTAGATAATATAACTGCTGCGAAAGCAAAAACAAATGAAGAAACATGCTGTAAAATCATAGAATTGATTCATTAGGTATTGAATGTAAACATTTACAAGCAGCTTTGGAGATACTTTACAGGTATATTCTTCATTGAGATGTATGCAATTGTTTCATTTGTGCCAGAGGCCCTGATATTGCATGCAACACAAACTTTGAGCTCAACTTTGGCGTTCAGAAATTTTGCCAGTTCTTCAAGCTCAAGAGTTTTGTATGAAGTTATTTGTCTAGTTGTTCTTCCATTTAATCTCGTTCACAATTTCACTTTTTCCCATTCAATCAACTGATCCTTCTGTATTGGTGCGGGAATCACTGGGCTACCTTGAGCTGTCACCTATGTTAACTTCCATGAAAGCTAATCCAATATTTTCTCACCCGTTGAAAAGAGGTTCCAGACGACTGTTCCAACCAGGTAGAGCCCAACTGAAACCTTGAAAACATCATCCCAAGAACCTGAGAAGGTAACGAGGGAGTGAATCAATGCACAAGAGTCAGATGGTGTAGGATTCAGTGTCTCAAATTTCAATAAAGAAGGCAGGGAGTGGGTCACACAGGAAACGGCAATGTAAAACTTCGTTTCTGAAGCATTCAAAAGCTTGAATTAAAAGGCAACAGTTAACTAAGGCAATGAGAATCTAGCAGGGTAACACGGCCATTTCCCTGTTCTCTTTTCTGTATTCAAAATGAGGACCATGTCCACAGAGGTTTTCTTATCACAAAATCTGATGGAATCCTTAGTTTTTAGCTTCTAACAGTTTGACTTTCTTTTTTAGAAATGGAAACAAATTCATTACAATTTACAACTAGAGGAATTGAACTTTGAAGCCCAAATAACTGTTACTCCAAGAATGCAACTTCAGAGTGAAATAGGCTACATTTTATGACGAGAGACGCTAGGCGTGACAACGTTAAATTTTCCTCAAGAAACGGTTTCAAATCCTCTCATGTTCAGAATTCCAAATTATCTAGATTAAAAGGGAGAATAGTAGCTAGTTAGTTTTTGCTATCTAAAATATTCTAAAATCATGACCATTCATTTTGAATTTGATGATTTAGATTTAGTGAACAAGATAGAGCATTCGAAATACAAACATGAAAAAATCTGAATCTGAAAGAGTGAAACTGTCGTATCATTTCATTAAATAGATGACATATCACCCTTTTATAGTTTGCCACATTAGAAGTTATGTAAATTTAGTGAAACTGTTAGTATCCTACACCACGCAGTAGGGGCAATCCTTTTTTCTTCTTTTTTTCACTTTTGCTTTATCTGGTTTTACTAAACCTTGCACTAGACGATGGGAGGCAACCCTCTTCATCCTCTAAAAACCTATTCTAGGATTTGAATATGAGACCTCCAATTTGAAAATCCTAAGTTTTAACCATCCAATTGTCCTCTTGGAAACTAGGACTCAACTCTAATACACAAAGTTAAAAACGGCTGTCTTTATAACCATAACAAGGTTAATTTGGACGAAAATTCTATGTTTGAGCCTTCAAATTGGTCTTGACTAAAATTGATCTAAATACAAGACCAGAATGACTGAGCTAGAAGTGACTTGGACAACACTGGCATCCTAGAAAATTTCAAAAAAAATTCTGTTGGTTTTCTTCAAGGATGGTATAGTAGACTTTCGAGTTTGTCTTACCAGCAGTAATAAATGCCAAGGATGAGTTCTTACCATGCTGCAAGATGTAACCAGTGGCTGCAGTTCCAAACACCCCTGCCAATACTCCAGCTGTATTGGATAGACCAAGCAACACTCCCTGGAAAAAAATTACAAATAAAAATAGAAACAATTAAGTAACATTCCTAGGAAATAGAAGCAATGACAGCATATAACAATACAACAAAAACAGCTATTTGACATTGAATTTCAAAGACCTCTTGAAAGGCACCCAATGGTAGTTGATTCGTGACAGCAATTAAAACACAATTAGTAGCCCCCACTACTAAACAAGCCAGATTTAGGAAATCAACTGACAACAGCATTACAAGGATTGATACTCACAGAATATCGAGGGGCAATATCTTGATGGTTTGAATATAGACCAGACTGGGAAAATGCATCAGTTCCCTGTTGAAGAAAAAGAAGCAGTTAGTTCAAGAGAAGAGATTTAAAAAAAAATTGATCCCATTCCACTAAAGCTAAAAGGATACAGAAAAAAAATTAAACTCTTAGCAGAAATTTCTCTGAGTTGAGATGAGACAACAGAACTCCATGTATGGTCGGTCATAAATAGAACTTATAAGACAGAAAAAAGTGCGAACAAATAAACCATAACAAATGGTAAACAATGTGCAATACCTTTGCAAGTCAATACATATAAATTTGAAAAGTGGAACGGTGCATGTTTTGATGTAAGAAGCAAACCTGGCTGCATGCCATGCACAGAACAGCCATTGCAGGAGAATCAATGTGGCTCAACTGAGTTAGGAAGAAGGCAGGGCCAAGAAAGCCAATTGATTGCATGATCTGTTAAGGAGGATGGAGAGCATGTTCAATTATCCATACAAAGTTGAACAAGTGAAGAAACATGATGAAATAAATAGTGCTTAGCATCACTATTATAAAGCATGTTTCATTTGCCATGTAAAATTGAATGAACGAAGAAAATACAGGAAATAAATAGTGCTAAGAAGAAGCAAATAAAGCAGAGATGATAAGAGAGGGGGATTGGTGAATTTTGCACCACCCTTAATGATACCTTTCGGACTGTTGTTACAGATAAACCTTTGCTCACAAGAGTATCTGCAATCCAACCTCCCAAATTTGCAGAAAATGCCATTGTAAGCCAGGGCAAGACACAGAAAAGGCCAGATTCTGTAAGATTGAACTTCAAGACCTGTATGGCCAAAAGGAGATTCTGCTCAGTGGTATTATCAAGAGAAAGGCTGCTTTTATAAAAATGCAATTGCCAAGCTGTAAATCTCTTCTGCAATTTGTCAACAAGAAGATAGCAAAACTGAAGGTCAAAGAGACAGTAGCATGTACTTCCTTGATTCAATGCATCGTTAGCAGAATTTGACAAGGAGGTTAAGGTACAGGATAGATGAATTGTAAATGAACTGTGTATCTTATAACAAGTAGCCTTATATGGTTTCGTTCCTGCCTGTACCTCACATGTTACAATGAGTGAAGATAACATCAACAAGATTTTTAAAATCCTTAGAGAGTCTATGACATATAAAGGGTAATCTAATAAGGAGTAAACGATTCACTTGAAAATAACAGCTTCAAGGTCAGCCATCCCATAGTAAGCAGCGAGTCAAAACACCAAGTTTCTCTTGTCATGCAAGTGATAATACATGGTTTCCCATTGATTCTCACCACTTTTCGATTGATTTATGACGACCTTGACCATACATTATTCGTGGTTAATGGTTACTCCATTGACTATTTTACCCATTCGCTAGCTAAGATAAAATCACTGGCTGCAACTCATGCACAACAAGACAAATGGAGTCCAAATGTCAAATGAACAGTTTAAACTCTGAGAATTCTCAAGATATCTTGGATATGTTTTTATATGTTACAACAGGTCAAATCATTCAATCTCGTGATGGAAAAAAAGACTTACTTGATTATAATATGTTGGCATCCATGTCAAAAGAATAAATGTTCCCCAGTTGTGACAGAAGTGAGACACTATTAGGGCCCATACAGGGGCTTTCGACAAGATTAGTCTCCAAGGGATCGTTTCAACAGGTTCCTTGGAAAAACTGTTCGCAAAAATCAACTTCTTTTCTGCAGGCCGCAGCTGAGGATCGTCGAGAGGTGAACTGTGTGCCTATAGGTAGAAAGAATGAAAAATGAGCATCTTGAAAGGTGACACATTCTTAATTAGGGAAGAGAACCCTTGATTTAAAGCAAAATTTGCATGAGGAATCATAATTTCCATGGACAGAAAAAATAAAGGCTAGACAGAGGTTTAACCATCCAGATTATGGAACCTGTTAAATACCAAAAAGCTTCTTGTAATAGTAATGGAATTATAATTTTACTATCTCTGCAACTTCCAATAAGTTGGCAAGAAACATGCCATATGAAAAACAATGATAATCTACAGAGAAAATTTACCTTACTGAGCCATGCAGCAAACCAAACCGTTCCTAGAGAACCAAAGGAGTAAAAAACCGATGGCCATCCAAACTGATGTATTAAAAATGGTGAAAAGGCCAGGCCAGTAACTGATCCAAGGTACATCCCGCTGTACACAAACGCTAATGATCTACTCCTCTCTGATACAGGAACCCATTTGGACAGAATGTTATTCATGGCAGGCATCGCAACACCCTGAAGCAGTACCAAATTAATTTAACAAACATCCAACATAGAATATGACTCAAAGTCGTTCTTTTTTTTTCTTCCTAGATAACTTACCTCACCAATCCCCATGAAAGCGCGAACAACGAGTAGGAAGGGCAATCCAACTTTAGCAGCAACAGGAGTAAGAATCGTAGCAATGGACCACCAAATGACACCAAATCCCAAAACCTTCTTCCCGCCCACTGTGTCCGCCCAAATGCCACCAGCAATCTATCAATGAGACCAAAAAAATGTGAAATAAAATTATTAATAAGCAAATACATAATAATAATAATAATAATTAAGGGGGGGCGGGGGGGAAGCATGTTAAAGTTACTTGGGTGAGTAAGTAGCCCCAGAAAAATGAAGACTGGATCAAACCGACAGTGGCTGGGTTCCAATTGTTCTCGGCTGACATTGGAAGTATTGCAATGCTCATATTTACCTGCCAAGCAGCATCTGCTCATTATAATAATTCAAAAAAATTAAATATACTAATCATTTTCCATAATCGGAGTTAGAGTACTATTTTCTCCTCTTTATAATAATTCAACATAATAAGAAGGAAAAAGAAAAAAGAAAAGCAAATGTGGGCAGCATACTCTATCCATGTTGCAAAGAAGAAAAGCCGAGAAACAAAGAATGACAATGACCCATCGTTTAGGGAACTCTTCCCACCACGGCATCGTACTATCCAGAACAACATCGTCCAAAGCATCCTCCTCCAACTTCACCGATTCCGGAACCGACTTCAATATCTCATACGGCTCCGATTTAACATCAGCATACACTTTCCCTGTCTCACCCCGACCCGAATTCCTCACCGAGACCCGAGAAACACAGCATCGGTGATTATGTAACCGGACTCGAAAATTAAGACGCTCTCTAGGTCTTCTTTTAGGGGATGAGATATCGGGAGGAGATTTTAGAGGGCGAAAAGTAGGGTCGGTGAAGGAGTAGAGAAGAGCTCTACTAGTGTTCATGGTGGTGACGTTAGGAAGGGAAACTGTTATTGTTTTTTACCACATTTGAGCAAGAGAGAGAGCAGGATATGATATTTTGATAGTGGAAGGGATATTTGTAGGGGATTGGTACTGGTTTTGACATGTGTCCTCCTGTGATTGACGGAGATTTTAGGCGGGGAGTATAACGGAAAACAATATCAGCTGCCAGTTGGCCGTTGGGGTTGTACTGTATTTTTTTATTTTATTTTTTTTGATGATCTTGGGTGTCCGGGCCAGTTTACGCACACCACAACTAATTTCAGGGCCTACTGAACATACTGCAAGCCCAGTAGGTAAGGCATCACGGGGGTGACAGGCTGGTACTCTTGAGGATCGAACCCAGGACGTTCGTAAAGGCAAGCCTTGCAATTGACCAATGGACTAGACCCTCAAGTGTACGTGGTTGTTTAAATGTTTTTTACTATAAAACAAATATTTAAATATTATTAACATAATTTTTATGAGAAAAAATTTTAAATTATGATATATAACATTTAAAAAATATATATTAATACAGTAATATATTGATTGGTATTTATTTTTAAATATTAAAATAAAAATATATTAAATTATTCTGGATTAATTTTTTAAATTTGCAATCCAGATTATTGGATCATGATAACTTTATAAAAAAATCAAAATAAATTATGAATATAAATTATCAATCAACATGATACTAAATGATAAAAATTAAACAAATATCAAATAAAAAATATATTTAAATTAATATGGATTAACCTATCAAACTTGCGATTTAAGTCGCGAGATTGACATAATTCTATATAAACAAACAGAAAAAACACTTGCAAAGCTCAATTTTCACTAAATTCAATGTTGAATGATAAAATTAAAAAAAATTAAATAAATGACAAAAAAAAAACATTTAGATCAATTTAGGCTAACTTATTAAACTCATCACCCGCTTTTTAACCCTTGAGATCAAGGTAACTTTGTAAAATAAATACGAAAATCCATCTCCAACAAATTCAATATTAAATGTTGAAATTCAAAAAATAAATAAATGAGACGAAGATAACTACATAGAAATCCAACTGAGAAAATAATATGAAGCTCAATTCTCAATTAACCTAATATTCAATTATAAAATTGAAAATAAAAAATATACATATAAAATAAGATTGAGTTGTTGAAAGGTAAAATTAAAAAAATACATGTTTGTTCAATTAAAAAAGGATAAAAAAAAATCGAGTTAACTTGTCAAGCATGTCATCCAAGTTATGAATAATCTCATAAAAAATCAAAAAAAAATAACAAAACCTGGTTTTTTTTAAAAAAAAAAAACATATTCAATTAAAAAGGGACCTAAAAAAATAAATTGGATCAACTTGTCAAACTTGCAATCTAAGTTATGAACGAGATAACCCTGTAAAAATTAAATCAATTTTTTTTATATAAAATTCAATTTTCAACAAACTCAATATTGAAAAATAAAATAAAATAAATTAAAAAAAAACAGTCTAAAAAAAACTCGAGTCAACCCAAGTTAACTAGTTAAACTCGTAAATAGATAATGAAATTGAGAAAAAATTATATAAAACAAATAAAAAAATTATGAAACCCTACTTGTAATATATCTAAAATTAAAGGTTGAAATCTAGAAGAAAAAAAACTAAATTTATAACACCTATATATAATTCAATATTAAAAAAAATGAAACATAATATAAAAAATAATATGATAACGGGAGATAAAAAAATTAAAACAAAAAAAAATAAGGTTACTAAAAGGTGAAATTAAAAAAAATAACAAAAAAATATTATTGTAGTGAATATTATTTTACAGGCATTGCTACAATGATTTAGCCTGTTAGTGCCGTATTAATGTTAAGTGTGTTTTTATTTCGTGGGCTGAAGATAACAATAAAGTTTAGGCCCATTAGTAATTTGCTTAATTTTGAGTTCGACGGGCTTTGGTTACGTGGAAAAGAACCTAACCCCAGTCATGGGCTTTTGTTTGGATCCAAACTTCAAATGCTGTAGTTGTTTATTTGGGCGATAGCCCATGCTCTGCTCCAAATGATTTATCCTAATTATTAGTTAAACTTAGCTGAGAGGAAAAGGCCAGCCATGAAGTGAAGTGAACTATTATGTAGTTTTAAATCAATAATGTTGGATAAAGAAGCATTTTTACTGATTATTTTAGTAACCGATATTGCAATGTGATGTGATAGATGGTCTTAAGTCAGTGATAAATGATTAACATTTGATTTTTTTAAATAATAAAATAATAAAAGCTTGGTCATTCACTATGCCCAGTTTTTTATTGTGAGTGAATTCACACACTCAAATGACTATTTCGCTAAAATCATTTAGCTAGGTAGGTAAAACAATCTTTTCAAAGAGGTTTATTTGTTATTATTATATTAATTATAATTTTTTTTTTTTTACATTTTAGATGTGGAATGAAATTATTTAAATACCCTTTAAAATAAAAAAAAATAAAGTTGGGTCCATGGGATTTTTGGTTTTTTAACTCTTTGATCACACAATAAAATGACTGCATTGCATTTAAAAGGAAAAATAATGTAATCCAGGGGTATTTTTATATCTTCTGCATGGAATTTTAGCTAAATTAATTTAAATAAAGGGCAATTCAATCTTATAATAAATATAAATATAATTAACACGTGTTATACACGTGTCAACAAGTAAGACGAGTCTATATTTTTTGGGCAGCGCCCCCTAGCATTCAAACACCACCTTTGATGATGATGTTAGAAGCATTGCATTATCCTCTTCCAATAGACTTTTTTCTTTTCTCTTTCCTCACCTTGATTTTCTTGATAGTCATTTTAAAAATCGAATGTATCTTGTCAATTTGTATTTGTATAAGTTATGATCATTGTTCTTTTGGTTGATATTTATTTTTCTTTTAAAGATTTTTTACGTTGATTTTGCTTTTAATTTCATCGCTTAACATTTTATTTTATTTATTATTTCTATCAAATTTGATTCTCAAACTATTTTATTGCTATTTTTTTTGTTTTTAAATATTTAAATTTTTTTTAATTTCATCCCTCAATATTTTATTTCGTTTAATTTTTGTATTCAATTTGGTCCTCGTTATTTTGATTATTTTAAAATTATTTTCTTGATTTTTTTTTTAATCTCATCTCTCAACATTTGAATAACATCAGTTCTGTATATAACACTAAAATCACATAAAATAAATGTTTTGTTGTGATTTAAGAACAAATAAACATCATTGTCGTTACATCAAAGTTAATTTCATCCATAAATGTTACATTATAAATTATGGCATTACAGATTCGTGTTGTGCAAATCAATCAAAATTGTCTTATTCTTTGTAATATCCATTGCAATCTTCTACGTTGATTTCATCGCTATCATAATCTTCATTGACTTGTGTATATCTGTTGGTTCTTAAAACCTCATTTAACTACTCAATGACAACACAAAAATTTAAATTTTCTTATGAGTCATTAGACGAAGCAATTTTATATGGATCTACTAGCTCATCAAGTTGAAAAACATCATCTCTTAAAGTTAACTTATCGTTGCCATCCTAAACAACCTAAACGCAACCCCTAAATTTGATTTTCACTACGGATAACCAATCAACTCTTGAATAATACTTTATAAAGAAAGGAATATACATGTGATAAACTTATTAGCATTACTTGGCGAAAATAAAAACATGTATTAATTAATTGCGTAAACTATATAAATAACAAAACATTGATTTAACTTAAACTTATTCAAACCATTTTAATAGTATAGTTAATTCATTGTTAGTTGTCTACGTAAACTCAAATTTCTATATATTTATCAAAAATTTCAACCCAACAATAAAATTTATAAAATATAAAACAAAGTCATTAAATAAGTCATTATTTATTTCATCACAAAACATCCAAGTCACAAATTCAAATTAAATTTCATCAATTTACAAATAAATATAATTTTACAAAATCTCAATCAAACCCTAACACGAATAAATCATATATTTATACAATAAATTTCCTTGTAAAAAAAAATAAATCAAGTAAACACCAAAATAAAATACATATATTATAAAAACATGTAATAAAAATTAACATTTTAAAATCTAGTTCAAATAAAAAATGAGTAGTTTTGTTTATTCAAAGTTGATAATTCTTAATAAAATTTGAATAAGATCAGAGATATGACAAATAAGTGTTGGGGTGATTAAATTTGCAATAAAAGATTGATTTGTGATAAAATTGAGGTGGAGGGTTTTGTGGTGATTTTTTCAAATAAAAATAAAGGAAAAAGAAAAAGAAACAATGGGGGAAAAGATCGCTCGTCGTATTATAAATTAAATATTACACACGAATTTAAAAGAAAATTACGTTATTATATATCTTGATTTTTTATTTATTTATTCTCTTTTCATTATAATTCCTTTGATATTTATTAATGGATACAATAAGGAACTATTTTATTTGTAAAATTAACTTATTCAAAAAAAAAATCCGCAAATGTACAAGAAAATTAAAAACTCCGTGTCAGAGTCATGAATGGCGTCAGAATTACAGGCCCCGTAACTGGGTCCGAATAGACGCTTCATGACCCAGCTGCCCCCCTCTCTTTGACGAGGTAAAGAAGAAGTACAAGGGATAATTTTTTCCATTTTGATAATCATTGCAGGGGTAAGACGACCGTGGACTATAGACTATATAGTATAAAGTGAAAATGCAGTGCCATTTTTTCTTTTTCCACTTTAACGCAACACAGCCCTCAATTATTGCAAGAGATGCAATGACTTGAAACTAAAGGCTAGTTTACATGTAAATGTGCCAGTGCTCATGATTACCATTGATAGAACCAAATTTCATGGGTTCGAGTCCATATTTAGATTGCCCTGGTTAGAGCAAATGAAGCACTTTCCCAGCCAAGTGGCTGCAGTCCCTTGGCATTTTGAAGGTCTGATGAGTCACTGGCGGTGCCTCTTTCGAAAAAAGAAAAAAAATCATCCACACTATTTCATAACCAATAGACGAGGGCAAGAGGCAAGAGATTCACGTGATAAAGGGTTATTGATTCATATATAAACGAGAATAAAATGCATCGCGAAACATTAAAAGGATAATATATACACATTGTCTGTATATATGTGCTTTTCCCCCTTACGAATGTCGTAAAAATTGTATGGATTTTCAAAATAAATATCCGGTCACATAAATAAAAAGAAAAATGAAAAATAACACACTGCTCTTGTGTGTAAATACATGTTATTTTCTCATGGAAAATTGTTAACTATTTTACTCTAAAATATGTGTGGGTTTTTTTTTTAAAAAAAAAACAAACTATGCAAGGCTTCATTGTTATCCTCTCACACGACACTGTAGATGAGATGTGTAAAATATTATGTCTTTTCAATTTACTTCTCAGACTTTTTTTCACTGCGAATATAGTTCTAATTAAAAATCATTTGATTTTAATAACTTATCAAAAAAGATGGAATTGAAAAAAGAGGGACATAAATGAAAAAAAACACCAAACATGAATGACATGCTATAAGTCTCGCAGAAGATGCACCTTGATCCTTGAACTTTAAAAACCATGCAAATTATATGATTTCAGTGACTCGATATTTTTCTCATTCATTTTGGTTAAAAAAAATCATTTCTATTATTTTTTTAGTTCCTGGTTGAGAAAGGAGAGAGAGATAGAGAGAGAGATGATTCTAGATTTTGTCACTAAAGAGAGAAAAGTGTTGTTGATAACGATTTAAGTCACCAAAATAAATGATATTTGTGTCAAATAATTTTATTTGATGAGAGTTTATATTAAGTGTTTTTTTTACCTTTAAAGTTCGTGAAAAAATAGATATGAGCTTGGTTTGATATTTTTTATTCGGGTTAACTTCAGTTTTGGGGTGGTTTTTGGGGTTTTTTGGGCCATAGAGAGGTTTATCACGGTTTTTACAGTGTTTTCCAAGTATTTTGGATAAAAAAAAAAGGTTGAAAACAAGTTGTTGTGTAAAAAAAACTTAAATCATGATTTTTCGGCTACTGCAACGGTCATAATTTAGGTATAAATCACACAACATGTCATCTTATGTTTTTTCAAAAAAACATTTGGGGCGAATGATTGCAAATAAAAATAAATTAAAGGCCCGGTCAAAAGGACCTACTAGGGTTGGCTCGCACATGGGCTTTGAGAAAATGGATCAGATAGGCTAATCTGACTTGCTAAAACCAACAACATCTGACATTTGCTTCTTTTTTTTTTTTTTTTATTACCAATCAATGGTTTCTTTTTATGATTTTTTTTCTTTGTTTTTTTAATTTATATGTAAATTAATATTTTTTTTAGAGAGTCTCTTTTAAATGATGATTATTTTTTAGTCATGTATTTAAATTTAAAGAGTTTTTTCTGATTCATCTAATTTTTTTTTTATCTTTTGTATGGATGAACTTTATTTTTTAAATAAAAATTATTTTAAGATAATATTTTTAATATGTGTAGCTTTGCATTATTTTATTTTATTCGATCAATTTAATTTATGTCTCTATTTATATTATTGTTTGCTTCAAAAAATATATTACATGTATAAGATCTTTAATTTAAATTTAGATTTTCTAAACTACATAAATTTATTAAAAAAATCTATATATATATAATAATTTTATAAAAAATAAAAATATCTAACTTGAGCGAATCACCGTCACATAACTAGTTCACCCTATCATACGTCTTCTCTCTCTCTCTTTCACACACACGTGTTCAAACAGAGAACTGCAAAAAGAAATATAGGATGTACACAAGAAGAAGCTTGTTTATTGCCGCACGCTAACAATTATATTTTCTTTTATAGTTTTTTATCTGTATTTTCTGATTTTATTTTTAATTTTTTATCACTAATTTTGACACCTATAGGTGGCTGCACGATTGCATATATAATTAATTAAAACTTAGGATAAATATAGAAACGTATGCAAGGAAAATGAACACATCTGTAGTTTTTGATGTTGATATAATTAAGAATTTTCAAACTAAAGTTTTGAAATGGAACAAATTGTAAGCCATAGAGAAAGTATCATTATCAGATAAAGATTATGTTAGATTTAAGCCTTTTTTTCATGTTTCAAAAATTATTTAATTTTTTTATGTTTTTAGATTACATGCTAATATTAAAAAAATTAAAAATAATATTTTGATATATTTATAAATAAAAAAAATCATTACTATAATATTAAATATTTTCTCTTAATTTGTATGTATGATATCGTTTGTGTGGCGTGATAAAAATGATAGTTTGGACACTGGCGAGTAAAAAATTAAAAAAGCTAGTTAAATTGAGATAATTAGAAAAAAATAATTGAAAAAATTGAATTATAAAAAACCGATTAAAATTAAAAAAAAAAGATCAGTTTGGTTCTAGTTTTAAGCCTAAAACCAAAAAAAAAAAAAACAGAACCAAACCGGTTTGAACTGGTTTTTGTCCTAACCCCGGGTGTGTGTAACATAAATAATAGAGCATTAGGATTTGTTTTATATTTTTAATTAAAATCAAAATTGAAATGTCTACCAGCCAACCCAATAGAGCAGAGTTCACCATTTGTGAACTGAGTAATGTCGGCAGCTTTCTTTCTTTTTTATACTAGGAGGCTGGGAAAAGGGAAAGAAGAGATAACAGTGAAAAGGTTCAAAAGAAGCAACGAACCAGGAACCGAGGCCTTTTCTTATGCTTTAAGTCAATTTTATTTGTTGACCATATCTGTTCCTGTGAGGTATACCGTATAAATCAACATGCTCTGGATGTTGACCTATTGAGTCGCCTGGTAAAAAAATGCCGTGCACAACTAGGTTTAGCGGTGTTTAGTATTAAGGTTTAATTTTTTTAAAAGTATTTTAAAATTGTTTTAATATGTTGATGTGAAAAATAAATATTTAAAATAAAAAATAAATATTTTAGTATATTAAAAAAAAATACTTGAAAAAAAGACCTCAAACACTGTAATAAGCTTGTCAATGTAATCATTTGGTTTCATATCCTGTAAGCTAATTTAAGGTGACATTTCATCAAAAGGTTATTGATGTTGTTCAAAGACATAAAGTTTGTTCCGAACTCACTTGATAGTATTTGTCTCCATGATAGCTATTAGTCCTCTCTCAGTCTATGTGAAACGACATATAATGACATCGATAATTAATGTTTTGTGTCACAATTAACCCAGCAATTAAATCTCTAATTCATGGTTATTATGACTGATTGACAACAACGCTAAAGAAATTATCCAGCATATATAACTATATAGTATGTAGTCTAATAATAAAAAACTGGGACTAAGGAATTTGTTCCTTTTATGATCTTAGATTCGAGTTTTGTAGTTGTTAATATTAAAATTATTGGAAGTTTATATAGTTATTAATTCCAAAATTCGTGAGATTAGTTAAAGTATATAAAAACTAATCCGAACACCTATATTAATAAAAATAATAATTATCAATCATACATAAGATAATTTTGTAAGGGTGTGACAAGGAATTTGTACGCTATTTAACCGGCCAGAATATAATTGATTTGTTTTTCTAGAATTATATCAACTTAAACCAGGCTTTAAATACACTCAATTAAGTATAATAAAATTTAATCTATTATTATACATAGGACATGATTATGAGTTGTAGTATAATATAATTTTTAATTGAAAATAAATTAAGATAATATTTTTTTAATATTTTATTTTGATTATTAACACATTAAAATTATTAAATAATATTTAAATAATAATAATTTTATATTATTTTAACAAATTAAATAGTATAAAAAACAGTCATGTCAAACAGGCATCCGAGAGTAATTACTGACCTCATAGAAAAGATCATATTGGCCCACTTGGAAAGAAAAATTAAAATTGTGTGTTATTCAATGAAAAATAAATTAAAAAGCATTTTGAAAAGGTAGAAATACCATGTAAAGCAAGAGGCATCCGAGAGTAATTATTGGTCTAATAGAAAGATCATATCGGCCCACTTGAAAAGCAAGACAGCGCTCTAGGATACGATCATGTGGCCCACATGATATTCTGAAAAGTTTGGCTTTGCCTCCCAATGTCTCGCGAGTTGAAGGAAAGATTCAGAAACCAAAATAAAACAACCTTAATAAAAAGATTTAATTACCATTATTACTGCAGGAAAAATGCAAGAATGGCGACCGAGGGCCGACTTCTGATATCTGTGTTAAACCGAGAACTACTCGTCAGCTAGCTTGGTCGGGGTTGTGGTGTGAGTGTGATAAAAATACCTGCACGATGCTAAAAACAAATCGGATTGTTTTACTATAAATTGGGAGGGAGGGCAGTAACTAAGATCTACTAGCTAGTTATGATACAGAAATGATCATTTCCTCAAATATGACTTGAAAAGAAGGAAAAAACTTCACAAAATTACTTTCAAAGATTCTTCATACGATACATGGTCACTTCTGCTTATGGGGATAAGGAGATTTGTTGTTGCTATAGTCAAGAACTCAACTAGAGGCTGAGACTCTGCAGAAGATCACGTGTTATGGGTCATATATATGCTGAAAACAGACAAGAAAACAAGGATAAAGGCAAAATTGGCAGAGACTAGTACGTCGTAGAACTGTAAGCATCGGATTCTTCTGTAAAGCGCGGGAAGAGGAAGAGTGGCAATACCTGTTAATCACTACAGATTTATAAATAAAGATTTTGAGAAAACGTCACTGTAATTAATGTAGTTAAGAGCTCGTAAGAGTCAGGAAACACACACACACACAAGTTTGTCTGATTAACCAGGAACCCCTGCACGTGTAGAGATAGCCACGTTCATTTCTTATCTAGGAATTTGAATTACGTACATTCCTCCGATAATTAATATAAGATGCCATCAATGTTAATTTGCAGGTGATGGATGCATGCATATCATCAGCATTTTTGCAGCTAACGCATGCATCATCTGCAAACTTCTCCTGTTGATAACGAGGGTATTTTAGCTAAGAAATTAAATAAACTGAAATGAGCTGAACGCAGGTTTTAATGCATTTGGACACCTCTCATATATAGCCAATTAGATATGAATCTTACCCCGGCCCCAGCAACTTTATAATGTTGGAAATTGTTCTTGGGCCGGGAAGATGTTGATCAGGATTAATTCCGTTCCATTTATATCGATCGACCTAACTAATTAATTAAGGTAATTAAACTTTCAGAACTTGATTGCCAGACCCTGTTCAATTTGTTGAATTTAGAGTGTGCCGCAGTAATATTTTTAGTAAGTTGAAAGTCTAAAGATCAAATGCCTAGTTCAGTTCGGGGAGGAGATATTGTATGAGATTTTATAATTTTTCTTGGAGCTATATATTGGCAGTTACTTTCGGTTGAAGGTGATTTTAACAGACAACCTCGGCTACAATGATATTTTGTGCTTTAATTAACTCCATCGTTATCTCAAGAACAAGAAAGAGAAAATATAATGCTGTGCCCACAGAGGAAAGAAAATATAGATGACTGGTATATGCTTGCTGTGAAGTTGCGTTGCACCTACTCTTAACTTTATTCTTCCATGCCCCCACCATTAATGTGAGCTTCCTTTACATTCATTCTTTCTTTCCTTTGCTATTCTTTTTCCTAGCTTCTTCCATCATTCCTTCTCACATGATCTCCCCTTTCTCTTGGAGAGCAATGCGTCATTGATGTCCTGAAGAGTTAATTGCCAGAGCTCCAGCTGATCGCAAAAACAATGGCACCCAATATAGGATCAGTCTTCAACAAATTCCTATCTCTCTTTGTCCTTCTTCTCCATCTTGGTTGCTTTATTTTCACAACCAAATTAGATGATCACCACCCTAATAACCCTCCGCCAGCCAAGAAACGCAAAAACGTCTCTCCTCTTGCTCCCATCTCTTCTTCTCCTTCTCGTATAAAATCCCACAAAGCTCTATCTTCCTCTTGGTCCTATCTCAAAAGCATTTTCTCTTCTAAATCGTCCAAAACTCAAACTCAATCTGGAACGTCTCCGACTCTAACCTCGGCAAGATCATCACAGCAATCCATAGTCACCACGATACCGCCTGAAACTCACCTGCCCGAACTTCCACCACGGATAAAGTCAAGTATTGGGTCCTGCGAGGAATCCGATATCTCTACAGATCACCATTTCTTTCCTTTAAGAAATGATATCTTTCCATGCACTGCTTGTGGTGAGATTTTCCAAAAACCTCAGCTTCTTGAACAACATCAAGCTACCAAGCATGCTGTCACACAGCTTCTAGATGGCGATTCAGGCAAGAATATAGTCCATATCATATTTAAAACCGGGTGGTCAAGCAAAGAGAAGAGCCCAGAAATCCATAGAATTTTGAAGATCCATAATAGTCCAAAGATACTGTCAAGATTTGAAGAGTACAGGGAGTTTGTCAGAGCCAAAGCTGCAAGAAACAGTAAGAGAGGAGACGAGAGGTGCATTGCTGATGGTAACGAGCTCTTGAGGTTTTACTGTTCAACCTTTATGTGTGATTTAGGACTGAATGAGGATTCTAGCATTTGTAACCAGCAATATTGCAGTGTCTGTGGGATAATCAAGTCTGGTTTCTCACCCAAGATGGACGGAATTTCTACACTATCTACTAGTTGGAGAGCACACATGGCGATACCTGAGGAGATTGAAGAGGAGTTCAAGTTCATGAATGTGAAACGCGCTATGCTAGTTTGCCGGGTCGTCGCCGGTCGGGTCGGGTGCGACCTGGAAGAGGATGTGGACAAGCAGGATGGCGTGTCTGATTCTGTCCTGGGAAGAGGTGGTAGTGGGGTCCACACCAGGTTGGATGAGGAGGAGCTGTTGGTGTTTAATCCAAGGGCTGTGCTTCCTTGCTTTGTGATTGTATATACTGTGTGAGTGTGACCATGATAATAGCGTATAATCCCTTCCTTCTGCTTTGTAGTCCTTATAATTTTGATGGATTGTCTAAGTGGTGATGGTGATGGTGTCATGCGAGCTTTTGACTTTTCCTGATCTGCGACCGTGACCAAAATATGGTCACCGCCCCATACCATTTCCCCAAGGAGTAGACTACAGAGTCTTAACTAGTAGATAATTAATGCCACCTGGCTTGCTTTGCTTGTGATTTTTTTCTTTTTTATTTATTGATTATTTATTATTAACCATTATCAAGGGCTATGTTCACCATACCTGTCATGTAATAGATAACTCGCCTTCCATTTGGATTTTGGGAGCATTAATTGTGTGTGTTGCTTAGATTGCAGTCTATGATATGCATAGGCCAGTAAACACGCTCTTGGTGTGTTTGTGAATTTTGAGCATTATAATTCTCAATAGATTCTAAATTTGTGAAAGTGGATGTTAAATTAATAAGGACGTGCTATTACTTTTATATGTGATTAATTGTTAAATAACCATCTTAATTAAAATTTTAAATGAGATTACATAATTTAATTTATAATTTTTTAACACATCTTTTTAAATCAAAATCTTTTAAACTTAAATTTTTTATAAACTTATATTATATCATTCTATCAATTAATTTTAATTAGAAAAGATAATTGGAGGATAACATTTGAACTCTTCCAGTCAGTAAAGTTAATTCTCATGCCAAGTTAGAAAACTATTTCAACAAAAAAATTTAAAAGTTTAAAATAAATTCTTAAAATTTAATTTATATTATTTTCTATAAATTAATTTTTCAGTGAAATATTTTTACTTACTTGATACCTTAAATCTAAGATGAACCGGGGCTGCTGTTTTTGGTTTAAGTTAATCTTTATTTCATTAACTCGATTAATAATATAAATTGGCAAAAGAAAAAAGTTTTGCTAATCAATTTAACCATGAGGCGTCGGTGCTGTTTGACGTATATTCGTCGGTGATATAAATTTGATATTAATTATTTTTTAAAGTATTTTTTATATTAAAATAATATATTTACATTAAAGTAGGGCATGTAGAGATTTTGATAAGTCGTACTTTCTTATGTTATCTAGAGCCTTTACACTAAAGTAGGGCACGTAGTAGTTGCATGCCCCCGTGAATATTTTTTATTAATATATAATTAGTTTTCATGTATTAAAATTAAATTCTTTTCTATTCAATTCTCTAACAAATCATCTATATTTAAAATAATATATTTATAAAAGATTTTGGAATCTTTTAAAAGATTTAAACGAACCACTAATGATATGTTATACCGTAAAAAATGATTTATAAACAAACTGTTGATGCTAAGTTTTCATATAAATTGATATCTCAATATGTAAATGATAAATGGTAAAACTTGTGAATTTTAAATGATTAAAATTCCATAAAAAGGTAATTACTACATGTTTGTATATTAAAAAAATGTTTGTTTACCATTATTCTTTATTTATTTATCTTTAGAAAGTCTATCATTCATGATGAAGATGTGCTCTTGGTCTCTATGGCCATACACGCTATTTTAAAGAGGTGGGCGCCCACGCATGATTATGTTATGGGTCCATAAAGAATCCCGGTCAGCCCACCTCATAGTGGGTGGGCAGCAGGTCAACCGAAGTCATTAAAGTCCCAAAAAAGAAAGCAAAGCTGAAAAAAAT
Organism: Populus tremula; assembly: GCA_964019445.1. Lineage (NCBI taxonomy): Eukaryota > Viridiplantae > Streptophyta > Magnoliopsida > Malpighiales > Salicaceae > Populus > Populus tremula. The sequence continues at coordinate 8,289,535 of CAXHTJ010000019.1, read as the reverse complement.
TGCTCCTACTCCTAACAAAAAGCTGGGCTGAGTATGTAAGAAAATTGCTCAAGTACCGCCTCGATCGAGTTATTGTGAAGATGTTTATGTTTTAAATGATATTTTATGAAAAATCTAAAAAATATATAAAAAATTTAATATTTTTTATTTAAAAATAAATATTAAAATAAAATAAATATTATTTTAATGAATTTTCAAATAAAAAATATTTTAAAATAAAATATTTATCACACTCATAAAATAAATACAAAATCACGATCGAGTTATAATACTGTTCTTTAAAATTATGTTTCAAACGATATTTTATAAAAAAATAATAATGCAATATCTACCACATTCTATACTCATAAATAGACTAAAAATTGACCACAGTGGCATAACAAATCATTATTAGGAATTGTTTGAGAGTATAATAGTTGTTTTTTTAAAAAATGTTTTTCTTTGAAAATATATAAAAAATATATATTTTTTATTTTTAAAAAATTATTTTAACATCAATATATTAAAATGATTTAAAAATAAATAAAAATTAATTTAATGCAAAAAAAATAATATATTTTTTAAAATATTATTAAAACACAAAAACAACAAATTTAAAATAAACTTCAAAGATAACCGCAAATAATTAAATCTTGGACGTGGAGACTCTCTCCTAGTCATTCATAAGAAGCTAATCCAATCCATACTTCTAAAGAGGCCTTACATTTTCCAGGCATTAGTAACTAGTCCGGTCCAGCTTGATGCATATCTCCTGGGCTGGCTATGAAATGGAGGTCTCCGGCGAAGTCAGTGCCGGAAGATGTTTTGGAATTGGAGTTAAATCTTTTTTTAAAATTAATTTTTTAAATATTTTTAAATCATTTTAATATATTAATATAAAAATGAATCTATTTCATATTACAGCTGGAGTTTAGCTGAAATTGACCGATTTTGCAGCAAGGCCAGTAGGCGATGCCTGTATTTCTATGGAAAACCAAAAAAAAAAAAAAAACCATGCCATTATTTTTTCCAAAGTTGCATGGGTTATTGAAAATTTACATTAAGAAATACCTACGGTAAAAAACCAACTAAACTAGTTTATAAACGAGTGGAACAAAGCTAAATTCAATAAAACATTTGTTCCATCAAATAAACAATTAAAAAAAAAAGCTCGTGGATTGGGCTACAATTTAGATGTAATTAGCCAAGCTCGGCTATTAGAAGAACTTTAAATTAGGTTATGAAGATATAGTTTAATTGAATTTTGTTATATTTTTTTCATTTTTCATTTTTATGTTTTTTTTATTATTTAGAATTATAATTCTTCTATCTTGTAAAGGCCAGCTTATGGACTAATTGGAGAGGCAAATTAGAATAGCAATAATAATTCAGAAATTAAATACGAATTAGGGATCTTTGGATGAAAAGTATTTTCAGTTCTAATTTTGTCTTTCTTGTTGCTTTCTTTTCTTGTGTTTTGTTTTCCACATACACCAACAAGGATCTATTTCTAATCAGAAAGATTTTAAGATTTTCATTTTCATTTTCATTTTCATTTTCTTTAACCCTTTTTAATGCCAAAATTAAACTCATTGTCATCCCCTCTATTTATTCTACAGTGAATTCTTGGGTTTGAGAAAGAATAAATTTTATAATTCACTAAAACTAATAAAAATACGAGTCCCTTTATATTTTCTATAATAAAACAATAAATTTGTTTAGATTTCTCATAAAATTTAAAGATAAACCGAATTTAGTAAATATATATTTTTAAAAATTCTTACACACAAACACAATCAAATTGATCTCATTAACGGCATTAATTTTAAAAGAATACCTAGGAATCCTCGTAACATGTCTAATTGTTGAGTTCTTATACAGAGAGTTGTGTTTGAATGCTCCGAGACGATGCTGACGTTTAAATAGATATACAGTACAGATACAGGTAGATATCATTAAATGCATGGATTGTTAAGTTCTTACACTAAAGAGTTTTTCTTTTCTTCTGAGCACTGCTCAACCCATCAAAATCCGACCCACCTCCATTTCCGTGCCAAGAAGCAAGGCAGATTTTCAGTGCAAAAAGCTAGAGAGAATTCAAAAACAAGTACAATCTGATTCCCAAGCTTTCTTCTCTTCATTCCAAGTCCCTTCTTTCTCACATCTTCGATCCATTCGCAATAAACAAACCAAGAAGTACAGAGAGACACTAAAAAAAAAACCTGTAATCAATCCATCCATTTGACTTTTAAACCCTCGAAAACTGCACTTTATTTTTTCGATGCTCAAACTCCATGGACGGTGCTCTCTCCTACTAGAATCTCGCTCTGTGATGCTAATGTCAACTCCTGTCTTCTCTCCTTCAATCACTTCTTTTTCTAATATATTCAGATCCACGGTTTTATTTTTATTTTCGGTTAACCTTTCCCCTTTGCGTGCTCTCTAAAAAGATTATTCACGTCTTTTTCATGACCGCCAGATTCTTTCAGCTACCAGAACCGGCATCAGGTTTGTATTGTAACCGTGCATGGGGTTTTCAATTCCAATATGCTGCGTTTGTTTTCCTTATCTCCTCCTTTCTTTTCTTTTCCATTTGCAGGCTTGCGGTATGTCTGATTTCAAGTTAGATGTAGTTCTTGGCCAGGATTTTCCGGAGCCTGGTTTTAGGCCTGAAAAGGGAAGAACGATTTCAGGTGCTGAAAAGATTAATGCTGCAGCGTACAAGATTTTCAGTGTTAATTATGCAGGACGGAGAGCTACAAGTGACGGGTAATAACGGGAATTAGCATTGATTTTTTTTTTAAAATGCAGTTTATTAGTTTGAACTTTGGATTGTTATGTATTTGTTTCTTTTTTGCAGGTTCTTTAGAGGGAACGGAGCAGATAGTGACCGTCTCGGTCTCCCAAATGGCGGGGATGGAAAACGTGAACATGGATCCGGAAAAAAATATGGGCCTCTTGTATCTGGAACGGCTTACTGCATTTCGTCTTGTGGCATGATACTGTTGAATAAAATTGCTTTATCAACTTATAATTTCAATGCAGGGATATCACTTATGTTTTACCAAGTACGCTATACCCTCCCTTTGCTTTCTAGTGTGTTGATTGATACAAAAGTATCTTGCTACTGCAAACTTTCTTTATCTAATCAAATATTAAATAACAGAACATATCGAAGCCTCTCGAAATTTGAAACCTTCGTTTTGATGCAGAATTTGATCAGCTGTCTTGTTGTTGCTGTACTGAGCTTGTCTGGGGTAGTTTCAGTTGAAAAACTCAACTGGAAACTAGTGAGGGTATGGATCCCTGTCAACGTAATCTTTGTTGGCATGCTTGTATCAGGCATGTATAGGTATGTTATGCGAAGCAGTTTGTTTGGGTTTTACAGATACAGTGGAGAGGAGTGAACCCTAACTGTCATTTGGATATTGGGGGAAGCAAAACGTGGTTGTCTTTATTAGTTGTCAGGCGTGCGTGTTGCTGGATAGCAATATGCTCTCTTTTTTTATGAGAAATAGTACTGTATTCAATTTTGCAGTTGATTCTGGTTCATTTCTGCTTTCAGTTTGAAATACATAAACATAGCGATGGTTACAATATTGAAGAATGTGACAAATATTATAACAGCAATGGGGGAATTGTATATTTTCCGGAAACATCAGAATCAGAAAGTATGGACTGCCATGTTTTTGATGGTACGTGACAATCCCTCTCTTGTTTCCGATGAGCGAGCAAAGCTATATTCTTTAATTTATGGCCAAAAATCATATCGCAGATATGGTTCTCTTTGATTTGAAAAGGATACGACTGTTTATTTCAGACTGAAAGTAACAGAGATATACTGCACAGAATAATTTCGATAGATTTTATGCTTGTGCATCAATGGTCTTATTGTTGCTGGAAACAACTTATGAGTGTCTGCTGGATTACTCTTATAATATGGTAAAATAACAAGCCCTTGATTTCTCCTTTTGTTTTGCAGATCATCTCTGCCATTAGTGGTGGTATCACAGACCTTTCCTTTGATTCCATGGGTTACACATGGCAAATCATGAATTGTATTTTAACAGCCTGCTACTCGGTATGTAGATTAAAAGCCTGTCATTTCACCATCCCTCAATCCCTGATCCTGCTAGCTATCTTATTAAATTGTCTGGGATGTACATATATAGTTTTCAACTTGGAATATGGAACCGTGACTCTCGCTATCTGTGTCAGTGTCAATGGCTTTCTATTTTTGCAATTTCCAACCATTAATCTACGACATTTGTACCCTGTCACAGCTTACCCTGCGGAAGGTGATGGACACGGCAAAGCAGTTAACCAGAAGTGGATCTCTTAATGAAATCTCAATGGTCCTGCTGAATAATTTGTTATCTCTACCTTTCGGTATCATCTTGATTCTGCTATTCGATGAATGGGAATACATAATAACTACGTAAGTGCAGTAAAAATCTGTATGCTTTTTTCTCTTCATACCATCGTCCATCGGTAGATTGTAATTCTGACATGTCGTTTTAATTTGCAGGGATGCGACTAAATTACCAATGTTTTGGGTTGTCGCAACAGCCAGTGGATTACTTGGACTTGCCATTAGCTTCACCTCCCTGTGGTTCCTACATCAAACTGGCCCCACAACTTACAGGTAATTCTGTGCTCCCTATCCTTTCAGTATAGATGATTTTACTGTTTTCTCGTTGGCATGTGTAAGCTACATGTTTCTTCTTTCCTAGCACACATTGTATAAGTCCTCAGATTGATAAATACGTCGTTGTTAACGTCAGTTTACAGAGTTCTTCTGAGGAAAGGAACTCTGTTTCTTTTAGCATCATATTCACGCAGTCTCTTGTTCTACTACAGCCTGGTGGGTTCCCTTAACAAGATTCCCTTATCTTTTGCTGGTCTTGTTCTGTTCAAGGTTCCACTCAGTCTACCAAACCTTTTCAGTATACTTTTCGGTAATAGACAACACTCTTCAGACAATGTACAGTTATTTTATGAGCGTAATTCCCTTATCATGTTGTCTGTTCCTCGCAGGTCTATTTGCCGGAATATTCTTTGCCAGGGCTAAAATGTCCTGATCCCAGAATCAGATTCTTGGTAATCTGTCAAAATCAAAGCTTTATATATAAGTGGATTTACTAATTATTAGAGGAACTAAGAATTAAGGGATTTGGAAAGCAAGCTGCTTTCGAAAACCGCAAGCCTGAACAACATGAATACTGTGGTTGCTCGTTCATGAGGGTGGGAGTTGTCGTATGGGAAGGTCTCCGCGTCCTTTTCTTTTACCGGAAGAAGCGAAAATACAGAATGTCGTCTTTGGATTCATTACTCAATGTTGCTTATGCTCTATGATGATTTTCCTTCCATAACTTTTACCTATACTTGACAGATGCCATAGAAAATGGGCTGCTAATTAAGCTTGTTCAAAAATCAGACAAGTCATAATTATTGCCACGTTGGCATCCGAATATCATGGGCTATTTGCACATCGTTGATGTAATATTTATCATGGATGCAGTTCATAAATCGTACTTTCTTCATACCTTCTCCTGGTTTCCGTAGTCAGATCGATGGTGGGCCTCGCTGGAAGCTCATCCGGAAAACGCTAATTTTCTAATTCTCTAACAGCATATCGATCGTCTTTGCCGTTTGGTGGAAGCATTCCAATATCTGGTTTCTCACAAAAAAAAAAGAAAAAAAGAAAGAAGGCCAGCATGTCAACCGTAGCTAGTCCAAGTAGAACTGTTAAATTTTCTCAGGATTGCGCATAAAGCTGATTCAACGACGTAACATGTTTTCAGAATCAGTTATCCTAAGTAGGCAAAAACTCGAGTAGTTTCCATGAGAAAACATGAATCAGGAGCATGTAAGAATTGGATATGTCTGGAGTGTTCGAAGGAGCAATTTTTAATGATAAAGACGAAACGGAAAAATAGAACACCTATAAAACAGAAATTAAACACCACTTGCCCACAAACGTTTGCAATGCACAACCATATGATAAAGAAATGCTCCTCTCCAGTCACCTTCCACAAAACCATTCGAACAAACTCATTCTTGACAGTTTATTTTGCATCTCACATGCCTAGATTGCCCCAATAATCACAAGCATTAGAAATAGGATATATAGTTCTTTAAAAACAAGCAGTTAACCAAATTAACATCCTTAAAAAAAGGAGGGAAAAAAAGGACTACAATAATTGGTTAAATCACAATGTTGTATCAGGCAGCAAAAGCTAAATATTGTCAATACCCTGAGAGAATTGAGAAGAAGAAATCATCTCTATCAAATCCATCTCCTTCTTTCCATTGAGAGGATGTGTTTGATCCCATGTCCATGTTCGTGTTATTGTATCCATATTCAATATAAGACGAACCTGGAGCATTACTTGCTCCATTCAATAGATACGAAAGGTAGAGATCAGAATGGAGGTGGTTATAAGTGGGTGTTTGCTGATCTGTTACTGCTTGGAAACCGTTGGTGCACAGCTTCGGATTCAAAGTAGAAATATCAAAGTCATTGTCACTTAAATCTTTGAGCTGCTGACATCCATTGTTTTGATATAAACCAGAGGAATCCAAGGAGTCATTAAAAGAATCCGGATTGAAGTTGTCCACCTCCATTGTTGGATTCTCTGTAGCAACCTTATCTGTTGATGATGGCTCTTTGGATTTGTTGCCAAATAAATTTTGGATGAACAGAAGTTCATCATCATTACATGATTGTGCAAGTAATGATGGAGAGTCATCCGAGGCGGATTCAGATAATTCAGGGAGAAAATGGTTGAATTGGCTTGACGGGTCTTCAGATATGGAGCTTGATGGGGTGTTAGTGGTTGTGCTTTGTGTAGAGGTAACAGAAGTTGAAGCATTTTTAAGGTTCTTGCTTCTAATATAGTCCTGAAGTATCGAGGGTTGAGGTTTTCCACTTTGGCTTCCTGTTTGCTTGTGCTTTCTCCTTGAATCCTGCCTTCTTTTCGTAGCGTTCCAATGATTTTTTATAGCATTTTCTGTTCTTCCTGGAATAAGCTTTGCAATCTCCGCCCATCGGTTCCCAACTTTAGTGTGAGCTTCGACCAATATTCTCTCCTCTTCTTCGCTCCAGCTATCTTTCTGCGGCAAAACGTTAAACACAAGAACCGTCATACTCTCTTAATAGTAATTAACTACAAGACAACACAAGATAACAATATTGGCATTATCATCAAAGGGTTGTTACAGAAAAGGCAATAAAACTTTTCAAACGAATGATTAAAGTTAATGCCTTTTACGTCGACAGTGACGATGTTTTGGAAAAAAGAAAAAGAGGGATCCCACATCACATGATGCTGAACACTCAAGGAAAGAGAAACGTCAAGAAGATGTAGAACAATATCTGAAAAATATGAATGTTCCTATGATCTGAATCTGATAAAAAAATCTAAAATAAAATTCCAGACACTTTCCCACATCATATTCTGATAACCATATATATATAAACAAAAACAGCCACGATAAAAAACGTGGGAAGAGATCGAATGACTTGTGTGGAAGGTATTTGCATGTAAATATGTAATGTGTGGTAATTAAACTAAAAGTCATCTGTTTTTTTTTAAAAATAAAAAATTGGTTACCCAAGAAAAGGAGAATTAAAAAAATACATTAGAAATGAAGAAAAAGATTCAATTACAGATTCTCAAAATAAATAAATAAAAATGATAGATCTATTTAGAACATGTTTGAGAGTGTGGTTGTGATTATTTTTTCAAATGTTTTTCAAAAAAATATGTTAAAAATATATATTTTTTAAAAAAATTTTTTGATATTAGCACATCAAAATAATTTAAAAATACTAAAAATATATTAATTTGAAACAAATAATAAAATAAATTTTTAATTTTTTTAAAAAATATTTTTAAAACATAAAAACAAACTGTTTCTAACCAATCTAATTTATAGAATTTCTTTTTCTCCGGGGACGGTGACCATCTTCTGTAGAATTGAGAAGAATTAATTAGGATATTTGACTAAAGTGTTCAATTTGGTGCTAAAATTACTATGAGGTGTCTTCATATTCAATAGACTCACAAGTCTTTTGGTATTGAAAGGCTGATGACCTCATAAGTTGCAGGTGTAGAAGAATTACAGAAGGACTATACGATTAACGCCATGCCTGTATTGGTGCCTAATGTTATCTATACTGTCTGTTGCGTTTTCACCCAGAAAAAAAAAAAACTTCAATTTGATTTAAACTGTGATGTAATTGAGATTTATTCTACCATCAAAAACAAAAACAGAAAAAAGGATTTAAGTGCATTATTCTTGGTTATATTTCTTCACGGCAATAAACTGGCTGATCATGCATAGTATTTTTTTTTAAAAAAAAAGAAAACATAGAATATATAGGAAAATAAATTAAATCCACATCCTTGATATTGTACTTGTAAGACAAATCGGATAAGGCTATCTAGGGTTTGTCTTGTCAAACACTTGGAAATTAATAGCCCAGAAAATGAGAATCTAGCCAATATTTTAGTTATTAGGGAAGTTCCGGAAATCAAGAAGGCAAAAAATCTCAGAATCTAAGTCCAAGATTGTTCTTAGATACCCCATCAAAGCTTCTCATAAAAAGAAGCCCACAGAAAAGTTTAAAAGATCTAAAACAATTTATCTGTTAATTATTCATAGAAATCACCAACATGAAGAAAGACAAAACTAAATTGAAAAACCCTAGAGGAAGTGAAGGAGAAGAAACCTTGATATCAGGCCGCAAATGGTTGTGCCACCTCTCGCGACACTGCTTCCCAGCTCTACCAGCCACCCTTTCAGCTATTTGAGCCCATTTTCTCACTCCAAATTGCTTCACCAACCTAATTAGTTTCCTTCATTGCAGAAAGAAGAATCCATGATGTCTCACTCGAACCATCAAACAACATAAAATTAAGAGGAGAAAAGAAATTCTAAAACATTTTAAACAAAGTGTTTTTTTATTACCTATCTTCTTCCTCTGTCCATTGCCCCTTGATCACAGTTGCACAAGATCCTTTCTTGGTTTTCTTTCCCATCCCTTTACAACTCTTCCCTGAAACATTATTCACTTCTCCACTCAAACCCGCATTAGGGTTTCCATCATATGCCCGGTTAAGGCTATCTCCATCAACAAAAAGCCCATCGACAAAACTTGTCTCTGAAAAACTTTGCCAAAGAACAGCACCAATTGCACCACTAGGTGGAGGAAAACCACACAGCCCATTTGTTGAAACAAGGGTTTCTTTGCTTTTATCATCGTTTTGAATATTTTGGGGTGTGTAATGGCTTTGACAAAATAAAAACCTATCTGTGGCTGTTGATGGTGGAGTTGGTTGATAGATGGAACGGTTGTTTTGTAAATATTGATGGCTAAAATGGCCACCGCCACCTCCTCCTCCTCCTCCTCCTTCCATCAAATCAAAGAGCTCGAGTTAAGAAGAAAAGGAGAGAAGATTTTAAGCGTAGAAATGAGCTTGATTTATGGAGTTGTTTCGTAGGTTTGTACTTCTTTACTTGTAAGAAAACCCCATGACAAATGCTGGTCATTTTGCTTGTACCAAGCCTTGTAATGTGCATATAGCCTAATAGCCGTTGATCACCTGGTTGATCTAATGGCTGAGAATTAGAGCTGAGTGTAACTCCTGAGCTTCCTCTCTCGGACAAAAGTAGGAAAAGAGGTGGAGAGATTAGTGGGTTCGTTATTAAACTCACAATTAACTAATCATTTCGTAATAAATCCCAAATAATGGACAAAATTGGAAAGTTATCTTGAAGGTTGTGGGCCCTACCAATTACAAAGGCATTTTTCACGCCACCAATACGGAAAAGACAATTTTGCCCGTATGATGAGAACAATTTCATGCAAAGCCCACTGCCATATATAACCGCCAACTTTATAATTATTATAATTAAATTTAGATGGGATCCAAATATGGTAAGAACAAGGTGTGCCCATGTAATTTTTGGAAATTAAATCTAGTCAATAGGGTGATGAAATACTGGAGAATTCCAAGCCTCGGAATTTAATTTCCTGGTTGGCTATCTGCCAAATGGCTAGCTATTATTGATTAATGAATTATTAATTCTCAAGTCATTGGACACCCAGGTACCAATGTAATTACGAGAATTAAATTTTATTTTGCTACGTGGCTGGAATAGTGAGAGTGTTGCTATGCACAAGCATAGTGATTAGTGAGTAAAGTCTGTGTCTTGCCAGGTAAAGATGATTTTCTTCCTAGTATTCAAAAACTCTTTATTACGAGGGCAAGAATTCGAGGCATGATGTCTCAACAAAATTTAAGTTGTTTGGAGGTAAATTAATTTTTTTATTTTAATAATTTAATTTATTTTTTTTAACTAAAATGATTGATAGGTGGTGTCTGATACAGGTAAAATATCAACTTTTATGAATTCAAGGACTCTTCAATTTTTAAGTTAATATTTTTTATAAGAAAATTCAGAGCCTAGAAAAAAAGACAATAATATTTAAAAATAAAAAATAAATATATAGTAAATAGTTAAAATTAAGAGCCTAGAGCTTGTAGAATTTATAGGATTTCATATAGCCTAAAAGTTTTATATTTTATGGAGAGAAGATGCTAAAATAAAATTTTACATCGATAGCATTAATGAGAGATAAATATTATAGTTATTAAATTTGGGCTGGCTTAGCGGGTCGACCCGATGGCTAGCCGATCGGTAAAGTGAAAGACCAACCATAGCAAACAAATATCAAACTGGTAATCCACCTGGTTGACCTGTGACTTAGACGACCCGACAACCCGACAAAATTTGGTAGAGACCCGTTTTTTTTTCAAATACATTTTTTCTCCTAGTCAAAGACCCTTTTTTTCATATTTATTAGTTAGTTATTAATCATTTTCAAGGTTCACTATATAAATACTAGAAAAATATTTTATTTTTCAATGTGAAATTTGAAGTCTTTTAGTATATATACTCTATGTTTACAAGAAAAAGATTGTTTTTTTAATGTGAAATTTGAAACTCTTTAGTATATATACTCTATTTTCACATAAAAAAAAATATTTTTTCAATGTGGGATAAAAAAAACCTTTTTTGTTTAAATACTTCAACTTAAAGGATAACATAATATCTTTTCAATGTGGGATATAAAATATTTTGAAATAATCTTTTAAATTTCATTATTTACAACATGTATAGCTTATATTCACATGCATTGTTTCTTAATTTTTTTTATATGAAATATTAAAACTTAACATATATATATTTTAATTTTTCCGGGTTGACCCGGGTCAACTTATGTAACCCGCTGGATCAACTCTCAGGTTAGGTTTGATAACTATGATAAATATTTATTACACAAGCATTAATTAGTGAAAATATCTCTAACATATCTATTAATGAGGATAAATATCTCTTACGTGAAAATATCTCTAACATATGCATTAATGGAGAATATATATTCCTTACACAAATATTAATGCGATGGAAATGTGGTGGACTATTGAAAAACATTTATACACCATCTCGTACGCAACATTAATATTGATAGAAATATATTGGGTTTTTAAACCCAAAAGTAGGACTAACAATGTAGTTGAGCTCATGGAAACCAGGATCTTTCCCTATAACGTGGGTCATTCTTTAAGGCTGAGCCCATGAGAGCTAGGCTATTCCATAAGACTAAGATTATAGAGACTAAGTTTTTTTCCCATACTAGGCCTATTAGGGTCGGGCTTGGGCATATTACTTATAAAATCATGGGTTTTATTTTATTTTTGAAAGATTTTTATACTTGTTAAATTTGAGTTTATAAAAAGGAGAGATGTGAGAAAAAAAATATTTATAATTTTGGCATTTCACTTAAAAAATGTTGTGCCAATAGAATCCCTTTATCTATAAATTAGTTTTTTTTTTATGATAAAAGATATTATATGATTATGAGTTTTTTCAATATTATTAGTGCACACCAAATAGTTTATATAAAAATTCCTTAATTCTAAAATTTTGAATTCAATTTTTTAAAAAAAGTTATTTTCTTAGTCGTCAAATCAATCCCTTAAATTTATGATTTAGAATGGATACTAGTTATCAATAGTTATTTACAAGTGAAAGAGACATGAATAACATGAGAGGAGTTGAAATGTTATACTTGGATGGATCGTAGTCCATTCAATCATCCACTAGCGGGTCGTTTAAGCAGCCAGGGGAAGGATTTGCATACTAGTAAGCTATCATATTAGCCCATGAACACAAGATATTCATGTAGCAAAACATTTTACTCTATTTTTCAGAACTTGAGCCCTTATAAAAAGCAACTATTACAATTTACTCTTTTAAAATTTTTGAAAAATAAAATCCGTTTTCTTTTCTAAGGCTCTCAGTTTTAAAATTTCTAGAAACATAAATACAATTTTCTATATTTTTCTTCTAAAGAAGTCAAACTTATTATGTAGCCCACAACACATTTAAAAACTTGTTATTAACATTTTTGTTTACTAAAAAAACTTTATTGGAAGTTTATTCAATAACATTTTTTAGAAAAAATGATATCATTTATTTTATTTTGAATTTTTGTTAAAAAAATGAAACAATTCACTTATATATCTTAAGTTTTTTATCTGTTATAATTTTTTTAAAGGGAAGGGATTTAGAGAATTTCATTTCACTAATATAATCATTATATTTTCATTTAAAGACTAAATTTACTCGATGTAATATCATAATTTTATTAAAAGCTTTTATAATTCATAATAAAAATATATTATACTAAAAAAAAATGACACGATCATAAATTGCAGTACCAATAAAATATTAGATATTCAAGATCATGAAGAAAGATATAATGAGAAACCTAGAAAAGAGAAACAAATCCACTTGTATTGAGGATGAAATATAATGTCATTAATAAAAAGAAAATCCCTTTCATGACCAATGGTGCTGTTTATGAGAACCTTGCACAAAACCTAGTTCAATTCATTTCATTTCTCACAGTTTCTAATTTCTTTTCATGGTAAATTAATAACCCAAAAGTTATAAACTATTCCACTACACGAGCATCATTAGCTTCTCCAAACCCCCAATAACTAGCATAACAAGTGAGAGTCCACACAAAGACCCTTTTAGCCACACAAGAGTAACTTAAAGTTTTTTCTCTTCCTCAACAGATGACTCAATTGCTTACATGTGGAGAACTATAGTTCTATGAACAGGTAAGTCAAAATGACTTACATGAGAGTATGAGGATTCTTTTAGAGGGAGAGATCTTCCCTAGATAGATCAGTTTGGGCACCATTTTTCTCTTCAATTAGCTATTAAATTTGGGAAGGAATAAGCCTTATTTTTAGCTCCATAGTTGGAGTGGTTGGTGCTGCTAAAGTCACAACAACCTAGAAAGCTCAGTTGTATAGGCCTTTTAGTCCAATCTCATGTGCCTGAATGACTTTTTTTTTTTTCAAGTGAAAGATGATTTTTTATTTTTTCAATGACAATAAATAGACGAACTACCAAGTTTTATGCAACTAAAAGGTCACTGGAAATTTAGGTCAAGGATATTTCTTGCTAAAAACTTGATTTTCAACACGTCTTAACCCACAATACCTATAAAACACTTTATACACTTTGACAAATCTATCGATGACATCATATAACTTTGAAATTGATCTAAAAACTTAAAATCAACTCCAAATAATAAACCTTTCTGAGTTCAAGTCTATCATCTTAGACAAGGTTAAGGGAAAAGAACACCTAAGTTAAACTCTTATCATCAAATAAAACTTGTTGACACCAAGATAATATTTTTTGTGGCTATAATCGGTATCAATCGAGACTTTCTCTCTCTAGCACCAATTGAAAATCAACCACTTTCTCTCTACTCTCTCAAACAAAGAGCTAAAAGATAAGGGAAATAAAGTTTTGGACTAAAATTAAAATTTTAAAATATTGAGGTGCTGAAAAGTTACCATGTGAAAGCAGGAGGACAAAAGTGAACTTTTCATCCATTTTTTGAAATTGCCATCCAATTTCTCCTTCTTTCAAAATTTGGTCCCCATTTTTTCAATCATGACCCACCTTAATATTTCTTAATAAATTGGCAATTAATTTGGGTGTAAAAGGATTAAATTTATGAGAAATAAAGTTTAAGGACTACATTGAAAATAATATCATAGTAAATTGCTACCGTGCAAAAAAACCCATGTGTTTTAGTTTCTTTCTAATAAATAAAAGACTATTAAAACCACAAGGTAGAGCACTATATTTTAGAGGATATTTTAACAAAATAAATTAAAACTTAATTAACAAAATTAATAGCTTGAGGATTTGGTCGAATAAGTAAAATAAATCAACATTTGTTGAGTAGAAGTTACAAGATTGGGCGTTTAATATAAAAGGAACATTAGGTGTTTTTTGGATGAAAGATTTAAAAGGTTTTTCTTCGTAGCTATACTCCATCAAATGAAACTCTATATAAAAGGTTTTTTGATTGTGTTTATAGGTGTGTCTATAGAGAATTTACCGGTTCATATAAATATATAGAGATAGGTTAAAATTTGATTTTTTGTAATTTTAAATTGTTTTAATATGTTGTGTTAAAAATAAAAATATATATTATTTTAATATTTTTTAAAATAAATAAACAAATATTTTAAAAAGCAACTATTATTATTATACTCCTAGTCGTCCCATGTTTTGCTGCATTTACCTATAAAAAAGAAAAAGTTAATTTAAATTATCGAAAAAAACCAAATAAAGAATGTCTTTACCCTTACAAATTCAATGGTATCCGTTCTTAGGCGGAAATGGGTGGGGAGGTGGCATAGCATGGAGGGTAAATGAGAAGAGATGGGAGGAGCTCAGTACCACCATCACTTCACGTGGAAAACTGTCACTTTGGGATTAGAGAAGCTCCCATTTGTTTTTATGTTTTAGAAATTAAAAAAAAAAGATTTAAATTTTTTTTATGTTTTTTTTTAAATTAATTTTTTTTTGATATTTTTAAATTATTTTTATATTGATATCAAAAATAATTTTTAAAAAATAAAAAATATTATTTTAATATATTTCTAAATAAAAAATAATTATAATCACATTCCCAAAACATACCATAATATACATTGCATTCAATATGTTTGATATTGAAGTTTTTTAGTGCTTTTGTTCGGTCCAATTTTTCATTTGATGCGGGCACTGGGGCCTTATTTGGTTTTCCCGTGTCCAAGAAAGCTATAAATTGTATAACTAAAGATAACAACTTAAAACACCATGTTAATGTTTATTTTTATGCTTTTAAATTATTATTTTTTAATTAAAAAATATTAAATTGATATTTTTTTAGTATTTTTAATTAGTTTTGATGTGGTAATGTTAAAAATAAATAATAATAAAATATTTTTTTAAAATACCTTAGGCTGTAATAACAAACACTCAATAAATAAGCCAAGACAAGAACAACAATACACAACAATACAAATTATAGACAATAATTCGAACAACATTATGTAAACTTTTGCATGTGCATTTATTTATGTATAATTTTTTCCGATTCGTCTTGTTCTTTCTTTCCGGGAATAAATCTTTGGCAGAAAAGAAGCGAAATAATATAATCATAAAAAAAAAAAAAATCTAGGCCTGTCTCACTGCATTGCAAATGAAAAAAAGAAAGAAGTGGAGCATATTACAGCTAAAAATATTTATTTTTTAAAATATATTAAAATAATGTATTTTTTATTTTTTTAAAATTTTAGTTTTAATATTAGCACATAAACAATTTAAAAATACTAACAAAATTATTTTAAAATAAATAAATAAATTTGATTTTTTTTATAAACACTTTTAATACATAAAACAAACAAGATTTAAAAAATGTAAACAAGCACTAAAAAAATAACTTGAGATTTAAAAAAAATTTCGAATATCATCAACTTAATTGTGAAAATGGCATATATTGACAAACGGACTAATTACACTTTGCCACATGATAATGTCGTCCAAAAATTAAAAGCCGAAAGGCCCGAAACTACCCCTCCTATCATTGTCCTCGTGAGCAAAAACACATGTCTAAGCCTAATCAAAAGGCTAATGTTGCCACGTTCAAGCTCATATGACCACTTAATCCTCTCCATGGTCACGTGCATCCCTGCAACCAAACACCGCCGGCCACTACCCACCCACACCATTCACCTTCCATGCCCCTTCCGAAGATTCCCTCCACCCCTCCAAGGAAGTTTCTTTTTTTTAAATCTCATTTTCTTCTTTGTTTTTCGGCAGATATATCATAATTACTGCAACTTTTTTTTTTTGGTCAAGGGGTGGAAAACAAGGGGAATTGTGATGAGGTGTTATGAGAAATAGTCTGAGGGTTTTCATGATTTTTTATTTTCTTTTTCCCCTTTTGCCTATTAGACTTCTTGGGCATTATCTTGGGAGCTAAGAGGGAAACACGTGTCCTCTCCACCAGTGTTCCAAAGAAAATGAGCATAGTTAGCAGCGTAATAAGAGTTTGTAGGGTCTGCAGAAATGGCTTCCAAGAAAGTCTCCTCAGCTGCCCACAAATCCTTTCTCACGTGCCATAGAAAGCTTGCGTACTTGCTATACGCCTCTGCATCCGGTGGCTCCGCCCCTATTGCTCGCTTAAAGTATTCCTCTGCCCTGTTAATTTACACATGAAGAAAAGGGTTAGTTATCAGGCAACCAATTTGCTGACTTAATAGTGCAAAAGCTCTAGCTTAGCAAAAGATCAAGCCCATAAATATTATATAAATAAACAAGAAGTGGTGGTCAACAGGCTATGCTATACGCAAGTTGAAGATATTTATGGCCGGCCAAGCGCGTAAAGGGTCACGCGCAGAAGTTGATATTTGCCATGAAGGGAAAACTACAACCACACATTCCCTGTCAGGATTCAGAAAGGGGATCGAACAGAAAAATATACAAGACGACAAGTCAAATTTAAAGCAGCGTCCTCGGTATGGAAAATGTTGGAGAATAAACCTAGGAGATATTCCGACTCGGTGCTTGACACCCTAACATGAATTTCTGGACTCAAAAACTTCATCAGTGCCCAACTTGCTGAAATATCATAATACTTGACAAATTGGCTTCTGAGAAAGTCTCCATTGACAATAATGGAGTTACAATTTGCAATGGAAGGAACTAAGAAATGGAAGGCAAAGATGGTGTAAGCTTTTACCTGTCGTAATCGTGGACGACCATGTTGAGGAATTGAGCGTAATTGGCAAGGAGGAGAGGATTGTTAGGGTCTTGAGACAATCCCATTTGATATTGTAAATCTGTTCTAAAATACTCTGCATAATCATCCGCCTCGATCTTGGCGTTAATAGGTGAAACAAATCTCTGAATGGTCTCATGATCAAGGGATTCATCTCTCAATGGAAGATATTGCATTTTAGAAGCCTCCTCTACGATTGAATTCCATAGACTCAACTCCTCTTCTCTACTCACTTGCTCTGATGCTGACTCGGCCTCCCTTGATGTCCCTAAAGATGACAATTGAGATGCCCCGTCTGGGACAATTGTTCTTATTTGGTTCGACTGGTCGAACCATCCATCGCCTTCAGTGCCACTGGCGAGCGGCCGGACCTTTCCGCCACCGCCATTATTGCCCCCAATTGAAGTTGTTTTGCCACTTGAAGATGATACCGAAAACATTTTTACTGATGAAGAATCAAACTTTTGATTCTTTTGGTCTGGGGTTTCAACGACAGATATGCTCTCTGTTGTAGCTGCATAGGACCCTGAATTTGGTGGAGCTGCAAGTGCAGTGTTATTGGCCATGGAATGTACAGTAAAGTTTGCAAGGAGAATCATCACATACACCATAAGAGTAGGTGTATGTGAAAACACTTGCTGAAACAACCAAACGAAAGAAGCATGCATTTCTTTCTGTACACGAGCAAGAATCCCTTGCAAATCTTCAGTGAAAAGAAACTCTCTCATTTGCAAACTAAAAGCGTGAAGTTCTCGAATTATGAACACCATGGAAGAAAACGCCTTCTTCACTGAACAATAAGCAGATTCCCCTGCTTCTCTAAACCCTTCTCGCCATTGCATCTTTCTCCTTATCATTCGAAGCGAAAGTGGAAGGTCGACACTATTCGCCTTCCGTTCAATACTTGCTGGAATTATATCATCTCTCCCTGACCAATCTGGTGGCTCTTGCCGGATTTCTGGCCACGGAGGCTCCATTGAATCCAGAGGAAACTGCCTTTGGTCCTGCACTAAATTTGATGAATCTTCACAGATAAAGTTACTATAAATGTCCCCGCCATTAATACTGCCAAGGTTGTCTCCAGAATCAGAAAGAATCTCTGATTCGGAATCCACTGCGTCACTGCCATCGTCATCGTCGTCGGAAAGCTGGAATCTGAGAGCCAATTCTTGAATTTTCTTGGAAAATTCTTCATCAGAAAAGGCATCCAAGCTAGCACTGCTAGCTCTTTTTATAGTCTGGCCTCTTGATTTCTGAAACTCGTAAGAACGAGCCCTCTGTAGCTTTGTTGTTAATGGAGTTCCAAACAGAGTCCGTCGGTCTAGTCTCTGTAAGCATCTGCACAGGAGCACACAACCTCCAGTTCCATCGAAGCGACGCTGTCGTTTAGACGATGGAGATGAAATTGCAGAGGCTAGAGATTGAGAGGAAGATGGTGAATGATGAGTAATTGGCTGCGACCATTGAAAACAGGTCGTTGTAGCAACTTTCACTCCCATTTTTTCCTTCTTTTTTGTCCGAGAAAAGCTAAAAGGAAGCTTATAAAAACAGAATCAAATTCCCTTAGATCTGCTGCAGCTGGTTAAAGACTTTGCGTTCCTTTTCTCTCCTTTTAATTCACAGGAGCCTAGAAAATAAACAACGACTATAAAATAAGCCAATATATCAAAAAAAAAAAAAAAAAACTTTGAATCCCGGTAAACAATCATTACTTTCCATGAAAATCGGATCGGAAAAGGAATAAGAAAACGCAGTTAACGGCACGAAAAACAATGGAAAAAAAGGAAGTGAGATCCAAGAAATGATGCAAAGTTCAAGAGAGACTTTTGCAGGAACTTACGTTAGATTTGATGAACAGTTTTTCGATTGGAAATCCTGAGATGGAATCCGGCGAGAAAGAGAAGCGAAGTACAAACCGTAACTTCACTTATCAAGAAGAGTGAGGAGAGGCTATCTCTGTCGCTTATATATAAACCCCACTGAGACACCCACGCACGAGGCGAGCTAGCTTTCGTCTTTTATTTATTTATTTATTATTATTATTAAAAAAAATCTCCCAGACTGTAGCCAGTTTTGTTAGAAGCCAGCTGCAGTTTAAGTGGTTGTTGAGGACTGTTGCGTATATTGTTTTTTTTCTTTAATAGTTTTTTTATATATAAAAAAATATTTTATTTTATTTTTTATATTAAAACATCAAAATCATATAAAAATACTATTAAAAATATTAGTTTGAAGTCTTTTTCAGCTAAAAATATTTTTATAAAACATCTAATAATAAAATTTAACGAGGCACTAAATACCTTCTAAAAAAGTAATAGGCTATTTGTTCAAAAGTGTATTTGATTTTAAAAAAAATTAACTTTTTACTATTTTATAATGGTTTTGATGTGTAAATATTATAAATAAATAAATAAAAAATTAAAAAAATTTAATATCTTTTCAAACAAAAAATACTTTTAAAAAATACCTTACAGTATAGTATAAAAAACACGCGAAGTGCCTTTTCATAAATTACCAATTTAGATATGGTTTTTATTTTAAATTGTGGTTGTTGGTTTTTAAATGTTTAATAACATAACCATTTCATATGTTATTTTTAGAATCTATCCATACCTAAAAACTATGGTTTTTTTTAGGTGTTTGTTTGGTGTTGTGTTTTTCCTTGTATTTTAATGCGTTTTAAAAATATATTTTTTAAAAAAAAATATTAAATTGATGTTTTTTAGTATTTTTTGATATTTTTCAATTGCTAATAAAAAATAAAAAATATATATTTTTATTTATATCTAGATATAAAGTATTTTGCACCACAATACCAAACATGCATTAAAAAAATATTTGAGATTTTAGCAATAATTACTTTTCAAATTATTTTTCATTCAAAAATGTATTAAAATAATATTTTTTTAAAATTATTTTTTATATCAGCACATTAAAACGGTAAAAAAAACATTAAAAAGATAATTTTAAGTAAAATAAATTCAAAGTTTTATGTAACGTGATTTGGAATGCAATTTCAATAGTTGGATTTACAATTTTAAAGTGCTGATATAAAAAATATATATATAATATATTTTAATTTATTTACAATTTTTTTTTTTGCATGAATTATGCACTAAATTAAAAAAAAAGAAAAAACTGTGTGATCTGAACTCTGAAGGGTAAACAGGGAATGCGGGTAACCAGTCATTTGATTACTCAATGGGTGTTTTTGTTTCTGTTAATGTTTGTTTTAATTTGGATCCGGGTCAGCTGCCACCATGTAAGGCAAGCAAGACGAGGAACCTGATTTTCGAGTTCTGAGCGGCCCGTTTCACGGATGATTTGGATCTCATCTTTGCCGTTCTTAAATTGCGCCACGTGTTCACACCGACCTCTACTGTTTTAAGACCGTGAGTTCACCGGCATGTTTAGGAGGGTTGTAAATATTATTTTTTAATTAAAAATAAATTAAAAATATATTTTTTAAAAAAAATAGTGTATAAAAAAACTAAAAAATACTAATTTAAAAAATTTTAAAATTACGGTAAGACCGTGGGCTCGCCGACTCTACAACAACGTGTCAGTATTATTTTTTTTTCCCTCTCGTTGCTGTCTGCAAAATTAATAAATGTAGTTAAAGCACCTAGAAAATAAATAAAGCAAAATTAATTAATGTTAATGGTGACTGGGAATGGAGAGCCAGACAGGAACTGTACAGACGAGGAGAGTGATGTAATTTTCCACTGTAGTCTTAACTCTTACGTCGAGAAAAGGGATCATCAACTGGCTACCCTTTTTATCGAAATGTTAACCTTCGAATTGTCTTTGTAATTAATTCAATTTTCTGCAAAATTGTCTTTGTAAAGGAGAAACTTCGAATTTTATTTAACAAAAGAAATTTTTAAAAAATTACATTTATGCAAATTACATTTTACCTCAATAACTTGAAAAATTATGCTTTGCATCTTGTAATTTGATACATGAACAACATTTTATCTCTATAATTTGAAAGAATTTTTTGGATAATAAGAAAATTTTATTGAATTATTTTTAATTAAAATACATTAAAATAATATATATTTTTTTATTTTTCACATAAATATATCAAGATATAAATTTAATACTTAAAAAAATAATTTAAAAAAACAATTTGAAATGATTCTCAAGCATGCTAATCGCACTAGCTAATGTTTAGGGTTGGCACGTTTGAAAATATGAATTAACTCGTGTATTTAAAATTTAATTTTTTTTTATAAAAATTAATTTTTTTTATAATTTTGAATATTTTAATATAGTAACCTTAAAAATAATTTTTTAAAAAATAAAAAACATATTATTTTACAATTATAACCTAACTCACAAACAGGCAGCCATCTCTCAGAGCATGCACTGCCACATTATGGATCCCTTCACCTTTAAAAGGTAAAAAAAGTACAAAATCACAAGTTGTTTTTAAAGACATATTGGCCTAAATTATACATTGGAATCTTTTCCACTTTCATTCAATACAGAAATACCTATAATTACCTTTCTTTCTGGTTCAAATCATTTGTTCATCTTCTCGTCGGGAGTATACATGTATATACATTTGAACATGCATGCTCTCTCTTGTTAATTTCATGCTATGATACAGGTCAACAGTCAACTTCTTTTTTGAGATTATGATACCTGTGGTCCAGTTATTTTGAATATTATTACTGTAAAGCAATGTTTGTCATTGCATAATTATTTTTTTAATATGTTGATATTAAAAATAAATTTTAAAAAATTAAAAAATATATTATTTTAATAAAGAAATTTTAAAAAAATACTTTTAAAAAATAAATTTTATGATGGTTTCGTATCTCGAAATGATGAGCAATTAAATTGTAAAAACACATGATGTTTTATGACAAATGTAGTACATCTTATATTTAATTTCATAAAGAATAAAATATACTTAATGATTTCTAAACAAAACAAAAGAATTCTATTAAATTGTTTCCAATATCACACGAGCTGCGTATTTTGGGGCCATGGACGATGGATTTAGTCTGTAGGCTTGACTCTTCATATTTTCTCGAAATGTTGAAAATTCCAAGATTGAAGGAAAATTACTTTTTTGGGAACATGGTTTTCAAGTAGAAAAATGAATATTCACTGAATCTTCCTCTGAAGGTTTAGCCTCAATATTGGTCTAAATTGGCTTATTATCAAGATAATTACAAAAATTCCATTCTCGTTGACACTTGAAGAACAAGTGCTGATTCATACTCTTCAATTGAAAGGTAAAATTCTACACTCCTCGACAGCAAATACATCTCCTTTTTTATAATTATGACTACTTATACCACTTCTGCTCTAGCAAAAACCGATGAAAAAAAAAAAAAAAAGTTTAATGTTTTTATAGTCTATTTGAGAGCGTGATTATAGTTATTTTTTAAAGTGTTTTTCATTAAGAAATGCATCAAAATAATATATATTTTTTATTTTTAAAAAATTATTTTTAATATCAACATATAAAAATGATTTGAAAACACCAAAAAAAATATTAATTTAAAACAAAAAAAAATATATATTTTTTAAAAAAATTTAAAATACAAAAATAAATAGGATCTTAAGCATCCCGTGGGGATGCTAAAAAGCATCACATGGAATACCATATCTTTTTACAATTTTATTTTTTTATAAAAAAAACACCCGTCCAATCATCTCACATGGTAACCTTTTTACCTCAATAACTTGAAAAATCATGCTTTGCATCTTGTAATTTGATATATGAACAACATTTTATCTTTATAATTTGAAAATTAAATTTTTTTATTTAGTTTGATACTTTAATAACGCTTTACTTTTATAATTTGAAAAATCACGTTTTGCCTTGTACAATTTGGTATTTAAACAACAATTTATATTCTTTTTAAAAAATTAACAAAATTTATTTAAATATTTATAAGATTGTCCTTGTTTTTTAAAAAATAATTATAGAGACCCTAAATTAAAATATAACTAGAATGTTGTAGGTGGACAATGAGATGAAAGTTTTGCAAGGTGAAAAAACAAACAAACGGGAGAGATGATGTCGTGAGGAGGGATAAAGTGAGTTTTGCTATATTTTTTTAAAAATAGATAGTCTCTGACCATTTTTGCAAAGGAGATTGGCTGGTAATTAAAAAAAATGACTTCAGATTTTTTTGGATAATAAGAAAATTTTATTAAAATGTTTTTAATTAAAATACATTAAAATAATATATTTTTTTAAAATTATAACCTAACTCACAAACAGGCCGCCATCTCTCAGAGCATGCACTTCCACATTATTTATCCCTTCACCTACTCTATAACTCTTTAAAAGGTAAAAAAAGTACAAAATCACAAGCTGTTTTTAAAGACATATTGGCCTATATTATACATTGGAATCTTTTCCACTTTCGTTCAATACAGAAATACTTATAATTACCTTTCTTTCTGGTTCAAATCATTTGTTCATCTTCTCGCCGGGAGTATACATGTATATACATTTGAACATGCATGCTCTCTCTTGTTTCATGCTATGATACAGGTCAACAGTCAACTTTTTTTTCGAGATTATGATACCTGTGGTCCAGTTATCTCGAATATTATTACTGTAAAGCAATGTTTGTCGTTGCATAATTATTTTTTTAATGTATTGATATTAAAAATAAATTTTAAAAAATTAAAAATATATTATTTTAATAATTTAAAAAAAAACACACTTTAAAAAATAAATATTATTACTGTTTTACATCTCGAAATGATGAGCAATTAAATTGTAAAAACACATGATGTTTTATGATAAATGTAGTAAATCTTATATTTAATTTCATAAAGAATAAAATATACTTAATGATTTCTAAACAAAACAAAAGAATTCTGTTAAATTGTTTCCAAAATCACACGAGCTGCGTATTTTTGGGCCATGGACGATGGATTTAGTCTGTAGGCTTGACTCTTCATATTTTTTCTCGAAATGTTGAAAATTCCAAGATTGAAGGAAAAATACTTTTTTGGGAACATGTTTTTCAAGTAGAAAAATGAATATTCACTGAATCTTCCTCTGAAGGTTTAGCCTCGCCTCGATAGTGGTCTAAATTGGCTTATTATCAAGATAATTACAAAAATTCCATTCTCGTTGACAATAAATTGGAGCAGACTATACTTATTCAATTAACTTGAGATAACACTTGAACAAGTGCTGATTCATGCTCTTCAATTGAAAGGTAAAATTCTACACTCCTCGACAGCAAAAACATCTCCTTTTTTATAATAATGACTATTCATACCACTTCTGCATTAGCAAAAACCGATGCCAAAAAAAAAAAAAAAAAACACCGGGTGTGCTTAAAGAAGATATCATGTTCCATGCGATGCTTTGAGCATGTTTCTTTCAGTGAATGATTGAAAATGTTATACCCGTGTTTTTAAAAATATAAATTTTTTGTTAAAAAATTATTTTTTATATGTTTTAGATCGTTTTGATGCGCTGATCTCAAAAATAATTTTTAAAAAATAAAAAAATATATCATTTTGATGTATTTCGGCACAAAAAACACTTTAAAAAGCAACCACAACCACACTCTCAAACAGATTTTTAAACACCCGCAGGGATGCTTAAAAGCATCAAATGATATTTGTTTTTGCGTTTCAAAAGCACTTTTGAAAATTTTTTATTTTTTATTTACTTCAAATTAATATATTTTTAATGTTTTCAAATCATTTTGATGTGCAAATGTCAAAAATAATTTTAAAAAAATATTTTATTTTGATGTATTTCAGCACGAAAAATATCTTTCAATTTTATTTTTTTAAAAAAAAACTCATGTCCAATCATCTCACAAGGTAACCTTAATTTTTAATGTCGATTATTTATTTAATTATAGGATGATGCTATTCTAATTTTGCTAATGGTTGACCTCAATCCATTTTTAATATATATAAAAAAATCATGTATAGGTTATATATTGTCTTTGTCTTCAACACATCCTCGGGAATATATAATTTTGAAATAATTAGATTTCATTCAAATATTTTATTATTTTTGAATTCCAAAGTTAAATCAAATTAAAAAATTAATTGTTAATGATATGCAAAGAAAAATCGAGATAAATTATTCTCTCTTGAATACTACCAACACAACCAAAATACTTGACAAAAAAAAAAAACAGCATGACAATTTTTTTAACAAATTAAATTTTGTGATAGGAAATGACCAAGAAGGTTAAATCTGTACTGTAAAAGACTTTTTATTTAATGCCAACATTTTTTCAGTATCATTATTAGTGAAAAATATGAATTAAGGATATCTTGGTATGTATAATTAATTAAAGTAGATGGTGGAGTGTGGCTAGCAAACTAACGAATGGGAATAACATTGTTTCTAATAATTCTTGTCCAAATTGTCACAAAAAATTAAATATCAGAGCATACAATGTTTGGTTTTATACTCATGCAAAATTATAGGTTCATTATAATCTTGTAATCATAATATAAGATTATTATACATACAAAACAAGCATCCAATCATATATAAGATATTGAAATTAAATCCTAATATTTATACTAAAACATACATTGAAATGATACTTTAAGTAAAAGCAAGCAAAACACTTGTGTAAACTCTTAAAATTTAATCAAATTAAAATTTTTATTGTTGTCGATAATTAATTATTTGTCATTAAAATTTTATTATTTCTCATTTAGTGTAATATCACTAATTTCAATAAGATTTTCAGAATTCAAACAATTCCTATTTATTTAAATATACTCTTAAATAAAGTTTAAACTTAATGAAATTATATTTAATTTCTTTCTGCGAAGACCAAACATAAAATCTACAGTAAAAGAAAAATAAAATAAAGTAACGTGTCTATGAAAAATAATTAGCAAATGAAGGAAATAACTCTAGAAGTTTCATATGACTTTCCACACATCCAATACACTATTTACAATACTTAAGAACCAAAACATTAGTTTCTCATGAGATGTTCATAATCTTCATAATTAATTAATCTTCATGATTAATTCATATTTATTAATTTTGATGAATGTTTACATTCATAAATATATATACTTATAAAATATATTCATGAATGTTAATAATTCATAAATTATTTATAATAAGATTAATTTTCATCGCATAATTAATGTGTTGACTAGGAAATTAAGATAATTTATGGATTAAAAAAAATTATTGATTATATAAGAACTTGATAACAAATATTTTTCATTAATCAGACTCAAGTTTATATCAACGAGCTCATTGATTCATTGTCTAATTCATGAAGTTATTTTTAATTTTTAATTTTTTTATTCAAAATTTATTTGAGAACAATTCTCATTCATTTTTAATTGAATTTTAAATCAGGATAAAATTTCATATTAAATTACTTATGTTAATTAGATTATAAAACTCAACATGGTCCTAACACAAATGAATCTCACATATAATTTAGCTTCAAATAACATATTACATGTTTTATAATTTAATTTTAATAATAACAACAACAATTTCTATGTTCTTATCATGAAATCAAAACAACTCAATAAATTACAAGATATAAATAATAAAATAATAATATTTCCAACAATTAATCACAGTTTTACGGGTTAGGTTGAGAAAGAATATAAGATTCAACGTACCAAATGCAACCTATGTCATTATTCATTAAGGCAGGAATTTACTCTTATAAAATAAGAAAGTAGTGTAGAGGGGTGTAATGGAATACTTATAGTAAATAGGAATATCGAGCCTCCATGACAAAAAGAAATGATAAACAACAAGATAAGAAATTCAAAAAGATTACGAGTCATTGAGCCTCCATAGCTCTGTGTGTATTGTTGAATTTGTTCCTTTTTAATATCTACCGTCATGGATCCAAGTAAACTACAAAAAAAATAATATTATTAAATATAAAGAAAATAAATAAAAAAATGGTTTAGACATGAACATGTGATTTACGTACTATATCTGGAAAGATATCCTTCTTAATTGAACTTCTGTACAAGTTGGTAAACAATAATATCTCCATTATAAAAGCAATAAAAATGACACCTGGTGTGTTTTTTTTATTACTTGATTCTCTTCGAGTTTAATTATTTATAAAATCTATGAAAAAGGACAAATAAAATGCAAAGACAAATATCTAGTTGGGGAGCTAAGAGGTGAGGCATGGACGGTCCAAAATCACCCAACTTGCCCACCAAGGTTTACATCAGGAGAAATAGGCTGTCAGTGATGGCGACACCTTTAAGTTTTAAAATTAACGAATATAATTGTTGTTTTTGGACGTCCGTTTGACGGCTAGAATTGATTTCACTTGGAACACGCTGTTTTCGTTTTTCAATCTTTCTATCACTTTTGTTACTTCCTACCACGACGGTCCACGTGGTTATTATATCAATTCTTTATTACAATCACTCATAACCATTCGTTCATACGGAGAATAATGTGTGTCTGTTTGTAGCTGCGATTCGACTTCAATCTGTTTTTTTTTTTTTTTTTGTAAATTTAATTTTTTTTTATAATTTTAATATTTTAATATTAAAAAAATATTATTTTGATATATTTATAAATATAATTTTTTTTGAAAACTAACATTTATCCCACTTTCAAACATTCCTATATTATTGATTCATATTTTATTGCGGGTTGCATTAACTTTTTATTAAATATAAAAAAATATTTAGATATTGCTAATATTTCTTTTCTAGTGAGAAACAAAATTTAAATTGTGTGAGGGTTGATCTAATGTGATTTAGTTGACTTTGCGAGTCCAAAAAAAAAAAAATATGGCCTGTAAAAATATAATTCGACTATTTTTTCAAGATGAAATCTTTTTTTTTTAATTTTAAGATAACAATATAATGGATTGACTTAGATCAACTCATCTTAGCATGTCAAATCCACAACTTGATTATGAGACTATGATAACCTCATAAAAAATAAATCAGAATAAATTATGGAACTTTATTATTAATCAACTCAATATTAAAAAATAAAAAAATAAATCAGAATAAATTATGTAACTTTATTATTAATCAACTCAATATTAAAAAATATAAATAAATAAATAAATAAAGACCTAAAAAAATAACCCGAGTCAACTTGTTAAACCTACAACTCGGGTCATAAGATCAAGATAACTCAATAGAAAATAAATTGAAATAAATTATAAATTTTCAATCGATCTAATATTAATAAATAAAATTAAAAAATTACCAATTAAAAAAACTAGAAAAAAATAAAATATATTATTCCGTTAAACCGATCACCATGGACCCATAACCCAAGCAAATTTCATTTATAATTTGCACTCATAATTTAATAGTGTATCTAGAACCATCAGTATTTTGTAGACTCACATTCTAGATTTTCCCTACAGCTTATTGGCCCATCCATGGGCCCTGTGGATCAACTTGAACCCAAAAAAAAAAAAAAAAAAGGGTTCTTTTCAAGTTGCAACCACGGCAATCTAGGGAGAAGGGACAAATATTCCAATCCATATAAATTAATAATTTAGAAAAACTAGAGCACAGAATATATAGACAGGCTGGCACCCCTCAGGACTCCAGATTTTCCCACTAAAGAATCTGGTGATCGACTGGTTCTTTTTTTGATTAAACAGGTGCGTACAGTGTCATCTTCAAAGATTCTGTGTTATTTCGGAATTGGTGATCGACTCAAACTGTCCGTCGTGTTTTTTTTTTTTTTTTGTCGTTGCTGTCCAGTCTTTATTATGTTCTTCTGGGATGCTAGGTCCAAGAAAAATTCTGAAAAATAATTTGAAGGATGAGAGCAAAGTACCTGTCCGTGGTGGGCTACGTGGGTCGATAGGGATGATGGCAGATGACTTGTCTGCAGATCCAAATTAAGAAAACAATTCATAAGGACTGATCTTTGTTTTTCAGTTTTCCTCGAATAGTTTTTCAAACAAAAGTAGATTAATATATGATTAAATTACTGCCATTCATGGTTTGAATAAATTAACCTTGAGATTATCTTCTAACCATAGGAAAAGTCAACATAGGATTAAATATTTATCTTGGTTGAGTATGACGAAAGAATTCATGTACGTTCGAAGAAAATCATTAAGAAACTACTCTCTCACCTATCCTCTACTCAATTTCCTCCAGTAATTTCCAGACATGATGCAAATTCAGAAGGAAGAGGTAATGCATTTTGAACCTCAAAATTATTGGCTGAAAGACGCATCACATGATAACCTATCCCTTGCAGGGAACAGTGGAGCGCACTCCGACTGCATGATGGGAGCATGGAAGGTCTCGACAAACAATAAATTGCAGAGAGAAAAGGCCAATTAATAAGTATTATAGTAGATGCTCATGGACGAAATAGTCAAAAAGAAAATAGCCATTATAGAGGATGGGAAATGGGAAATAACAGCGCATACTGTAGTGATGAGCATGATATGAATATATACATTGTTAAACAACATCTTAATCCAATAATTTAAATTGATCCAATAATTTAAGTTGTTAGATGAGATTATAAGTTATAATTTATATTATTCTCTTTGAACTTGAAACTTGCACATGCTCACATTATTTTATGCTTAATTTTTTATCAAATAAATGAAGATGGTGAGATTCGAACCCGTGACTGTTTAGTCATCAAGACTCTGATACCATATTAAAAAATCATGTCAATCTAATAACTTAAACGGTTGAGTGAGATCTTAAAATATAATTTATATTATTATCTAAGATACAGTACACTTCCTTAGCTACCAAAATCCTTTTCCATCTTTGATCAGTTTGGTGGAGCTTACAAATTAAATGTTCATGCGAAAGAAAAATGATAACCAAAGTGGACCACCTTCATGTGGGTACGGCTAGAATTTGCCACACAAAAACTTACGAAATG
The DNA here is from genome assembly GCA_964019445.1 of Populus tremula. Classification (NCBI taxonomy): domain Eukaryota; kingdom Viridiplantae; phylum Streptophyta; class Magnoliopsida; order Malpighiales; family Salicaceae; genus Populus; species Populus tremula. Next base: position 8,259,470 of record CAXHTJ010000019.1, on the reverse strand, counting down.
GGACCGTAGACAAGAAGCTGTTAGCCAATTATTTGCTCTGAGTTAATGGGTTAGGTGCATCAGCAAGCCTCTCTTGCCTGCCTCTGCAGACCTTGTCTCTCTCAAAGAATTAAAAGTTGAAACTAGTGAACTAGTCATTTCCTTCTTGTCTGCGTTCCGGTTACTTGATGATCTATGGCAGGCATAGATTAAAAAACAATATTGCAGTAAATTTGAGATTATCTTTCTTAATTTTAAGGGGTCAGACTAAAAAAAACAATATTGCGCAATATTTCCTGGGACTTGTTTAATTTGCTCGTGGCAATGGAGTCCATGCATCACAGAGGAAAATGAAGGATTGGTTATGTCAGAATTGCAGGAAACGGGCAAGACAGAGGCGATCACTTTAGCTGGTAAGAGAAAGTGCAAGCTGGAGGAACCCTAATCCATATCCGACAAGATATAGAATCATCAGCTAATCTATATCATCATGCACCTGTACAGAAATTAATGAAAGCTCAGTTCTTGCTGAGTTGATACACAGAAAAGAAGGCTCAGCTACCACTACGCTATTTCTTTAAATTTTCCATGATGGGGTCTTCGATCTAAGGCTTCTACGAATCCATGAGGCATGTGAATTTGCACCGTTAATTAAAGCGGCAGTGATCGAGGGATGGAGGCCTGTGACGATTAAGTGCCTCTACAAGACACTTCGATTGATTTGTTAATATGACAATCAACAAATCAGTGTAGTGCTGCGTTGAAAAATATACTGACGTGATGATATTCAATAAATCAACTTATCAAGCTACATTATACATCATCATTACTTGAAAAACACTATATGAATTTTGTTAACTGCTATATTTTATATGTTAATCAAGTTAATTGTCCATAATTTCTTTTTTTCATTGGCTTTAACTTTACCATGTTCTATAGGAATCATTAAAATTAAGGGTAATTATTTTCGGTTTGTTTTGGTTTTTATCAAAAAAAAATTAACCAAATTGATTTTTTTAAACTGAAACCGGTTTAAACCGACCGGTTTCGGTTCGGTTTGGTTTTTTGGATAAAAATATGTTCAAACCGGTTTGGCTTGATTTTGTTTTCGGTTTTTTTCGATTTGTGTTTGATTCGGTTCAGTTTTTTTGATTTTAAACTTATAAAACTGAAATCAAACCAATCAATTTTTTCAAAATTTTAATTAGTTTAATCAATTTTTTTTATAATTCTATTTTTCGTTTATGTTTTGTTGATTTTCTCGGTTTAATAAATTTTTTTACTCACTCTTAATTAAAATTCTAGCCCAGTTAACTAGGTTTTGCTATATTAAAATATTATCTAATTCAACTAAAAATTCAACTAGAATTAAACTTCATGTTTTGATTTTTAACTAACTAAGCCAGGTTATTTCGTATCAGCGTCAGTTGCGCGCAACATACACATTTACTTATCTTGTAAATGAACTTCAAATTATAGCTGTTCAAAAGTTTTTTTAAAAAAAACTTAGAATTGTGAAATACACACACACAAACCAAGACATGTTACTATATATGTGGAAGTATATGTTATGAGGAAAATTAACGAGAACATGTCTAGATCATTGTGCAGGTGTTTGGGATAGTAATATATATTTTTATTCAAAATAATTTTCACTTGAAAATATATAAAAAATAATATATAGTTTTTAAAAAATTATTTTTGATATTAACACATAAAAATAATAAAAAATATAAAAATCAAAGAAAAAAAATTATTTTTTTTAAAAAATACGGGTAGACTATGCTTCCAAACACCCCCAAGTCGAGCTCATGTTTCCCATCTAGAATGCAGTGTGTTTAGAGCATGTTTGATATTGTGATAACAGTTGTTTTTTAAATTTTTTTGAGCTTGGAAATGCATCAAAATAATATGTTTTTTTTTTAATTTTATTTTTGATATCAATATATTATGTTAGAGAATAATATAAATTATATCTTGGAACCTCATTTAACAATTTAAGTTTTTGGGTTGAATTAATTATTTGATAAGATATCAGAGCTTTGATGACCAAAAGTGTTTAAGAGTTTGAATCTCACTATCCCTATTTATTTGATAAAAATTAAGCATAAGATAATATGAACTTTGTGTAAGTTTCAAATCCAAAGAACTTTTACTTAAAGAGATGTATTATAAAATAATATAAATTATATTTTGGGATCTCACCTAATAGTTTAAATTTTTGGGTTGAATTGGTTTTTTGATATATTAGAATAATCTAAAAACACTAATAAAAAAATTAATTTAAAACAAATAAGAAAGTAGAATAACATTAATTTTTTAAAAAATATATTTTTAAAATACAAAAATAAAAGCTCTTGATAGGTTGTTTCTGGAACCATTTCTTCTGGAAACAGGTAGATTAAGCGCCAGTTATCTCTCCCGGTATTGTATGCGCACACACTTCAAATTAACTGTATGTATTGTACTATCTCACAGTAAAGTCACCGGTCCCATAACATACCTCGATCATGTACGGAATTTCCCTGTAACTTTCTAAGGCTATAATAGCAGCGGTGATCTCATGCCGGCCCCTGAATCCTTCCCACGGCGCTTCGTGGTGGTCAGTGGTCACACAGCAAGGCAGCCTGGCCACGGCAACAGATTCGGAAATTTATTGCCCAATGATAAAGTTGTAATTATTTTTTAAAATATTTTTATTTTTAAAATATATTAAAATAATATTTTTATTTTTAAAAAATTATTTTTGACTTTAACATATTAAAATGATATGAAAATATAAAAAACATATTAATTTAAAATAAAATTTTAAATTTTAAATTTTTTTAAAAATACTTCTCACAGTAATAAACACTGAAATTTGTTAAAAACTTTGAAAAACTGACTCAAAATCCCTGTATGGAAACAAAAACCTAGAGCTCTATAATGGATACTAGAAAGAGCAAGAAAAACACAGGAAAAGGAAGGAAAAGGAACTAATAGCTCAAGTCCTTAACAACCCTCTCAACCCTATTTGTATTTATTTTTTAAATTAAATTTGATGCATAATTAATTCCCATCATTTTTAACACTTAGACACCCGTCATAAAACAAGAATTTTAATGGTGTTGTATAAAATTTAATGATTAGCATTAATATGATTAATATTTAATCATTTTAATAGGCTAGCGTCAATGATTAAATTTATTAAATATAGTTTTTTTAAATATATTTGGTAACTAATATTTTTGTTGAATTGTGTGTGTGTGTGGCATGTGTTTATGATGGTAAGTGTGTAATTCTCACCATCATAATTTCTTAGAAAAAATAATAATTTCTCATTGTATTTAGTTTATCATCTATCTACAAATATTTAAAGACATTATTCTTGTATTCTTCTCAGGTTTCATTTTACTTTCTGTCTATACCCTACTAGCTCATATACGCAAAAAATACTGATTAAAAAATTTAGAGAATTAAATACTATATTATATTTAAAATTATTCTTGTGTAAAATGTAGCGTTTTTTATATATCATTGATTTTAGTTATTTATTTCATAAAAAAAAAAATCGTGGTTGCATTTGTTTTGTTTGCCTGTTTCTTTCCATTTAATTTCCTAACATTTCCAACCCTTTGAAAGTTCAAATAATTAAAAATATTTCTCAATTGAAGACTTTTAGACATATTTCAATGATTTAGTGTATATATGATTCCATGCCCTGGCCAAATTAGGCGTGACAAAACATCCTTTTCGCAAATGAGGTGACATTATTAGGTTTTTTCAAATTTGGAACCTTTTTTTTTTTTTTGATGACCCTGTATGTCCGGGTCAGCTTACGCGCACCATAATTAATCACAGGGCCTGCTGAACATCCTGCAAGCGCAGTAGTCAGGTAAGGCACCGCAGGGATGACAGGCGGGTACTCTTGAAGATCGAACCCAGGACCTTCACAAAGACAAGCCTTGCAGTTGACCAATGGGCTAGACCCTCAAGTGTAATTTGAAACCTTTCTTGCATCAAAGTGAGAGTGCTCACTATGATATCTATCCGAGTAATTAATCTCAGTAAAATAATTTAAATTATTATATAATATCTTAGGATATAATTTATGTTAGACTCTAACATATAATCTCGAGATCAAATATAAAAAAAAATCAATTTAATTTAAAAATTTAATCTGTTAAGTAAGGTCTTAAGATATAATTATATGATTCTCTAATATATTTTTTCGAGAAAAAACACTTTAAACTTGAAACTTCTATAAAATTATATTAATTTGTATTTAATTTTTATTAAATAATATAAGAGTGATGAGATTTAAATTTATAATCATTTAATTAATAAAATTATAATATCAAATCAAAAAACTATCTCAATCTAAAATTTTAATTTATTAAATAAAATTTTAAAATATAATTTATATTATTTTATAATATGATTTTGCAGTTAATCTCACTTTCTTTCTTTTTTTCTGACCGACGTCTCCCAATAGATTACTATCCGCTCCACTTCTTATCTTAAAAAATTCCTTCCCTTCTTATCACTTTGGATTCGCTATCCCTTCCATGTAAGACGATCTTCCAGACAAAGCTTTTAGACATGACGTTACTACAACATAATCCAGAACTCTCAGCTCGAATGGAGAAGTGGAGTGATCAGTTGCAGTCATTGTAAGAAGATAATTTACATGTAAAAGTTTTGAAAAATTAGTTTAAGAACATGGTTAGTGAATTTATTTGAAGTCATGTGGTTTGTCTTGAACCCACGCGAGTTAATTTATTAAACTGAGGCTCAAGCTAGGAGCTAGGTTTGAGTTAGCAATAAAATAATTTTATATCCTGAAAAAAATTGTTTTTTTATAAGCCTTTGAATCTAACTACCCGTGTGATCAATTACAATTCCAGTACTTGAACAATTTATTTTTTAAGAAAAAATAATATGGTTTTAAGGAAAAGTTATCAGGTTTATTTCGAAACTATTAAAAATCACCACCATTAATTATAATTTTAAATCACAATTCTAGCAAGAAATTCTCTTCCTTTCTATTATAAATTTAAACAACAAATACATTCACAGAGGTAAGGGTAAAAAGGTCCACATGGGGTTTAGAAGGTTACCTTTTCCCTTCATTAATTCTACAAAACTCTCAAGCCAAATTATATAATATATACAGCTTAAGTTCAAGAACTTGATCTTAACAAGAAGATTGAAACCACGGTAAATGATTGCTTGGGCACAAAATTAAATATTCATAGTACTGTGCTCTGTGTATATATATGAGTATATATTAATGAGAAATGATCATATCTAGATATAGTGGATAGCCCTCGGCAGAATTAGGTTGAGATCTTGGATATTTTTTTATATGCAACAGCCATTTAGAGATGTGATTCATGTCCCCTGCACTAGCAAGATTAATTCGGAGTAGAAAATTCGAAAGCAAGCAGCTTGACAGGAAGCTATGATCAGACCTAAATGTTTGATCTCACACTTCATTTATTATCAGTTTGGTTAAAGTCATTATCAATATTTCTATACACAGGAAATGACCTTTTCAGAAGTCCAGAAAAAATTCTGAAATGAACAAACTTGTACAGTAAATGTAATCTCGCATTCTTGCTCTCTTTTTCAATATGTTCTTCAGGCAGAACTACATACACTTAATGAAGTTCTATAATCTTCAATAAAAATATTCGACTATTATATATATATATAAACCAGCTTGACAGGAATTCTCATGTTTAATGAGCTCGAACTTGTCTACTATTCAAACAATAGGAAAGAAGAGACCGATGAGTTCGTCGAGACTCGATTGTTGTCGTTTAAGAGAAAATAGCCAACAGAAGGAAAACGTCGAGAATTAATGGCCTCTGTTTCAAATGGGGGACGGAGATTGGACAGGGACATCCAGACACCGATGCCACGCCAATCTCCTTATCTCCTCATCTACTGATCTTCTCTCTTCCTCTCCCGCCCAATAAAAAGCCTCTGATAGTTCCATCCTTCTCTCTCAGCAATTCTTGGCTCCGTTTTCACTCCAAATGACAAAAACACCTTCCCTTTCATCGACAACATGTTTTTTTTTTTCCCAAGCTTGTGCTTATCAAGAAGTGTAAGAATGATCATTAGGTACTTTGAGATTTACAAATTCATCGCCGAGCTGGAAGTCTGGATTCATGCATGGTACATGTATTTGATAAATCAATATTAATATTAATCTAACAATTTTCTTACAACAAATTCCATATAATCGCTGATAAAATGTGGATTTTATAAATTCTAAACAGTTGATTTCTTATATATATATATATAACAACTATCAGGATTTTGTTTGTAAATTAAGCATCATTACATATGTCTTTCGAGTTTCTGCTCTCTTGAAGAAATGGCGAGGCTGTTATAGTGATGTAGCAATTAATAAAAATATCTTAGCGAGGTGGGATTTTCGACACGCCAGTGATCGTTGTCACCGACGGTGTCGTTGTAAGGGGGGCCACGGTTGATTCTTCGTTGGCCATGGTTTGATGTTCAACATACCACTAGCGCTGTTCAAGAGCCATGCCCATTCAAGTCCATACAAAATATAAATTACAATTTCTCTGTTGCGAGGGCCATCGAATTTTTGTGCCAAGGTTTTCATGTCTACTGATATTCTTGACATTGATTGATACCCACTCCCTTAGTTGCTCTGTATATATACATGATACTGCTATTATATATATGAACAAAAAAGATAAAGTTTTTGTCGCTTGAATTCATCCATTTTTGTTTTACCCGGGGAACTTTGTTTTTTGTTTCTTTCACTCCAAGTCATTGCCTGTATCATAACGTTAATTAGATATACAATGAACGGCTGCTATATTTTTAAAGACTAAATTAATTAAATAGTTAATCATCCTGCTAAAGCTACGAGACATCGAATGTAAAATATAAAATATTATCTACAAACATGCATAGCGGGGCGAGAAAATAATCTTCAACTTTTCAATAAAAGATCTACGAATGAAAATCTTTTGTTTTTATTAAATAAAAGATCGCATTATAAGTTTTCATTAATTTAAAATGTATATTACGTGTTAGTTTTTAAATATAAAACAAGTAAATTGTCTCTCTAGTATCATATCAATCCATTTTAAAGTTTCTTAAGTTGTCTCAAACTTTTATCCTGATATAGAGGTTGAATTATACTTCATTCATACTCTAATTATTTTTCGAATTGAATTCTTTCTAAATGAGATTATTAAATCATGTGTAATATAATTAGTAGTAAATCCTTTCTCTCTTAAAAATAGAGTATAACTGATAATTTTAAATAGACATGCATCGAATATATAAAATAACTGTATGCATATTTTTATTAAAAAAATCTAATGATTTTTTATTTATAGTTAATGATGTTAATTTTCTCATTCAAATTCAGTTGATAAAAAAATATGCAAATAGTTAATAATGGATATAAAATAAATTTATTATAGATAAAAATAATTTAAATTATAAACAAGTTTATACAAGTTTATAAAATATAGGAAAATATAATTAAATTAATTTGCATAACACGGGTTATATATACATTATGATACAAAACATTTATATAGATATAATTAATTAGATCAAACTATGATTAGTCATCAAGCAGAGAATAAGCCCGCATGCTCTGCGGGTCCACTTAACTCCTATTAATTTGAATTGAAACTAAGAATTGACTGATTTGGTCTAATTAGACACAGTCTTCGAGGTTAGCTCATTTACTCTGAAAGGCATATCAAAAGGATAATATTTTTTAGTTTTTTTCTTTAGTTATTTTTTCAAAGGCGAAAGCATATTTGTTAAATTATGCATGATTACAAAAAATAAAATTAACCTATGCATTCTATGATAATACATTATTAATTATCTTATATTTTTTAATGAGCTTTTTTTAAAAAAAAATACTCGCACGTATTTTATTTTAGAATTAACCAAATAATTTTTAGGCTATTCACCTCACATTTTTTGCTCAAGTCTCTGTATGATCTAGAAACTAGCTAACAAGAGATCGAACATTATGTAATTCAAACGTTTTTTTTTAATATTTTAAGAGCAAAGATATTTCTTAACCATATAGGTAAATAATTAACTGGAGTGGATAATCACGAAATCCCCTTTTAAAAAATCTTTATATATATATATAAAAACTCATCACAATATTCTTAGGGTTTCGATTTTTTTTAGTATGAAAACTTTTATTTTAGGATTTTTAGATTAAAAAAATATATTAAAGGGCCGGGTTTTGTGATAAAAACAATCAAGAATATCCATCATAAGCAAGGATGATAATTATAATAGAGGGGCTTTAATTTTCTTTCACGAAAACGGGTAAAAACCCATGATCTATTCGGTTATGGAAGTGGAGGGGTTTTCCGACCCGATGGAATTCCATATCATCTAGTGTTCGGTGTCGTGAGGATGAGCAGAAAAGGGTCTTTGATTTCTGTAAGGCGTGTATAGAGCAGGAAAAGGGTTTTAGTAATATAGCGATTAATAAAAGTATCTTAGAGAGGTGGGCGTTTCGACATTCAAGTGATCGGTTCCACCGTGTCGTTGTAAGGTGGCCACACGCCACAGATGGTGGTTCCTTGGCCATGGTTTGATATCCCACACACCACTAGTACTGTTCAAGAGCCACGGCCATTCAAGTCCATACAAAATATAAATTACATATTCTCACTTGCGAGCATAGCCGCTTAATATGAATGGTGATTTTTTTTATAAAATTATAAATGAGATTTTTAAAAAATTTAAAACATATTTTATTATTTTTATATGTCTGGTAAGGAGGGCTGGTCTTGGACAATTTTTATTTTGCGCGTGAGAATAATTTTTGTTCCATAAAATATAAATGATAAATTTTTTAAAAAAAAAACTTTTTATTAGATATTATTATTCAAGTGGTTGTTAATTTAAGTATGCTCTGCTTGTGAGAGCCAACGAATTTTTGTGAGAAAGTTCTGCTTCTATTGATATTCTTGACATCGATTGATACCCACTACCTTAGTTGCTCTGTATATATACAGGATACTGCTATTACATATGAACAAAAAAGAAAAAAGTTTTGTCGCTTGCGTTTCATGCATTGGAATTCGATCCATTTTGTTTTGCCCGGGGAACTTGTTTTTTGTTTCTTTCATTGACGTTATATATATATTCATATATGAATATGAATGGCTGCTTTATTTTTATAAATTAAATTAAATTAAATAATTAATCTTGCTAAAGCTATGTGACATCAAATGTAACATGTAAATTTTCTACTAATATGTACATCTGTAGAATAGATTTATTGTAAATTATTTTTATTTCTATCAAATAAAAGATCATAGTATATGTGATAACCCAATTTCAGATTTTCCAAAATTTTCTCACATGTTATTTTACTTTTATTTTTATTAAGATGAATCCAAAAATTTTTAAAAAGTTACAAATTCAAAAAAATATTTTTCTCGGATCAACCGCTTTTTATCCATTAAAATCGAGTTCACCGAGTTAATATGGATCAAATCATGTTAACCATGATAAAAAATGAGTTTCGGGTCATTTTAGATCAAAACTATCATTTTCGATCACAACAAATCCCAGCGGGTTAATATGGGTCAAACCATGTTAACCGAGGTAAGAAATTAGTTTCAAATTGTTTAGGGTCAAAATTATCATTTTTTTAATCAAAATCAGCTCCACTAGATCCAGTGGCGGAGCCAAGATTTTTAAATGAGGGGGCAAATTACTAATAAATATTTAATATCATATATTATATATACATGTGTTATGTATAGAAATTAATTTGATATATATCAGCTAAAGTTAAGTGAAATTAATTTAAAAATATTTTTAAACTGAAAAGACTTACATTATAATTATTATTTTCGAGATTTTATATTTTAAAACTGTTTTATAATGATTTTATTTTTAATCTCATCAAAAATATCTTTCTCAGTATATACAACAAATTTTTATTTATCTATTTTTAAATTTTTCAAGGATTAGAAAAGTTCTTGACAACAATTCTATGCTGACATATGGTACATAACATTTAAAATCATAACTTAAAAGGATTGTTTAAAATTGATGTTGTTCTTCCTGACTTGTTGTTTTGTACAAGAAAATTAAGCATAAAGATTAAATGTTTTTTTTTAATTTATTTATTATGTCTTTAATTTTTTTAGTTGTCTTGTACTTCATTTTTAATTATTAGTAAATTCATTATCATCATTTTTCATATAAAATTCATAACAAAATACTTATCAATTCATCAAAACTCATTTTAATTTATACCTATTAGCATATAATATTATCCATACACATATTAATTCAACAAACTCATAAATTATTATAAACCCTAACATTTTTAATAACTAACTATAAAGAAATAAAACTAAAATTATATAATGAAACAAATAGAAAATTAACACAACTTTATATTAGTTTTGATCAACTCTTTTTTTATTATATTATGTTTGATTTAGCTGTTAAATCTTTATAATTTATTTAATTTAGATATTGATTTATTTACTATTAATTTATATAAATCACTTAAAAATGTAATACAGTTTTATATCATGGAATACTTGAAGTGAGAACGTGAGTTACAGTGAATGTTAATTGGGAGGGGGAGGGGGCAATTGCCCCCTCTTGCCCCATTGTGGCTACGCCACTGACTAGATCAATATAAATCAAACTATGTTGACTGAGATAAAAAAAAAAATTTTAAGCCGTTTTGGGTTAAAACCATTATTTTCATTCAAAACCGAATTAACTGAGTTGATACTAGTTGAAAAATATTGGTATTTGAAATGAATTTTTTATAATTAAAATTGATTTTTAATGATTGGAACAAGCTTTTTTTTATATTGATTTGAGTTTAAAATTTTACTTGAATATATATTTATTATTATACATAATAAAACAAAAATTAATAATACCAAAGATTTTTTTTTTTTAACGGAGTAGTTGATGCAGGTGAAGATTTTCATCAAGATGATCTATGTCTCTTGCAGTGTCTCATAGATATAAATGTTGCGTCTCTTCACCACCAGCTATGATAGGAAAATAAGGGACAACGAATATGTAATATGGACAGTTAAGAAGTGCAATTTGTTTTTTTTAGTTTTTCTGCACCCTAGTAGGATATTGACTTGAAAAAACAATTAAAAAAACATTTCACCCGTTAGATGTAATAATAATTAGATTTGAATTATTGATTGGGTTTGATATAATGAAGCTTATTATACTAGACTAAAACTCAAATCCATCACATCCCTTAAAAAATTTGTCATTTGATCTTATCTTGACACGTTACTCGATGTACCAAGAATTTAGTGCATTTTATTATACTGAAGCAAATATATATTCGGACCATCATATCAATTGTTATATATTAGAGCTATGACTTACTTATTGATATTTAAGATGAAAGCAGCAATACTTTTGAAAGTAGAAATCTCATTTTTATAAGTGCGGGTAGAATTTGAACTAAAAAAAGTTGAATGGACTAAAATGAAACATGAGCTGCTAAACATTATAGGTAATAAGAGATTAGTTGCAATTTGCTATCACTAGTTATATCAAAGAAGAATAACCAAAGCATATGACTAGAATATATGACCGAGAATTAAAAAAACAGAATCTTGTATTAAGAAAAATATTACCATTACTAAGTGAAAATCAAAGCTAGTGGGCACCAAACAATGGGGGCTCATATGCAGTGAAGAAGACATTCTTTAAAGGGGCTATACTATTGATGAGGATAGAGAGAGATGATTTACATAGACCTACAAACTCTAATTTTTTTAAAAAGTATTATGTATGATGTGTTCATCCAATTTTCTTTTCTTTCAACGAGTAAATGTGAAAATTTTGTTTGAGATGTTACGTGTCATGTCTTCTAGATATAAATATCATGTCTTTTAACTACTAGTAATAAAAGACAATGCAAAGTTGGCGTAACAAAAGAAAGGATGAATGTAATACAACTCTTAAGAAATGAAAGATAATATTCATGTTTTTTTAGTTTTTCTTCATCTTAGTAAGATATTGACATAAAAAATAATTAAATAAATACCAAAAATATGACAATTAGTTGATGTTGTAAAATCTAGATCTAAACCCTTGACTGAATCTAATCTAACAAGGCTTACCACACTAGATTAAACCTAAATCTATCATAACCCTTAAGAAATATATCTCTTGATCTTGTATTTCCATGTCACTCGGTATACTTAGCATCCCACGTATCTTATCACATCGAAGCAAATATCTATCAATCAGGATCGTTAGATCAATTTTCACATCAAGCAAACCATAACCAAGACATCAATTCAGAACGAATCCAATGGTCTACTAGCTCCAGGTGCATCCAATTACCATGCTTGCGTTCACACCGAAGCACTTCTTAAAATATCTCACTCTTCATCTCAACGATTCTCTCTCCCATCAGATCTCCCAATTTCCACAGCATCTCATGACGAAACAACCACATAAAGACTCTTATACTCATATCGAGCTAACACTAGGTAGTCTTCATAGCCGTCAACACCATATCGCGCTGGAAAAAGGTTGCGATTACCTTCGGTCAGTTGAAGCTTTAGACACCGTTTGGCATTGCGTTCCAAACGGTGTTTCGTCAAATTTCAAAAAATTTTTTTTTACTAAAATTGAGTTCGGTTTATACCTTTTAGATCGTTTTAATGTGCTGATGTCAAAAATAATTTTTAAAAAATGAAAAAACATCATTGGCATGTATTTCGGCACGAAAAACTATTTGAAAAGCAACCGCTACCACACTACCAAACACGCTCTTAGACTATCAATTCTATCTCCTCATCCATCCACGAACAACAAAACCACCACCATTGGAATCCTCTCACTGAGATCTAATAGAACTTGCCCTTTTTGTCCTGCAATATTGCCAAAAAATATCACCCCTTCCAATAATGTCCGCATTTGAACTACACGTGCAACAAGGGTATTTTCATAATTTCCATGGAAGTTCAAGGTTACTTTGGTCTTTTTCCTAGCCAGTGACACTTTGGTAATTTGTGGGGCTTCCAAAGGTATTTTATTTTATTTTATTTTGTAAAATATCCAAAATAAATATAAAAAATAATCACGATGTGGGTCTAACACCCGGTCTATCTCGTTGTCGTGCGCGGGTCTAAAACTCATTTCTCAAACATGGGTTATACCCATAGTTTTAGCTATTCCAACATAATCTTCATTTTCAAGTATAAACATTATTCGTCAACATGTCACTTAAAAAAAAAAAAAAAACTAATGTCAAAATTTTAAAAATACAAATGGATTATGCCACTTTGTTTTTTTTTACAACTTGGACATAACTCTCATTTTTAGAGTTAAATGTCAACATTTTAAAAAGTTTCTTATTTTTAAGGTCCACCATTATTTTTTGACGTGTCTTCTATTTTTAGAGACCGACATAAACCGTCAAAAATAAAATTATAAATAAACTCAAAATATTATAGCATTTAAATAAAATTAGAAAATCATAAGTGAGAGTTACCTTTCACTTGAAAAGATGTTTTAAGGGTGATGTTTTTCTTCTTTTAATCATAACTAACTCAGACCAGTATCTAAACTCCGAGTAAGTTGAACATGAAAGGATGCAACTATAGGGGAAGAGAGACAAAAAAAAGAGAGTCAGGTGTGCTCTTAGGCCTTGACACGTGGTTCATTCATAAAGAGATATTTTTAGCGGGCTAATCATCTATTGGATGAAAATAAAAAATAAACTTTAATGTTAAATAAAATAACAATAAAAAAAAACTTAAATCAATACAGGTTAACCTATAAAACCTATAATATTAAACATGAGACCTTAATAACCTCATAAAAAAAACTATTGAAATTAAATTTTCAAACAACATAATAATAGATGATAAAATAAACAAAAGAATAATTAAAAAAATATCTAAAAAAATTGAAGTCAACCCATGTTAATCTTTTAAACATGTCACTTGGTTCATGAGATTGGGATTAACTATGAAAAGCAAACATAAAAAAATAATGAAATCAAACCCCCGGTATAAAAAAAATATTAAAAGATAAAATTAAAAAATAACAAAAAATAAAGAAATAAAAATCAAAAGAACGAGGGTAAAAACTAAAACAAAAATTAAATTAAATTGAATGTTGGTGGATTAAATTGATAAAAAATAGAAATGAATTGAGGATAAAATAAAAATAAATCAAAAACAATAAAAATCAAATTAAAAAATAAATAACTTGAATCAAAGTTGAGGGAGACAATTGAAAAAAATAAGATTCAAAATAAAACAATTAACAATTAAGAAAATAAGAACCAAAATGAAAGCTAAAATAGACTCAAATGATTGAAATTAAAAAAAAATGAGGATAAAACAAAAAAAAAACAATGAGGATCAAATTTTAAAAAATTGAATTGAATCAAAGATGTGGGATGTAATTGGAAAAAAAATATTCAAAACAAAACAATTAGCAATCAATAGAATCAAATTAAAAGCTAAAATAGTATCAAATTATATAATTAAATTCTAACGAAAAAAGAAAAAGAGAGAAAGGTGGGAGAAGAAGAAAAAATATCGTCGTGGACACCAAGGCTTATACCCTAGCGGTGATAATGAGTTTCCTTGCTTCTGCATCCTGAGTTCAAGCCTCAGCGTGTATGCCTGTCACCTCCGCGATGCCTTACATGTTCACTGGGTTTGCAGGATGTTTAGTGAGCCGTGAGATTAGTCGTGGTACGCACAAGCTGGCCCAGACATCCACGTAAATAATAATAAAAAATCATCGTGGAATATGGGGTAAAGCCATCGGAACATGCCTCACATGCTGACCATATAAGGTAGATAGAAACGATGAATCACTGCGTGTTGGTACACATCTAGCTCACTTTAAAGATAATAAAAAAAATATCTAAGTAAAAATATAAAAAATACCTTGAAACTAAGCTAAAAAACTGATGCAGAGGACAATCTAAGTATTTTTACTGTGCACAAGAAAAAGAAAAGGTCAATAAGCCCTTGGAATGATTGTAAAATTTTATTTTGTTTTTAAGTAACAATTTTATTATGTTTTTAAGGGTATTTCAATCACTATATTGTACCAAAAAAAAAAAAAAGTAATATGCCAAAATACCCCCAATAAATTTTACAAAAACTATTTTATCACGTGAAAAATTTATTATATCCTCAACTTCAGAAATAAAAAATCAAAATGCAAAATGATAATTTTACCAAAACAATGACAAACCAAACGGGCCTAATTTTATAAAAACGAAAGATCCTTTGTAAAGATAGAAGATACATCCTCAAGGCTACAGATCTCCATTACTATCACTGGAGCCCAACCTCAACTTCAAACGTGCCTAATTATAATTATAAAACATGATAGCATGGATGATTGGAGTGGCTACTTATCAGGCCTCACTGAGGCCCAAGTAAAACATTTAAATCCAAAGAATCCAGCCCAAACACGAATTGATTCAAAAGGTAACAGTTACATGCGCGGGAGACGAATTTGTTACGATTACCTTTCCCGCGAAAATAATTTCACCAGCCCACCAAAAACTCTCCTCTACTGTCCATTTATCCATCAACACCAGATATAACGGCGATTTCTTTTTGTTTCTCTAAATCCTAACAAATACGCAAACTCAGTTGCCAATTCCGTCAATCGCAGGTTTCAAGTCTTCAATCATGGCCGTCAAATCCGAGGAGATCTCCCGTTCCAACGGCGAATCTAGCTACTCCTCAGAAACGGGGATTAAGATCTAATGCAGATCTAGTGATCCACGAGAGTCCGATTTCTTCTCCTTTGAAGAGGAAATCTCCTCGGCGATGCGTTGATTCGAGCCCCAACACTCCTACTAATGTGAGCTTTTAATAGATCTTAATTTTACAATTATTTAAGGTATATGGAAAAGAAATGCAAATCACCAGTGAAGAGAAAAATGTCAAATTATCAAGAAATATCATATTCTGGTCCGGTTGAATTTTTTAGCTTGAACCGGACCATGAACACCCCTAATAACATTATAGGAGAGGTGAGCTTTCTTTTCTTAAATAATGATTACATGCACATCTAGCAGGTATCCCTGGTATTGAACTTGTTACATGGATGCAGCTGAATAAATCTTACATGGAGATTTGCAAATCAACAAGCACACCACCAGTTGGAATTTTGGAATTTTTGAATATGGGCGTAGTAGTAGCTGACCAGGTAAAGCAAGAGAAACGCTTGTTCAGTTTTAGCTTGTTCCTTAGAATTTTTATTTAGGCAAAGCGAAAACCAATACATATGCTCATAAGAATGCGTGAATATCATACATTAAACAGGTTAAAGCACAAGATTCTTACTTAATTGTTAGATTCACCAACAATGAAATGATATTGCGAACATTGTGCAGGGGCTTCTTAAACTAGGCCAGTCTCGTGATGATAAATTAAAGAGAGTAACCTTAAAAGTAGACGAAACAGATATCACATTTGAAAAGAGAAGCTATTTGTTTTTATTAGCTTATGTTCTCCTTGATCATCAATTGGATTTTTGTCATCTTCTTATGTGTTTATTTGGTCAGAGAATCCGGTTCTTCAGGAATTGTCTTCAGTAATGCAAATACTTGACAAGTACGTGGATTGCTTCTCTTTCAGCTTCATATTTGGCTTCTATTTAACAAGAACTCCACCTATTCCAAGGGTGGTAGCCTTTGATTTTGGGTTAATGCGAATATGCTTTGTTTCTATAAGTTTTCTTGTATTTCCCCTTCAGAATCAGATGGCAGTGCCGGAGCAAGTTTCAGTCGTTTAGCTTTCTCACATACTAAGGTAAATACATTGATGGGAGCATGCCACAAACAAAGGAGATGGAGTAGACCTGGATTGCATGGACGCCATTCTTTTTCCCGCCAAAATGAGAGTTTCCATTACAGAAATGTCGACAGGTGAAGGGGGCTGATTCAGTGAAAAATTATACATGGTACGTGACTTGAGTTGGTAAAAAGATTGTGCTTCTGATTCCCCGCTCAATAACAGAGGGAAAGCTTTCTCTCGGGGGTGCAAAGCACGTATTTCATATAAAATAAACCCTAAATTGAAGGGTGCAATTAAAAATATTCAATTTTAGGACTAAATTGCAAAAACCTCTAAACTTTGGGTGTCTTTGCCCACTTACGGTTAAATGTAGTTCCTCCGATGCATCTTAATAAGAACACAGATGCATGGCCACTGTATATTTCTTTATGGTAAATGGAAATAAAAAAATGTTAAGGTTACTCAGTCCCAAGTCATCGAACTTTGTGTGATATTCATAAATGTCCTGGGCAACTTTAATTACCCTTTCAGGTTTAAAACCTTCAGAGGAATGTCCCTATCCTTTTTTCTAGCAGAAAAATGTTGAGCACCATATCTCTAAGATACAGGGTCAATCTTTATGGCTGGAGATTTTTATTTCAGTTTCAGGTCTGAAACTGAAATTACTTTTAGGATATGCATTTTTCTTCCCTTTTCTAAAAGTTATTATGGTAGAAAAAAAACAGATATTGAAAGAGGTTTTACATAAGCAAAATAAAATAAGATCTCGTTTACTTAGCTATGAAAATCTTTTTTGCTATAAAATTGTTCTTTTTTTATGAGTTAATATTTTTTATTATAGATTTTTATAAATAAAAAAAAATCTTAAAAACAAAATGGGATTAACAAATATATCATGCTTAAAGAACTTGGACTTGATAGTCAATCAAACTCAATGTAGTGTAGGTGTAGCAAACTTGCTATGTCCAAAAGACTTGGGCTAGTCGGTTAACCAAACCTAAGGTAGCTTAGGTCTTGTAAATATCTCAAACTCAAAGTATTTGGGTTTGATAATTAGTCAAGCTTAAGATATCGTGGGTCTAGCAAGCATGGTACAACTAAAGTATTTAAATTCAACGATTATCAAGTTTTAAGGCTGTATATATGATTTTAGATGATCTACTAAATTAAAAGTATTGTAGGCATTATATGAGTCATTCGTATTCAATGTAATGATTTTCTTATACTTATAGGTGTACACAAGATCTCTTAAGGGATCTATCATATTTACTATTTTGTTAATAATATGTAAGGAATATTTGTCTCTTATTAATGTCATCAAAAGCAGATAACTTTTTAGTTTCTTTATTCTCTAAAAACGACAATGTTCATGGGATATAAATACCTTCTAAACCATTCAGGTAAGGATTCATAGCTTTTTATCTTTTAAAATAAACTTATATAAATTTCATGGCATTAATTATTTTAAAACTCAAGAACAAATATATTTATTTCTAGAATTTAAGTCTATTTTAAGTTATTTATTGTTTTTTTTATAAATATATTAACTTTATTATCGAATGTTTTTAAGCCCCTTATTAATATTGTTTTTGCAAGCACTCAAACTTCTACTATTGGCCTAGAATTCCTTAGTCTAAAAAAAAAAATTATATTATCTTAATATATTGACTAACCACTATCTCAAACACTAAATAATATATTATTTATATATCTTAGATTTTGAGATACCATCATAAACATAACTATATGTGTAATTGTGTATGAGTTTATCATAACATGTAATTTCTTTTTTTATTTTCCCTTTCTTTTTAGTATCTTAACAACCAATTAAAGCATAAAAAATGCAAGGATAGTATATGGTTGAAAAGAAAAGGTCAAAGTCCCATATGTTAGGTTACGTTTGTAAATGTTCCATATCTAATACTCTGCTTGTTTCAACTAAAATCAAGTTTGGCAAATTTTAAAAAATTTAATTAATAAAAAATATTTTACAATAAAAAATTAAACTTATAATTCTCAAGAGATGAAAATTTGTGACTAGATAATCCATATGTTTGGCGTTGCGGTTGAATCATTGTTTGATTAATGTTATTTGATTGTTTTGATGTGTTGATGTTAAAAATAAATTTTAAAAAATTAAAAATTATTATTTTTATGTATTTTCAAGCGAAAAACACTTTAAAATACAATCTTTAATACACTTCAAAACATATACCAAGTTACGGACGTATCTCTAACTTATTCTTGTTTTTTCCATTTTAACACTTACTTTACATATATACAGATAATCATAAAATCATTTTGAGTTTTCATTAACCTAACCAAAAAATAAAAAATAATATATATATTTTAAAAAATAGTATTTTGAAAAAATACGCCTTGCTTTTCTTTTTTTTTCCGTAAATGGACATATAGCTTAATTTTGAAAGGAGATAATATATCAATTAAATATGTAGCAGTATCATAATCTAGAAAATCAATAAATTTCAATTTAATTTTCCATTCCAGCCATGTAGAGACAGATACCATAAAAATACATTATGTACATAATTTTTTTTTCCTACAGGCACATTTGATTCTCATTATTACCATGATTTAGGGTAAACTTTTAGCCCATTTTAATGGGCTACCATAATTAGGGTTTTCTTTTTTATCAAATCTAGCCAAGGCCAAAACTTACCCAAACTATATATAAATAGTAGCCCGAAATTAAGGAAGTTTGTTTTGGCCTATCTTTCACGAGGAACACTCACATGTGTTAATTCAAACTTGCTGGGAATCAAATATAGAAGAAGGGCGCAGTCGCATTAACACGCACAGTACTTTGAGTTCTCTCTGCCGCAATGTGCGAAGTCTCTCAGTTTCCCTTTTCTCTCCCTAACAAATTCTCTTTGAAGACCATGGACAAAACCCTAGCCGTCACTCATCGTCTGCTTCCGCTAAGTTTCCGCTTGCCTGCAGCTTCCTCTGTTAATTTCAACGTTAGACTTTCAAGATCAAGCTCAAGGTCTCTTGATCTTGTTGGTTCAAGCTTGCGTGGCTGTACTCTAAAATGCTCAGCTTCAACACTTGGTACTTTATTCTCATTTTCACTTTCTGAATTGTGTTCCTTTTAGCTATTTTTGTGTTGTGTTTGTGTGTGAACAAAATAATACAAGTGGAAAAGACAATGAATTGTACTGCTTGTTTGTCAAGAAATGAAGGAAATGAATGAGATTGGAAACTTCGGTATGTTTGTTTCATGTCAAGTTGATTTTCTCAACACAAGTTAGAGTTTATATGCTAGCTTAGTCGATTATGTCAATCTAAGTTCTGTTTGGTTGCTGAGACATTAATCTTGGCAATAGAAAAGAAGATAAATCGAAAATTTCAATTTGACACTCTGTTTGCTTAAAATTGTCGGGGCTTCAAAGAGAATAAAATTCATTGATTTTTAATTTGATCAAAATCCAATTTTGCAATGCTGAGTGAACCACGAGTACTTAGGTCCTAGTAAAGAGAGTACAGGATGTGGAAATCAAATAACCAGTGGTCCCTGTATCTTCTTTTTGTTACTATTTTCTCAGAAACCTAAAGGTCTTAAGGCAATGCTTCTCGTAACTCAAAATATGCTGTCTACACGGCATGTGTCTGCATGCATGAATTCATTTGCTTCCATATATTTCTTCATTTTCTTGTGCATGAGAATTTGGGTGGGCCCTGGTCTTGTTTTCTCCTTTGATAAATTATGGTAAAGGCCAAATTCAGATGCTAGGGACATCTATGGCTGTCAGGGGAGACACCTTATACCCCAGAAAAGGGTGATGGCTTGGGTTACAGGGATTTGGAAACTTTTGATTTGAGGCTTTTAGCCAATCAAGGGTGGAGGATTTTGACAAACCCTTTCCACTGTGTGTTTGGGTTCCAAGAAAATATTTTTCTCCTGCATAATTGTTAATTGCAAATCCTGGACACTTAAGGAGTACAAGTCATCAGGCTCTTGAAGGTGGTTTGATTTGGGGGATTGGTAATGGATGCAATATTTGGATTTTGGAGGATCGATGGTTGCTAAATCCTTAGTATTTTAAAGCGGTTTCCCCTGTGAAAAAGTTAGATGTTTGGGAATGTGTGGGATCTCTACCTGATAAGACCAATTATCTCACTTCACAAAGCTGTTATAATTTGTCAAATCCCTATGAGCACACAATGTGAGGAAGATGGTGCAAGCTCATAATTTCAAAGGCATCTTCACTGTGAGCACTGTCTATCATGCATCAATATGTGTTTGTGTATGGTGCACAGGGGAAGGTAATCGAGCTTTTTCTATTGACAAGATTTTGGGATTTGTAGCTGCCTAACAAGATCAAACTTTTCTTATGGAGGTTCTGTCATGGTAATCTTCCAACAGTATAAGCTTTACGTGGGAAGGGTATTAATGTTGGTTCTTGTTGTAGCCTGTGTGGAATAGCATATGAGTCCCTTGTGCATGCGTCTTTTGAATGTGGTCATGCAAGAGCTACTTGATTGGTTTCATCTCTGGGGAGGGTGCCTGCTCATTTTTATGCTCTTGATTTACTGTAACTCTTCCTGCAGATTCAGGTTTTGTTGGAATATTTTTTTTTAATCTTTTGGGTTATTTGGGGGAATCAAAATAATTTACTCCATGCCAAACCTGTCAAAGACCCCTCCATCCACCATGACAGCCACAGCTTCTTATCTTGCTGAGTTTTATTGAACGGTTCTGTTTCACTCTCAATCAGTAAGGAATCATTTATCTACTGTCCAGTGTTGGCAGCCTCATTCAGATCCTTATAAGAAGATAAATGTCGATGATACTGTTTTCAAGTCTAGCAGAAGTGGAGGTGGTGGTGTTTTTTTTTAAGAAATTACAATGTGAACTTATGGAAGGAAGGTCACTTCATAAAAGCCTCTGTCTTGGGTCCATCTGTTATTGAGGCTTGTTCTGTTAAGGAGGATTTGGTTTTGCTGCAGGTTGTGGTTTTCTAGATCTAATCCTTGAATCTGATTCAAGTCATCCATGCAAGACGGTCAAGGCTCATTCATTGGAAGATTTTGTGTGGTCTCTGTGATTTGTAAGGATATTTGTGTTATTCTCAGAAGTGTCTTCATTGCACATTATCCTTGCTCCTGGTTCCAGCAGCAGAGCTGCTCATCTTTTGGCTAGGCAAGCTAATAACTGATTGTATTAATTGGATGGAAGTTCATCCAGTTTTCCATACTCAACGATGTACCGACTACTCACTGTACTAGTTATTTATTGAGTTAATGTATCATCATCATTTTTCTTCAAAAAAATAAAAATAAAAAGCGAGTGCTAAGTATTTTGTTTGAATTTCTTTTTCAGATAACCAAGTAGCAAGATTTCAAGAAGCTTCAAAGAATGGGAATTTAATTCCTCTATACCGATATATATTCTCAGATCACCTAACTCCAGTGCTTGCTTACCGATGTCTGGTTAGGGAAGATGATAGAGATGCTCCAAGCTTTTTGTTTGAGTCAGTTGAGCCTGGCTTGGATGCTTCCACAATTGTATGACCTTCAACTTTTGCTGTTTTTATACTTGTCAAAATGCATTTTTATGTAATTTCAGTCCTTATATTTGTGTTAGGGGCGATATAGTGTCGTAGGAGCTCAACCAAGAATGGAGATTGTAGCTAAAGAGAACATGGTTACAATAATGGACCATTATGAAGGTCGTCGGATGGAGGAGATTGTGGAGGATCCAATGGAGGTTCCTAGAAAAATCATGGAGGGCTGGAATCCTCAACTTATTGACGAGCTTCCAGAAGCATTTTGCGGTAAGATAAGTTGATAATTATCTCCTTGACATGCTGTAATCTTCCATTTCAATGTATATCTTAGGTCTTGTTTTGGTTTGCGGGAAGGATAACTTGTTGAAATTGCCTTGGATACATTTGTATTTATGCACTAGAAGTATTGTTCATTGTTCATGCTTCTTTACATTTTCCTTAAGTCTGGAACAAATCAAGGAGAATTTTTTTGATAGAGTCCTGTCTATATATTTCTCTGCATGTTGTAGGTGCTCTCTCTGGAGAAATTTTATGCTTCAAAGAGTATAACGTCCATGATTTTTTTTTTCTTGTTGTCCTCTCTAATTTAGCCTTGAAAGTATGTTGACTTTATTCTAAGGGTGATAGTATGTTGATATGCTCCTTTCTTGAATAGGTGGATGGGTAGGCTATTTCTCATATGACACAGTGCGGTATGTAGAGAAGAAAAAGCTGCCTTTCTCTGGTGCCCCACCTGATGATAGGAATCTCCCCGATGTCCATTTAGGCCTTTATGATGATGTGATTGTATTTGATCACGTGGAAAAGGTGATTGTATATTGCTTTTAAACTGATCCAGGGCCCATGTCTTTTTTTCCATATACTCTGCTTATAACTCCATGTTTGTGGTGTCTTCTCTTCTTTAATTTGAGCCTTTCTTTCATTTGAATGAAATGCAATTTCTCATGGTGAAGCTTCATTTCTGACCCAAATTTTGCACTATGTTTTCTTGCACTAAGATGTAAGAACTTGTGAATCCAAGTAAATTATATTTACACTTCAATTACAGAATTCAGGGAACAAAGCATGTATGTCCATCATAAAGCATAATTAAAAAGAAAAAAACTAGCAACATGTCATTTTTTATTATAAATTTTATTGTGTCTAATTTGATAGTTTCTCTGGTAATACTTTTCTTCTTTTATTAATTTTGTAATATTCTTAACCTCAGAAAGCTTGTGTGATTCACTGGGTGCAATTAGACCGATTTTCTTCTGTCAAGGAGGCCTATGAGGATGGAATGAATCGACTGGAAAGTATCTTATCAAGAGTGCATGATATTGCTCCGTAAGTAATCCTTTTCTCACTTGTTCTGCCATGCTATATTTTCCTCTTAGGGTACAAGTTCAAGATTAAAATCTCTGGCTCAATTCTCAATTTCAGACCAAGGCTACCTGCAGGTTCAATAAAGTTGTTCACTCGTCTTTTTGGGCCTAAATTGGAGAATTCAAGCATGACGACTGAAGAATACAAGGATGCAGTGTTACAGGCAAAGGACCATATTTTGGCAGGTGATATTTTCCAGATTGTATTAAGTCAGCGTTTTGAACGTCGGACATTTGCAGATCCTTTTGAAATTTACAGAGCTTTGAGGGTTGTCAATCCAAGTCCATACATGACATATTTACAAGTTTGTTCTCCTTCCCATAAAACTATTTGTTCCAAGATTTCTGACAATTTTAAAATCTGACATTTGTTTGCTTTTCTTGTGATCAGGCTAGAGGGTGTATACTGGTTGCTTCTAGTCCTGAAATTCTTACACGTGTGAAGAAGGTATTTCTTACTAACAATGTGATGAATAATCAGAGTTGTTTTTCTGTATCTTTCTTGTTTCTCACTTGAATTTGATGTTTGTTGACAGGAGAAGATTACAAACCGACCCCTTGCTGGGACTGTCAGGAGAGGAAAGACCCCTAAAGAAGATCTAATGTTGGAAAAGGAGCTTTTGAAGATCAAAAGCAATGTGCAGAGCACATTATGCTTGTTGACTTGGGGAGGAATGATGTGGGCAAGGTTGGTTCTTGTTAATTTACATGCATGGAATGTGTTAATGAACTAGAAAATGAATATGCAATTGTGTGAATAGTATTCTTTAATGCTCCATTTAATGAGCCATGGCAGCAGGTTTCTGAATGTTTTCTTAAAATTTTATACTTGTGCCAATAAATCAGTGCTGAAGACTGGTCCTTCATGCAGGTCTCCAAACCTGGTTCTGTGAAGGTTGAAAAGCTCATGAATATTGAACGATATTCCCATGTTATGCACATCAGCTCAACGGTATGTATCTCTTATCACATTCTATGATTGCAGGTGGCAGTAAGTAGATCTACATGTTGTCTTCTATATGTTTTATAGGTCATTTTGATGAATCAGCTATTCCTGTTAATGCATAAAAACTGAATTAAATGAAGTTGGTTCTAGCTAAATAAAAAAACTGGCCAGTTCTTTTCTTTGTTTTTATTGGTGACTGTCGGGATCTTCATTTCTCTTGTGAAGCCCTTTTCATTTAATTGATTCATCTTTATAGGTCACTGGAGAGCTGCTTGATAATTTAACTAGATGGGATGTGTTGCGCGCTGCACTGCCTGTTGGTACTGTTAGCGGAGCACCAAAGGTATATATAAATCAGCTTTCTTCTGCTTATATCTGCATCTATGTTCTTTTTGCTGATGTCTCTTCAATTCAAACTTTGATCCTGTTTGGGAGTGCAACTGAAACAGAGGTTTGCTAAAATTCATTTTTTTTGTTTAAAATTATTTTTTTATATATTTTCAGATAATGTGCTGATATTAAAAATAAATTTTAAAAAATAAAAAAGAATATTTTAATGTATTTTTTAATGAAAAATACTTTGAAACATCCTTTTAGTAGTTACTTAACTCCGCGTAGCTCACGTAAAAGCACTAGGTTTGACTTGAAAGGAAATTTGACTTTAAGCCTTCACGCTGGTTGATTGTTCTTTGTTCTCACTATCAACTCTGGTGGAATGTAGGTGAAAGCCATGGAATTGATCGATCAGCTGGAAGTGACCAGACGAGGGCCTTACAGTGGTGGATTTGGAGGCATTTCATTTTCCGGTGACATGGACATTGCCCTTGCTCTTAGGACTATTGTCTTCCCCACCAGTACTCGTTATGATACAATGTATTCATACAAGGATGTGAACACTCGCCGAGAATGGGTAGCTCACCTCCAAGCCGGGGCTGGAATTGTGGCTGACAGTGATCCTGCAGACGAGCAGAGAGAGTGTGAGAACAAAGCAGCCGCACTTGCTCGTGCCATCGATCTTGCAGAGTCAGCATTTCTCAAGAAATGATTTAAAATTTGTAGCTTGTGTTGCAATATTTCTATATTCAAAGGAAATGTACTGTGTAGTATCTGTGCGAGTACTGACTTGAGTGTTTTTTTCTTCTTTTTTTTGGTTAAATGAGGAAAATGTAATGCTGTCAGATTGTGCAGTCGGGACTGGAAATGATAAAGGCAACAAGAATCTGATTTTTCAAAGCGGCCTGCTACTGAATAGCCCGGTTCCCGGTTTCTGCAGCTTCAACCAAATGGACCAAACTGTGTTCTTGACGGATGGGGCGGACCGCGTCGCTACGATGTTCGTCAGTGTTCATCGTTAGCTTATTGTTTCTGCGGTCGTGCTCGTCTTCGGGGTATTTTTACTTGCTCATTTCAAGTTGTCCACAGGGTCAAATTGTTGATACACCACCAATTTTATTCTTCTTAAATTGATCAAAGGCACTGGATTTCGTCAGGTACATTATTAGCCTCCAGATAAGATAACGTAGCTACCACTATTATGGAATAGTTTATAATGGAATAGTTTATAAAAGTGCGGTAGTGGTTTATTTTTAAAATAATTTTTTTATTTAAAAATATATTAAAATAATTTTTTTAAAAAATTTATTTATAAAAAATATTAAAATTTCAAAAAAAAATTATTTTATTTAAAACATAATACCAAACAATAGCTCTGTCACGGTCCCATGTCATTTAATAAACAAAAGAAAAACTCAACCTCCCACCCACCCTCATTTACCTCAAATAGCTTTGCAGTGGCAATCAAATTGATAGCATATAAATTTTTGGTAACGTTGTCACGTGGACTGTGCAGTGTAATTTGCATTTTGAAATTATATTCCAAACGGTTTTTTATAAAAATTTATATTTATAATTAATTTTTTATATTTTTAAATTATTTTAATCTGCTAATATTATAAATAATTTTTTAAAAATAAAAAATTATTATTTTAATATATTAAAAAAAATACTTTAAAAAATATCTATAATAACACTAATCACCCCAAAGCAAAGAGTGAAAGTAGCAAAATAAAGACGGCCTTGTTGGGGAAAAAAAGAAGGAAGAAGATTCATGAGACAAGTGGCTGTTTTTTTTTTTTTTGTAGTTCGCATATATAATATATATATAAACAGATGATGATATTTGATAAATCTTTTGCTTGTCACGCCACGCAACACCACACTCGTTTTACAACACACAAGAAGCCGACAACTACGTACCGGAAAGCTTTAAAAGATGCTTCATTCAATACTCTCTATATCTGCTCTCTGCATTTTCATGGCAATTGCTTCTTCTTAAGGTCACATATATATCATCTCTTATATTTTCCCTTTGCCTATATAATATTTAGATTACGTAGCTGCAATTAAATTTTATCAAGTTTCACGTAGATGAAATAACTCTTTCCTGTGCCTATGTGCTATAAGGTTATGTTTTTTGTTTCACTTGATTGCTGTAATTTTATCATTCAATAGCTGACCTTTTTCTATGTGGAAAACAAGAATCCAACTTTGTGCTTTTGACTGTTTCATTTTTGAAGATAAATGTTTATTGCCTGGTGGGGTATAGCATGTAATTATAATTGGAGGAAAATCTCATGAACTAGTCAATCCAATTACTATAGTCATCTTCTTAAATATTTTTTTATTGAGAATCGGTTCATTCTTAACAGCCAAAAAAAAATAAAGATACTGGCGTCTGTTCTTCAACCGAATCGAGTGATTCTATTGGTATACGATGACCTGGTTGCTGATAAACAGGATTGACTTGGAGTTCTGGCTCTCAATTTGATTTTTTGAAACCCGTTCTTTAGGTCCCTTTCTCCTTGTTTTTAATGGTTGATGTGTTTATGTTGTCAGTTAAAGCTATTGATTTCAACATCAACCTTGTAATGATCTTGACCATCCTCGTATGTGTGCTATAAAATCGGTGTCTTGGGATAGCTAGTTGTGTTCTAATCACGTTGAATTTCGATTAGAGTGAAAGAATGGAATTTACAGAATGATGGGTATATGCTTTTTGGTTTTGTGAGTGATGCGAGGCAGCTCAAGTCAAGTATTGATGAAGTGGTAGATAGACCGCAGTCCCGATTTCACCTCTCCATTCCGATTACAAATGGGTTCCGTGCAATTCATGAGCCATTTTATTGCCATTGTTTGTGACAGAAGACATATTTCAACTTGTTAACGTGTTACAAATTGTGTGTTGCCTTTATCCAGAGAAGCGGGCGTGGTAGTAGCTGGTAAATTAGGATTCTACTCTTTGTCTACAACTTAGCTATGGGGACCACAAAGATCTACATAGTGTAAGTTCCCCCCCTTCCTTGTTGTGCATTAGCTACTACGAGTTTGGATGTTAAGTTTTCCATTTTTTCCAGGTTTTACTCCTTACATGGACATGTAGAGATTATGGCACGAGAAATCCAGCGAGGAGCTAATGCAGTTCAGGGTGTTGAAGCAACACTTTGGCAGGTAAATTCTGTAGTATATGAGGATCAGTTAATGCTAGAAAGGAAGGAAAACTTGTGAACAAGAGGAAGCAACCTTCAAATTCTCGTGTGTCTGTGTGTGTGAGTGAACGTGTTGGGGGTTGAAGATTAGACTCATAATATACTCAACAAATTTCACTTGGTGGCATGGAACAGGTACCTGAGACACTTTCAAACTCGATATTGAACAAGGTGAAGGCCAATCCTAAAGCAGATGATGTACCAGTTATTCTGCCAGAACAACTTTTGGAGGCTGATGGTTTTCTCTTTGGTTTTCCTTCTCGTTTTGGTGTGATGGCATCCCAATTCAAAGCCTTCTTTGATGCCACCCATGAGCTATGGGCAACCCAAGCTCTTGCTGGGAAACCTGCTGGATTCTTCTGGAGTACTGGTTTCCATGGTGGAGGCCAGGAACTTGCTGCGTGAGTCTATTCATTCTTCAGCCTCTACTCTCGGAACCTTTTTTGTTATGACTTTATAAATTTTAGCATGACTAAGCTCATAGAAGCTTAGGATTTTGTGGTAAATTTTTCCTCACTCATTGCTGCAGGGTAAGAGGAGCAAATTAGGATTTTGTGGAATAATTGATATCATAATTGAATATGAGATGCAAAGTCAATAATTGCAAGCTTTAGATAGGTTATGTTAAAACATAGATAGGGTGCTTTTAAAGATCCAGGAGGCAATGGTAAAGTTTAAGGAAAGATACACAACAACACTCCTTAAGGCATTGAAGGAGTTCAGGTTTTATGTAGAACATTGATGGCTAACTTATAACCAGGCTTGTAGCAATGATAGCATTAGATACCGAATCATTAAAGCATGCTGAAGTAGTCTAACGCCTTCTGAGAGATAGTGCAGCAGCTGCAAGTTCATTTACAGACAGAAAAGACAACTCTTATTGAGAAATGAATTGGCATGGAATAATTCATGCTCACTGCCCTCTGATATTTCTTTTAGAAACTAAAAATGGCAACTTTAATCTGTGAAAAAATAATAACCAACCAGAGTCAAATTCGCTCTTTCAGCTACAATGAATAAAAACTCATTCTTTATAACCTTTTTTTTTTTAATCTTAATCAATTTTAACATGTTCTGAGCATTCAATGATAGATGCAATATCATTGAATGCTGAGCAATTTCATCCCGTTGCCCCGTGTGCTGGTTTTTCCTCATCCTCTTTGTCAGCATGAGAGGCATGAGAAGTAAGAAAGACCTTTTTTCTTGTTATCAAATCTTGCTGAGAGGTCGGTTTGTCCATCTCACTCTAGGAGCAGCTTTTCCATTCAACCATCAAAAAAAGAGGAAAAAGGATTGTTTCCATTGAGCTCTGCAGCAAAGAAATGCTGCCAAAACAGTTGACAAAATTGCGTGAATAGAATGGAGGGAAAGGAAATTTGGAAGTTCGCTTGTCTTCCTGCTCGTACAATTTATCCTGCACTTCTCCTCCTATCATTGTCTTGATGAATAATTAGATTTAGTATGAAACTGGCATGTTTTAGTAAATGTATGTTCTTAGTTATTGTTTTTCATTTTTTATTCCATATTCATGCGTGCATACGATGTCCTGTGATCTCCCACATGCTGTGAAAAGCTGACGGTCTCTTGATTGTTTGTTCACCTCCTGTTTGCAGATTTACAGCCATAACGCAGTTAGCACACCATGGTATGCTATTTGTTCCTCTGGGTTACACCTTCGGCAGTGGCATGTTTGAGATGGGTGAAGTGAAAGGAGGGTCTTCTTATGGTGCTGGAACTTTTGCAGCGGACGGGAGCCGTCAACCCTCTGAATTAGAACTCCGACAGGCCTTTTACCAGGGGAAGTATGTTTCTGAAATAACGAAGAAGCTCAAAGGTTAGCCTCCCCGAGCAAACTAGAACATCTTCAAAATGTAGTAAAAACTGATAATGATCCAAATGATCATTTCACTGAAGTTTAATGAAAGAAGACGCTTGATGCAAGAGAGAAGTATGTGTTACTTGTTCCATCAATTCTTGAATATCTTTCTGGGAATTAAACTTTGATCTGTGAATTCATCTCACCAAGAAAATGGATATAAGGAACTGGAAGCAAAATGGTATCTTGCTCCATGGTAAATGCTGCAAGTCGTAATCCGTGTGTGATATCATCGATGGTTTTAACCCCTCGTATTATTGTTGATCCTCACAACTCTATTTCATGCGTTTAATGTTAGAAAATTGGTTTAAAAACATGATTAATGATCACATGGGAGACCAGTTCAAGTATGGGATACATTCAAATTTCGAGTTAAGAATTTTCTTTTAATATAAATATTTAACATGAGAAATTCATCTTAGTTCTCAACAATTTCTTTTGTTTAGTAACTAGACTATTTAAAGTCATAAACATCTATGTTCAAGTTTTAAACATTTTTTAAATTAATTAAAAAACGTTAGAATTAATTCTGTCCAATATAAATAGGGGACATGGGGCTATCTAGAACAAGTTTTTTTTTTTTTTCCCAAGTCTTTTCATTTTAATTATGGTTTTAAAACCCGACTTGGTCTAGCGAGTTAACCAGAAACCTGTAAAACCTGGGTAAATCCAGATAAAACCTAACTGTTTAGATTTATATATATAAAAATAAAACGCCACTGTTTTAACTATTTACTGTCAAACATTTACACCATGAAGACATAAAATCTAAAATCTTCAATCTACAAAGCTATATCGTGGTGAAAATAACACCATGGGTTGGTGGATGGATGTGTTGGTGGTGCAGGGAGAATTTGTTAAGCAGTTATTTGGAGGGGGTTAGATCTTATGGTGACGATGGTGATTCGGTTTTGATTGGTGTGGGTTTTTTTATTTGTTTTTGTATATTATAAGTGTTTTTGAAAAAATTTAAAAAGTTTTTATTTTTTTTTCTTTCAAATTAATATTTTTATGTGTTTTTAGATCATTTTAATGCGCTAATTTTAAAAAATAAAAAATATATTATTTTGATATATTTTTAAATTAAAAATAACCATAATTATATTCTCAAACATGCTATTTTTTTCTGTGAAAATCAACGCAAGTTTGCAAATGAAGGATTTTAAAGGTGAAGAGTGGGGAAGATTAGAGAGAAAATGGAATGGTGGGTTTGTTGTGTTTGTCGTGGAGGTGGCAGAGTAGAGAGATTAAAGAAGTGGCGCACGTTAACCATGCAGGGATCTTAGGGATGAAGGATAAGAGAGAAAGAAAACAAGTGTTTTTGTGGCTTGGAACAAAAATAAAAAAACTGTAAAAGAAAAAAAAAGAGTACAATGCACGCAAAAAAAAAAGGTTGAAATAAGTGGTGGAAAAAAAGAATTTCGCTCTCTTTGTGGCTTGGTTCATCGAAGCTGTCACCTCAGCAGCATAACCGTCGTGTGTGATCTGGAGTCGTGTTGGCATGGCGGTTGAAAAAGACGACGACGTAGAGAGCTATGGAAGCAGAACAATGAAGTTGTACTCTGCAATACCGAATCCATCATCACGACACCATCACTTGGATTTGATGATAGCCTTTGGCTTCATTTCAATTACTTATTTGCTCGGTAAATTACTTAATTTAGTGCTAATTACAAATCTTGAAAAGATATACACACACACAAGAGATTACTTTGATTAGCTGAAGATCCTGTAAATCGACCGGCTTTTGGAGTTTTATCGGAGAGATAATAGCAAAAAACTTCAAGTGAGTGAAATTCTTTTTATTTTGAGCTGACCAGGTCAATTTATCTAACCCATAATTCTATTATTATATCAAGTTAATTATAAGATTGGTTTAAAAACTATGATTTTAATATGTTTTTTGTCTCCTTGGTTGATTCTGGCTGCTTCCTATATCTAGCTAGAGTTATAGGATCTGGAGTTCTTTAATATAAGTATTCTTATTGCTTCACTATTTTTAATTTTTGTTGCCTAAACATTTTGTTTTTTCCTCGCCAAGGTGCACGAGAAGTCTACACCTACTAGTTTGGTTTAGACATGAACCTTCCAGTAGTACCACTCATTTCCAACGAAAATTCATATAAAGTTCAGTTGATGCAAAGAGAAAAAGGAAACGCATGCCCGTCCCTAGTCAATGACATATATGAGCCCGTTTGGCTCTGCGGCTGCGGCTGCGTTTTATTGAAAACGCAGCGCGCAGCCGTTTGGTTAACAAAAAACTCACTTTACTGTTCACTGGGCCCCACAAAATTTTGCGTTTCTAACGCAGGAAACGGGAAGCAGCCATTTCATGCTTTTTGTGTGTACTGTTCATGTAGTTTGCACTGTTCAATGAACAGTGCAATTACATGAACAGTATGGTGTGCACTGTTCACTTGCCTGCGTGCTTTTTTTTTTTTCTTTTTTTGTTAGTGTGTGTTATTTTTTTTAGTGTGTTGTTTTTTTAACATTTAAAAAAAAAAAATTAGTTTAGAGTAAAATTTATATCTGATAATATTTTATCTAATTTTATTACATTATAAAAATATTATAAAAACTGTAGTTTTTGTTTGATATATTTCGTACGTAATGAAATTATAAATAGTTTCATGGAATAATAAAAAATATTTTATATAAAGTATGATTTATTTCATGATAAAATAGCAATAATTAAATCTATAATATTTAAATTAAAAATAATAAGTACTAATATATATTTTTAAAATAATTTTATAACCTCAATTTTAAAAGTATTTTTAACCAAACACATTAAACTACTTTTTTTTCAACTTTAATTTCAACCACAGTTTTAATCAAACACCTATTTTTTCAAACCAAACTCAACTAAAAGTACTTTTTATAAAACAACTTTTTTTAAACCACAACCACAACAGCTACCGCAATGCCAAACGGACTCATAATAGCGTGAAACGCGGGTTAATCAGTGTTTTTTTAAAAAAATATTGGTTAAAAAATAATTTTTTATATATTTTGAATTATTTTAATATGTTAGTTTTAAAAAGTAATTTTTTAAAAATATATATTATTTTAATAAAAATGATAAAGGTAACACAAGAAAACAAGCCGATTCCCTGCTTTGATCATTCATGGCAGGCAATGGTTGATTTGCTGACGTCTTTGTAGAAACCTTGAAAAGTAATTTGACTTTGGGTGGTGATTGGTTATTTTTTAAAAAAGTGGTGATTGGTTATTTTTAATTTTTTTTAATATATTAAAATAAAATTTATTTTAATTTTTAAATTTTATTATTTATATAGCACATAAAAATTTAATTTGAAATAAAAAAAATTTAAAAATTACAAAATTAAAGTTCAATAATAGCACCAAACACCTTCTTAAAATGTGATTGATATTATAATAACTTTTTTTTCAATTATACAGAAAAATTATTTGGTTATTATATAGATTTTGTTTTTTAATACTAAACTCTACATATAATTACGATTCATTAATAAAAACATGTTATTTATTTATTTTTTATATAAAAATTTATTTTATAGTAATTTTAATCAAATATATATATTTTAAAATTATAATTGCAAAAACTACACCTGTGTAAAATATACTCTTAGATACCACAAACACAATTTTTCAGTCCCAATATATATATATATATATATATATATTTTACATCTTGAGACGATGCTAGAAAGTGTTAATCCTAAGATTTTATATCTTGACTTTTTACCATTTTACAGCTGAACTATTTTTACTTTTACTTTTTACAGCTCTAAGGGTCAATTTTTAACTCTTATTAACTGTGAATTAATTGCTCCCATCTAATAAAACTAAATTTGAAAAAAAAAAATCACATTGGAGAAAATAGCATTGGAATAGTAATCTCATCAATCAGCAACACTCCACCGATTTAAAAATAATTAAAAACGACCCTTATATCTCCTTGGCATGGATACGATTCGAATAAAATAAAAAAATATCTCCTAAAAAAAGATAAAGATAATAAAATAAAATAAAAACGACCTCGTTTTATCTCAGCCACCTCTGACAAATAAACAACAATCATACGAGGACAAACAGTTAAACAGAATCACATCTCCATCTCCTCCAATTCCAAAAGAAAATGGAGTCCATCTTGCGATCCTTAACGGGTCAAGACCCGAACCCGGATGATTACAGAAACATCGAGTTCTGGTCAGACCCGGAACGGTCCGGTTGGCTAACAAAGCAAGGAGACTACATAAAAACCTGGCGACGTCGCTGGTTCGTTCTCAAACAAGGGAAACTTCTCTGGTTCAAGGAGAGAAGCGTGACGCGAGGGTCAATTCCACGCGGGGTGGTCCCAGTGGGCAAGTGCTTGACCGTGAAAGGTGCAGAGGATGTGCTTAACAAACCTTATGCTTTTGAGCTTTCGACGAGCCAAGAAACAATGTATTTTATAGCAGATTCGGAGAAAGAGAAAGAGGAGTGGATCAATTCGATTGGGAGGTCAATTGTTCAACACTCACGGTCTGTTACTGATTCTGAGATTGTTGATTATGACAGCACTCGCTGATCGACCTGTTTTTCTTGTATCAATTAAAAAAAAAAGGTAACTAAATACTATGTTTGTTTTTGTTGCTCCTGCTGTTGTGTATGTAATGATGAATCTTGTGCTTTTCTTATAGTTTAATCTGAGTGTTTGTTCGTTTAATTTTTGGAGATTTTGATGTTTTGTAATTGAATCTGCTTACTTATTTTGTGATTTAACTTTGTTGCTTGATTGCAATTATCAGGTGGATAGTTGACTGTTAGAAAACTCAGTTAGAAGGAATTTACATTTGGGGTTTTGATAAATGTTTTATTCTTCTTGATTTTTTAATATTCGTTCTTGATTGAGAATTAAGAGTTGTGGAATCTGTTCATTCATTAAAAAGAGCCTGCATTTCCAGTTACTTTACGGGAAAGCAATAGATTTTTCTTTTTGTGTTGGGGATTTTGTGAAGGGATTTGGTATATTGCTATTATACACATTAATGCTGTAGGGCTTTAGCGAGATTTCGGTTTAAAATCAGAAGAAATGAAATAGATTACAAGAGATTGGAGTTTGGTTCCTGTCAAATTATATGTTTTGGCCAAGTAGGTCAGATTGTGCAGATTGATGATGAACTTCTTAGTTCTTCAAAACGCAGTTGGATGCCTCAGTACATTAATATTACTGGTTCAGTTCGATCCTTGAAATTCTTTGTGTAGCTGTCATGGGGATCAGGTGGGAGTTCAGCTTCTTGGAAAGGGTTTAGGAAACTGTGTTAGTTCGAAACACTAAGCTTTAGGTGAACAAAACTGATATTTAAAACATATGCTTTAGCTCTGGTATGTTTTACATCTAAACTCATCCGCCTGCAAACTCTGATGTGTTCTTCTTGCCTTAGCTCAGACCTTAGCAGCAAGAACAACCCCAACTCTCAAGCACAACAGTTTTGCTTTGTTGCTAGAATTCAGTTTCAGTCCCACTAGGCTTGTTGCCCGATTGAATGGATCCACTTTGTTGCATCATTTGTCCTGTTGGCTTTGTGTGATTCAACATTGGACATGATAGTTCTTAAGATTAGATGTGTGCGATAATCATTAAACATAATTTTTAAATCCTAGAGAAATATAACGAGTCAAAGGGGATGCTTTTGACTTTGTTTTCTGAGTTGCAATGCAAGCAGAGTGGTCATTGGTGTGATGAGAGAAGTTTTGAGCTCACTGTCACAGGAGTTGGTTTTGAATCATGAGATATCCACTTCATGCGGTTATGAATTAAGATAAAAGTGCAAAATTTCTGTTGTAGAACTTTGTTTGGGTTACTTCTTGATCAGGCATTGGCACATGAGAATTATAACAAAGATGGCAGGAAAATTATGGACAGATCTAGGCTTTGGGTCGGCTAAGTCCCACTTAGGTTAATTCGAGTTTTAAAACGTGGATAGAGGATCTTGGGTTTCACAAAAAAACCATGCATGCTAATGCTTCTAAAAGTTAATTTATTATTTATTCATAATTTATTTTAATTTTATTAAAAAATATTTTTTAACAAAATGAGTGGATCCATTTTATTAACAAAATGGAAGGAGATCAGTATGTATTTCATTGTGGATGGTCTCATATTTCACTATAGTTTTGCATAGTAAAAGACCATTTTACCCTTAATATTGAAACCCATGTAACTTACCTTTAGGGGCAAAAACATCTTTTCAACGAGATCAATTCATTCATAATTTATTTTAATTTTATTAATGTTTCATGTTAATGAATTTTTATTAAAGAATATTTTTCAACAAAATGAGTGAATCCATTAACAAAATGAAAGAAGATCAATATTTTATTGTGGACGGTCTCATATTTCACTATAGTTTTGCACAATAAAAGATTATTTTACCCTTCACATTGAAACCCATGTAACTTACCTTGAGAGGCAAAAACATCTTTTCAACGAGATCAATTTGTCATTGCAAGCTTGGAAGGGGCTAGAATAGTACTTTTATTTTTAATATGGATAGTGTATTGTCTAAAATACATTTATATATTAAATTTTCTTAAACTTTTGGTTAGAGGTAAATTTGGTTTTTCCTTTTCAAAGCCCAATGCAATTACTAAAGTGCCCTTACAAACAAAAAATATTTAACTTGTATTATGAGACTTTTTGGTCTTTTCATGTTGGCTTTTTCATTGATATTATGTTGGGTAAAGGGCAATATGGTATTTTGAAAAATTAAAAAAATATATAAATATAAAAGTTATCAGCACGTGCAACACATGACATATGTAAACTTCTCTTGTAGAAAAACACCTCCATTAATAGTGGTGTTAGGAGCAACTCATCAATATCTTTATGGTGGATAGGCGCATGTCGGCGAAGGATGTACGGTTTGGCTCTAATCAACTCCACCCCCCTCTCTTCTTTATTCTCTCTTTTCTTTTTATCTTAGTAAAATATAAAGGTGACTTTTAATTTGTTTTTCATATCAAATTTAGTTTTATTCATTTGATTTCATGTTTGATTTCTTCTTAAAAAAATATGTTATTTTCTTCAATTTATTTCCTCATCAATTGATTTTATTTTATTTTTATATCAATTTAGTTCTTATTATTTTAATTATTCCTTATGTGCCTTTAATTTTTTTGATATTGGATTGTTTGATAATTTAGTGTTATTGTTTTATTCAATTTGTTTTTGACGAAGTTGTCTATATCACAATCAAATTGGATATTTAGCATACTAACTCAATTAATCTCTATTAAATTTTTTAATCTTTTTTTTCATTCAATTTTTTTTATTGAATCATTGTTTTGTTCTATTTTTTATTTCATGTTATAAAAATCATATAATATTATTAAACTTACTGAAGTTAATAAGCTGAATTATTATTTTTATAGAAAACTTACGTTGTCTTGACATTTCTTTTATTATAACAAATTAAGCTATCCTACATCGTATCAAACGAACCACCTAATTTTAACTAAAATATATTTATTAACCATATTTTTATTCAAACAAATTTCTTGTTTTTTGGTAAGCAATTTTACCAAATCACTAACAAACAAAATTGAGAAACCTAGATTCCACATGTGGGACAACCGACTCTGCATCATGGCAGATAAAATATCTTATAAATGAATTCGGCCCAAAACTAGAGAAGATACATTGCGAGCTGGCAAACAATTAGTGGGTGTTGCGTCCTCTTCGATAAAAAAAAGTAATTTGGATAGCACTTCAGCATCTGGATGGCTACTTTTTGATAAAAAACAAATATTACACTTTCATTTTCTGTTCATTTTCTGGCCAGATGTCCCTTTATGACTTTGGAGGAGGTAGATGGAGTTTGTTTTTATATTTTAAAAAAGTCTTAATTTTTTTAAAATTAATATTTTTTTAGACCTTTTATTTTAAATTTTAATAATATATTATATTAAAAATAATTTTTAAAATATAAAAAAACATATTTAAAAAATAACTACAGCTATAATCTCAAACAACATAAATACATAAATAAAAAGGAGAAATAGGTGGCAAGAAAGATCAGGGAAGAAGCAATGATGAAAGAAGAGCTGATTTTTGTTCCGGGCCCCGGTATCGGTCACTTAGCATCAGGCCTTGAATTAGCAAAGCGCCTGCTCGACCATGATGATCGATTATCAATCACAACACTTGTTATGAACATGCCCTTGACTCCATCTATTAATTCATACACCAGATCTCTCACTGCATCACAACCCCGCATCAAACTCGTTGATCTTCCCGAAGTGGATCCTCCCCCACCGGAGCTCTTTACGAAATCCGCAGAGGCTTATATCTGTGATTTCGTTGAAAGTTACATACCCCATGTCAAAACTACTGTCACCGATATTATATCATCCCTGTCTAACTCGGATGTCCGAGTTGCCGGGTTTATTTTTGATTTCTTTTGCGTGTCCATGATTGACATTGCAAATGAATTCAGTCTCCCTCCTTATATCTTCATAACCTCCAACGCAGGATTCTTGGGTCTTATGCTAAACCTACCCAAACGCCATGATGAAATCAGCGAGGTGATGCAAATGTCTGATCCTGATTCGTTAATACCAGGTTTTTTCAATCCTGTTCCAGCACGAGTCTTGCCTGATGCTGTATTTAATAAACATGGTGGTTACGCTGCTTATGTTAAGGTTGCTCAAAGGTTCAAGGATGGAAAAGGTATAATCGTGAACACGTTTGCTGAGCTGGAGCCTTTTGCGCTTAGGTCCTTCTCTGATGATCAGCGAATCCCTCCAGTTTACCCTGTTGGGCCAGTGCTCCACCTAAAGGGTCAGCCTCACCCTGAAATAAACCAGGATCGGTTGGACAAAATCATGAAATGGCTTGATGAACAGCCTCAATCATCTGTGGTGTTTCTATGCTTCGGAAGCTTTGGGAGCTTTAGCCCCCCACAAGTGAAAGAAATAGCACTTGGCATCGAGCAAAGTGGGATCAAATTCTTGTGGTCCATGCGTTTTCCAGGCTCTCCGTCTAATCAGTTCACGAATCCTGAAGATGTGTTACCAGAAGGATTCTTGGAACGCATAGAAGGACGAGGGATTATGTGTGGATGGGCACCGCAGGTTGAAGTCCTAGCTCACAAGGCAATAGGAGGGTTCGTGTCTCATTGTGGGTGGAACTCCATCTTGGAGAGCTTGTGGTACGGTGTTCCTATCGTTACATTTCCTATATATGCTGAACAGCAGCTTAATGCTTTTAGGATGGTGAAGGAATTGGGACTGTCAGTGGAGCTGAAACTGGATTACAGGGTAGGTGGTGATCTTGTGACGGCAGATGAGATAGCAAACTCTGTAATATGTGTTATGCAAAGTGATAGTGAGGTGAGGAAGAAGGTGAAAGAAATGAGCGAGAAAGGCAGGAAGGCTGTGATGGATGGTGGATCTTCTTTCACTTCCATCACACAACTCATCCAGGATATAACAGGAAACAACTGATATGAATACCGCCTGCTAGCAAGGGTTGATTTCCATTGTAGTTGAAGAAATTGTGTGTGAAAAATAAGGTATTCCTGGATGTAAAACGTTAGCAATGTTTTCCATATATCAGCCTTTCATTTTGCTGTCTCATGAATCTCTCTAGTTGTTCTTCTAGTTTCCAAGGTGTGTGATGTTTTCTCAACTTGATCTTCGATATTGTTACAGAGTCCAGTTATAGCTCCTTTTGCAGAAACAAATATATCAGATTTGAAGTCTTCAAATTTCATCATGCAGTCTTTACAAGGATAGGATTGCAGAGTTGCTGTCTTATATATTTCTGTCATATGGACCTCCAAGTCATTTTTGCAAGTCTTTTTTTTTCCCATTAATCTTTGATTCTGCAAGACTAGCAAGCTCTCTGTGTTTGTTGTTTGGCATTCGAGGAGTGAGCTCTAGAATTTTTGTTCAGAAGGAAAAAGGGCTCTAGGATTCTCTGTTTACTGTTCACCCTATCTTGACAACGTGACACCATGGACGTGGTCTTGTTTGCCGAGCTGTTTGGATAAGTACGGGTCCGTCGGCCAGTTAGAAAAAGGCGAGCCAGTCCAAAGACTTAAGTGAACCAGTCTTTTAAAATGTTTACTTTTTAAAATATTTTTTATTTTATATAAAAAATTATTTTTTTATTAACATATTAAAATGATTTAAATTATAATTTATTTCTCCTTGTACTCTATCAAGAATAATTATAATTTTATTGCCTATAAAAGTTATAAAAATTGAAGAGTTAATTAAAAACTAAATTGAACAATCCGGGAATTAAAGACTGTTAACCGATTAAATGGATCCACTTTGTTGCATCATTTGTCCTGTTGGCTTTGTGTGATTCAACATTGGACATGATAGTTCTTAAGATTATAGTTGTGTGCGATAATCATTAAACATAATTTTAAAATCCTAGAGAAATATAACGAGTCAAAGGAGATGCTTTTGACTTTGTATTCTGAGTTGCAATGCAAGCAGAGTGGTCACTGCTATGATGAGAGAAGTTTTGAGCTCATTGTCACAGGAGTTAGTTTTGAATCATGAGATATCCACTTCATGCAGTTATGAATTAAAATAAAAATGCAAAATTTCTGTAATAGAATTTTGTTTGGGTTACTTCTTGATCAAGCACTAGCACATGAGAATTATAACAAAGATGGCAGGAAAAATATGGACCGATCTAGGGTTTGGGTCGGCAAAGTTCCAGATTGACTTGCTTGGTTAGTCTGAGTTTTAAAAACATGAATAGAGGATCTTGGGTTTCATAAAAAAATATACATGCTAATGCTTCTTTAAAGTCAATTTATTATTCATCCATAATTTATTTTAATCTTATTAATGTTTCATGTTAATGAATTTTTATTAAAGAATATTTTTCAACAAAATGAGTGAATCCATTAACAAAACAAAAGGAGATAGTATAAATATTGTGGACGGTCCACATTTCACTATAGATTTGCATAGTGAAAGACCATTTTACCCTTCACATTGAAACCCATGTAACTTACTTTCAGAGGCAAAAATATCTTTTCAACGAGATCAATTTGTCATTGCAAGGTTGGAAGGGGCTAGAATAGTACTTTTACTTTTAATTTGCATAATGTATTTGATTACTACTTAAAAGTGTATTTTTATTAAGATTTTATATCATCATTTTGCACTTGAAGTATCAATAACTCCTAAACTAAAGCATGTTTTATAATAATATATTTAATAATATAAGATACTTTTAATTTATGATAAATATTCATCTTAAATGCATGCCTATCACATAAATGAAAGAGTTGATTAAAGAGTTTAAGTACTGAAATTGAAAGGACAAAGAGATGGCCAAACTTAGAAAAGATATGGTGGTTCAGTCCAAACTAGAACATTATTCGGTAATTAAGTTATATCTAGAGTTGTAGATCTCAGATTTAGGTCTGCTTTATATGGATGGAAAGATAACACATAGGCCTAAAACTTTCATATGGAGTTCAAGATTTAAAAAGATCATTTTCAAGTCCAAATTATAGCAACAACGGAGAAGTCTGAATCTGTCCTGCAGCCCAGACACTATTCAGTGTTCAGCCCATATTTTGAGTTCTAAAAGTCCAAATGACCTCAATTTTTTTTCCTAGAAAGATGAGACAATTTCCTAGAACTTTCATGGTACAGGTGGTTCAAATTCAGTCGTTATCAATGATGTTTTATTCAGACAAGAAGATAAAGACTGTCACCAAGTGAAGATGTGGCCATCCACTTAACAATTAGTCATCAAATCAATAGTTCTAAATTTTGGCATATAAAAGGAGGCATTTGCCATGCATTTAGACATCTTGGTTTCCAGATCAAGATCATGCTTTTTATTTCTTTCTTTATATTTTTGTAATGTTTAAGTTTTATTTCATGTTATATTTTTCTTAATCTCTTGTTTATGCTTTTCATTTCCTTTACTATACTTATGTTCTTATGTTGTTTATTTATATTTATGTTCTTCATTATATTTAGCTAAGTTTATTACATCAAGGTGAAAAGGTTTCACTAATGGTGTTATAATAGGAATAATATAAACTCAACATGGACTTCAATGTTTATATCCAAGAAATTTTGTTATTAACATGTCTTATCTTTTTACCTTACTAATTCTTAATACCTTGCTTATTAAATCATTAATCTAAATTTGTGTTATATAACATTTGGTATAACAAATGCTTGGCACTTTCATAACCAACCGTATGGTATAACCTACACTTGTGCTATGAAAGGAACTTGATTTATTGTTAAAATAAGTTAACATCATGAATTCCTGACAATATTTAAAAATTTGGTGTTACTTAAATAAGATAATTAATATGATCATGTTAAAAATTTATAATGAACTATTAAGGATAAATCATCCGTTTGGAATCTCCTTTGTATGTGGTTTTCAGTTGATTAATAAAAAAAAGTTTATACTATACTTATTTCTAATACTATTAGTGGATCATCTAACATTGACAATTGATTTTATCTTTGATTAATCCTCATATTAATCTTACATTTCAAAGTCCTCTTTAACTTATTGTTGTTATTGTTGTTAAAATATTTAATTTATATAGTTAACTTCCATGTGGTTCGATCTCGGTCTTGCCGGGTTATTTTTTACTTCGACACTCTTGCACTTGGGATAAGATATCAATCTTTTGATCATGTCATGTACCAAGTGCCACTGCCACTACTAGAACGTGGATTCACGCGTTGCCGTTACTGGACAAGCATGGTTGGTGGATCGGGTGCTCACCTGCCTCCTCTTTTCTCCTACACTAGCAGTGCTCCTTCACACTCTTTGAGGAAATAGATCTAGCCTTCCAAAGCTTTTGTCCTCTTATCTTTTCTTTCTCCTCATGCGATTGTTGTTATGGTTGAAAGGATGTCGACCGCTTCTGCTAGCGACAAAAGGTACTTCTGATGGTGACAACAATGCTACTAGTGGGTCGCCCAAAGGTTGAGTTGATTTCAGGCCCGATGCTAGGGTGTTTGATTGTGAAAGGGTCTGATTTTCAAGGTTGACTAAACCATTAAGTTTTTTTTGAGGAGTTAGGGTTATGGGTTGAGATGTGGAGGAGCTATCATGTGTGAGGCTAGCATATAGATGGTTGTGATGAGAGGAGATTCAAGGTGTAGAAACAATGTAGAGGTGTTAGTTGGAGGGGATGATTGTGGTTGATGGTGGTCAAATAATGAGTGGCATTAAGGGTATAAAAAGGTTGGTTTGGGTGTTTAGTTACTATTTGAAGGTTGGTGGAGTTGTTGTCTTGGTTTATTAGTGTTGATGGCAAGTTGAAGAAATTGTTGCTACTATCTTTATGGTTGGAGGAGAAGAGACCGACCAAAGATGAGGCCTTTAATGGTGATAATGAGGTGTTGTTTCTTTTGTGTTATTGAGGTTGCTAGCTAGAGAAAGAAATGAAGTGTCTGGATCAGAAAATGATGGTGGGGCGTTTGGAATAGTTGTCTTAGGAAAGAAGATGCAGAGAGGAGGTTTTGTCGAAGGAACTGTAACAGGTGGAAGATGAAGGTTAAAGCTGGGGGCTCTTTTTTCTTGTATCGTTGGCGGTTGTGTTTGTAAAGATGGGGCTAGGGTTTTTTTGTGTGTGTGTGTGTAAGGAGAGAATGTGGGAATAACCTTTTGTTTTTCTTTCTTTCCTTTACTTTCCGGTCTTCTTCTTTTTTTTATGTGCTACAACCACCTATTTATATATAAATTAATTTATCATTTTCCTCCCAATTGCTTAGTCCCCAAGCAACTAAAAAAACTTTGATCCCTTATTATTATTTTTTTGCATTTTTGTTCCGTTTGCCCAAACATTTTTTTGTTTTGTATCTTTTTTCTTATATTTTTGTGTTTTGATATTTTTTAAAAAAGACAACTTCAACAACAACTCAATAAAATTATTCAATGATTTTGAGGATGACGCCTTTAAAAACTCAACGCCTTGAAAAGTTAATTTGAATTTTGATTTCTTTTGAGAAGATGTTGAAAATGTTAAAAATACATTAAAAATATATTTTTAATTTTTTTGTATTATGAAAATATTTTAAAAAATTAAAAATTAAATTATAACAATATTCATCATTATGTATCAATTATGAGATTTTATTTTGATTATTATCTACGGTGCCAACCGCGTTTCGTTTAAAACTATGGCCGATCGTGTAAAAATCATTTGAAATATATAAAAGTAGTATTTTTTTATTTTTAAAAAATTATTTTTGACAGCAGCACATCAAAACAATCTAAATACATAAAAAAAATTATTTTAAATAAATAAAAAATTTAAAATTTAAATAAACACAGTTTGCACCATGTTCCAAGCACATGTGATGCTTTTTATGAGGCAAATCACGGTTTGAAATACGGTTCGCTGTGTAGATAAACGAGCTTTTAATTAACAACTGGTAATGAATTTATCAATAGTTTTAACAGTAGGAAAAATGTTAACTTTAAATTTACGATCTCTTTTCTCCCTCCGAAATTAAAATCTCTAGTTCTAGCTAGCATGGATGACTCGGTGTTAACTAGATCGATGAGATGACATTACTTTTAAGAATTTTATCACTTAAAAACCAGAAAAAATCATAGATCTCTTATTATTTAGAAGCTCAAACCTTTACAAGCATGTATTTTCTTGTCGCATTAAGAGAGAATGCTCCATTCCTGAACAATATCATGACCCAGTTTCAAATAAAATTCTAGTTATAACCACTCCAGATTCGTGTCATGTATAAATTCCAGTTAATTATAGTACTGCTACTGTCCTAGCTAG
This sequence comes from Populus tremula, assembly GCA_964019445.1. Classification (NCBI taxonomy): domain Eukaryota; kingdom Viridiplantae; phylum Streptophyta; class Magnoliopsida; order Malpighiales; family Salicaceae; genus Populus; species Populus tremula. Next base: position 8,214,620 of record CAXHTJ010000019.1, on the reverse strand, counting down.
GCGAAGTTTACCGAGGGCATGAGTTTTGAAATACTGAATGTTCGTCGTGCCTGAGAGGAAACTAAAATGAGAAAAGGGAGAATTAAGTTAAGTTAATTTCTCGTCTCCGAAAATCATCAAATTATACAGATGAGTTTTCGAAGCAAGATGGCTAGAGACTACTTATCCCATATCATATTTATCTCAAAGGGCGTCAAGAACCCTAGATGCAGGCTTTTCTTATGTGTTTTTTTCTATAATTAAAAAAATTCTCAATAAAAAATAAAAAACTTATACATGCATCTACTTAAATAAATCAATAATTATCCGTATTAATAAATATTATAAAAAAAATCGTTAATATAAGTAAATACTAACATGAAAAAATCAAAAAATAAATGTAAATTAAAAAATTTAATCTCACAATATAAACCATGTATCTAGTTTTCAAAAACATATCCAAAAGTAATATTTGGGAAGAGCAATTCAATTTACACCCAACCCCTTAGTTGTAGTCAATACAAACGACTAATTCATTTATTTTTCATGACAATCATAATCTAAATTAACTCAACAAACTTTCTACGTGTTTTTCTAGACACAATCAACATGATCATTAAATATCAGAACAATTCCTTTTATTTTATTTGTAATATCCATCAATTTTTTTATCAATCAATATCGATAACAGTTTCCTTAGCTACTGTCATTGCAATATACTAAGTATCAGACATCATTTGAGTTCATCAATATTATTGATCAACATCATGAATCATTATCTTAGCTACTGTTATAATGTCATACTAAGTATCAAACATCCTTCGAGTCCTTCAACATTATCGACCAACATTAATAATCATTTTCTTAGCTATCGTTATCACGACACATTGAATGTCGAACATCCTTCAAGTCCATCAATATTATCAACCAACATCAATAATCATCTCCTTAAATACCATCATCACAACATACTAAAGATCAAGCATCTTTTTAATCTATTAACATTATATATCAACATCAATGATCATTTCCTTAGCTATTATTATCACGACATATTAAGTATCGAACATTCTTCGAGTCTGTCAATGTTTTTAAATTTTAAAAAACTGAATAATTCTATTTGATTTGAATTGAATCCCCCTCTCTTTTCTACTAGATCATCAACTTCTATTTAAATTGAATCATATATAATTCTCTTTTTTGTAAGTTGATTCACGACATTTTTATTTCCAACACCATTTTCACTATTATCCATTAAGGAAAATAAGATAAAACTAAAGACAATACTTAAATTTTAAATGGAACAAGGTGACAGGCACCCATTTGCTCATCCAATAGTCCTTACTCCCTCCACTGATTGACCCACTCCTAATACAACTCCGGATTTCAACAAGGAGAATCAACATTCATCAATGCATCTTCCATAATGAATTATCTATACTTAATCAATCCACTTTTCGCTTAATACTAACACATATAATTTCATTTACATTTACAACCATGCATTTAACCCTCAACTTTCTCAAGAAAATCTCAATTCCAACACATACTAATATCTCAATTAAATTTAATAAAGCAATGTTTTCATCTCTAGACATGATCATAATAATTACACATTTAAACTAACAATTTAATATCCTCTCTCTTTTTTTTTCTTTATTGCTTGGCTATATAACCCTTAATTTTTCAAATTCTCTCTTCAATTTCCATCAATTTTACATTTTTCCTATTTTTTTTCCAAGAACCCCAACTGAAGTTTTCTTAATTTTCTCCTAAATCATTTCAATGCTACTCAAACCTATATGATTAGGTTATTATCACCCTACCAAGTAATTATGAGAGCTTTGAAATGCAACCAATCGAAATTGTCACCATCCTTCTTCTTATTTCCTTGATTTCTCTAGTTTCCCCCTTTATCTCTCCTTACTCTTGTGTTTAAGCGTTTCCTTTCCTTTTTAAAACCATCGCAAAACCACACACAAGCTTGGTCGTTTCATAATTACAAGAAAAATATGGCATGTGATAACTCAAATTCTAGCCACTATTATGATGTCCAGAAAATTAGAGTAGTGAGTTGTTTACTCTAGAAACCTTATTCTTAAGACATTTCAACCTAAAAAACCCTACCAACACCCTTAGATAACTAGAAATCAATTCATCAATAAAAAAACTCATAAAACAATCTAAAAACCTAAAATCAAACTGGGTTAGACATGTCATCTTTGATTTAGATGTTTTTTTAGGCAACTTTGTAACTTTAAACAATCAACGTAAGATTCCTTTCGTTTCATGAAACTCGTGGATAACAAGAATAATCATTTGACTTTTCTTGATTTCTTTGAACCTACCATCCATTTTTTTATGTCTTTTCCGCATTAATCCTTCTACTATCAAGCTTTGAATTTGTCATTGGTCGACAAAATTGAATCAATCATCCTTATTTCTAATACTATTAGTGGATCATCTAACCTTGACAATTATTTTATCCTTGTTTAATTTTCACATTAATCTTACATCTCAAAGTCGTCGGCGTCGCCGTTATTATTTATAATTTATAATTTATATAGTAATCTTCTTGTGGTTTAACCCCGGTCTTGTCAGGTTATTTATTACTTCGACACTCCTGCACTTAGGAGAAGACATCAATCTTTTGATCGTGTCAGTATTGTCTAAAATACCTTTAAATATTAAATTTTCTAAACTTTTGGTCAATGGTATTTTTAGTTTTTTCTATTCAAAGCACAATGCAATTGCTAAAGTGCCCTTACAAATAAAAAATATATAACTTGCATTAAAGAGCTTTTTGGTCTTTTCATGTTGGTTGTTTCATTCATATTATGTTAGGTAAGGGGCAATATGGTATTTTGAGAAATTAAAATAAAAATGTAAAAGTTTTATGCACGTGCAACACACGCGTCAGCGAGTAGAAAAAGCATGTGCAACACATGCTTCTTCAACGGACAAACACCTCCATCGATAGTGGTGTTGGGAGCAACTTATTGAGATCTTTATGGTGGATGGGTGTGTGTTGGCGAAGGATGTACGATGTGGCTCTAGTGAACTCCACCCCCCCTCCTTTCTCTCTTATCTCTTCTCCTTGGTAAAATATAAAGGTGGCTTTTCATATCGAATTTAGTCCTTATTCATTTGATTTCATGTTGGATTTCTTATTTTTCTTTTTTAAATATTTTTTTTTTAATTTAGTTCCTCATCAATTGGTTTTATTTTATTTTTGTATCAATTTAGACCTCATTATTTTAGTTATTGCTTATGTGCCTTTAATGTTTTTACATTAATTTTTTTGATAATTGAACATCATTGTTTTATTCAACTTGCTTTTGACAGGGTTACCATAATAGCACAATTAGGTTGTATATTTAACATGCTAACCCAATTAGTCTCTGATAATTTTTTCAATCTTTTTTTTTGTGTCAATTTTTTTTGTTGGCTTATTTTATTGTGGTTGTATTTTTTATTTCATGTTATAGAAATCATATGATGTAAACTCAATCAAGTTAATGATATGAATTATTTTTTTTATAAAACACTTATGTTCTCTTGATATTTTTTTAATGATAAAAAAATAAGCTAACTTATATCATATCACACCAACCACCTAATTTTAAATAAAATAAGCAATTTTACCAAATCACTAATAATCAAAATTGAGAAACCTCGATTCCACAATATCTTATAAATGAATCGGCCCAGAGCTAGAGAAAATACCTTGCGAGCTGGCAAACAATTAGTGGGTGTTGCGTCCTCTTCGATAAAAAAAATAATAATAATAATAATAATAAAAACAATTCATTTTCCGTTGATGTTCGGGCCAGAGGAAATAAGGCGTCGACCCTTTATTTGTGGGGAGACTAGGAGTAATTAAGTAGATAAACGAAAAGGAGAAAGAGGTAGAAAGGAAGATCATAGAAGAAGCGATGAAGAAAGAAGAGCTGATTTTTGTTCCAGGCCCCGGTATCGGTCACTTAGCATCAGGCCTTGAATTAGCTAAGCGCCTGCTCGACCATGATGATCGATTATCAATCACAGCACTTGTTATGAACGTTCCCTTTATGCCATCTATTAATTCATACACCAGATCACTCGCTGCATCACAGCCCCGCATCAAACTCGTTGATCTTCCCCAAGTGGATCCTCCCCCACCAGAGCTTTTAACGATATCCCCGGAAGCTTATATCTGTGATTTTGTTGAAAGTTACATACCCCATGTCAAAACTACTGTCATGGATATTATATCATCCCTGTCTAACTCCGATGTCCGAGTTGCCGGGTTTATTGTTGATTTCTTTTGCGTGTCCACGATTGACATTGCAAATGAATTCAGTCTCCCTCCTTATATCTTCGTAACCTCCAACGCAGGATTCTTGGGTCTTATGCTAAACCTACCCAAACGCCATGATGAAATCAGCGAGGTGATGCAAATGTCTGATCCTGATTCGTTAGTACCAGGTTTTTTCAATCCTGTTCCAGCACGAGTATTGCCTGATGCTGTATTTAATAAACATGGTGGTTATGCTGCTTATGTTAAGGTTGCTCAAAGGTTCAAGGATGGAAAAGGTATAATCGTGAACACATTTGCTGAGCTGGAGCCTTTTGTGCTTAGGTCCTTCTCTGATGATCATCGAATCCCTCCAGTTTACCCTGTTGGGCCAGTGCTACACCTAAAGGGTCAGCCTCACCCTGATTTAAACCAGGATCAGTTGGACAAAATCATGAAATGGCTTGATGAACAGCCTCAATCATCTGTGGTGTTTCTATGCTTCGGAAGCTTTGGGAGCTTTAGCCCCCCACAAGTGAAAGAAATAGCCCTTGGCATCGAGCAAAGTGGGTTCAGATTCTTGTGGTCCATGCGTTTTCCACACTCTCCGTCTAATCAGTTCGTGAATCCTGAAGATGTGTTACCAGAAGGATTCTTGGAACGCATAGAAGGACGAGGGATTATGTGTGGATGGGCACCGCAGGTTGAAGTCCTAGCTCACAAGGCAATAGGAGGGTTCGTGTCTCATTGTGGGTGGAACTCCATCTCGGAGAGCTTGTGGTACGGTGTTCCTATCGTTACATTTCCTGTATATGCTGAACAGCAGCTTAATGCATTTACGATGGTGAAGGAATTGGGACTGTCAGTGGAGCTGAAACTGGATTCCAGGGTAGGTGGTGATCTTGTGACGGCAGATGAGATAGCAAAATCTTTAATATGTGTTATGCAAAGTGATAGTGAGGTGAGGAAGAAGGTGAAAGAAATGAGCGAGAAAGGAAGGAAGGCTGTGATGGATGGTGGATCTTCTTTCACTTCCATCACACAACTCATCCAGGATATAACAGGAAACAACTGATATGAATACCGCCTGCTAGCAAGGGTTGATTTCCATTGTAGTTGAAGAAATTGTGTGTGAAAAATAAGGTATTCCTGGATGTAAAACGTTAGCAATGTTTTCCATACATAAGCCTTTCGTTTTTCTGTCTCGTGAATCTCTCTAGTTGTTCTTCTAGTTTCCAAGGTGTAAGCCTTTCGTTTTGCTGTATCGTGAATCTCTCTAGTTGTTCTTCTAGTTTCCAAGGTGTGTGATGTTTTCTCGACTTGATCTTCTATATTGTTAAAGAGTCCTGTTATGGCTCCTTCTGCAGAAACAAATATATCAGATTTGAAGTCTTTAAGTTTAAATTTCATCATGCAGTCTTTACAAGGATACGATTGCAGAGTTGCTGTCTTATATATTTCTGTCATATGGACCTCCAAATCATTTTTGCAAGTCTTTTTTTTTTCATTTATCTTTGATTCTGCAAGACTACCAAGCTCTCTGTGTTTGTTGTTTGGCATTCGAGGAGTGAGCTCTAGAATTTTTGTTCAGAAGGAAAAAAAAACAAAAAGAAGCTCTAGGATTCTCTGTTTACTGTTCACCCATCTTGACAACGTTAAACCATGGACGTGGTCTTTTTAGCCGAGCTGTTTAGATAATTACGGGTCCGTCCAAAAACTTTAGTGAACCAGTCTTTTAAATCTTAAGTTTATGTTGATGTTCGTCGAATTTCATCTTATAATTGTTCTTCAAATCTTCTGTATATATGCCATTAGAGAAAACTATCAAGACTTAATTATTTTTACTCTTTTTTTTATTATTTTTACAGCTAGATTTCGATCCGATGACATGATCAGTCATCAGTGTACGGATACAACTGGATCTGTTAAGCTAATGATAATAAGCTCAGGGTGAATTTAATTACTAACAATTATGGTTAGGAAAATGCACAGGAGGATTTGATTTGATGGACTTCTTTGCATGGGATTAGCTGGACACGTGTTTTTGTTTTATCGAGGAAAACTATACATTTATTCATTCTTCAAGTTCCAAGATAGGATGCCTCGAAGAGAGACATTAGCAAATTACGAAGTTGGATCATGGCATGTGCCATGTACCAGCAAGATCGTGAAGCAAGACCACAAGTTTTCGATAATTAATAGCTTTGATACCCGTGTAATGCTGCGAGTGTTTAAATCCACAAGTTTTTTTTTCTTTGGGAAATGTTATATAGCAAAAGATATCACATTGATAAAGTTAGTTGTAAAATTTAAATAAAAATAATTAAATTCCAGTATAACAAAAATATTTAGAGTTAAATATTTTATGCTTTATACATATAGATAAAAAACTGGATGTCAATGAGAGGCAAATTATATTAACAAAGCAGATAATAAAGACATCCAATCAACTTACCATGTTGGATAAAAAAGTATTAATTAACTGAATGATAATTATTTTCCTACAGCAAAAGATAAGTGTAACTGTAACTTATAAATTTTTCATAAAACAATAAACATTAAATATTTTTAAAAATAAATTAGAAATGAGAAATAAAGATGTAATTGTTGCTGAGTATATGAGTTCATAAAAAAAGGAAGGTAATTAGAAAGTAAAAATGATATAGCTGATTGTAATTGATTTAATTTTTGTTAAACAAAGAGGTGATTTGTAGATGCATACCTTTTCAGGTGATGAAATGGAGAGGCGTTGCTTCTTTAAAAGTCCTGGTGCAGGACTGTCATCATCTTCACAGAGACATTCATTTGATGAGTCTGCATAATCTTTTAAGGGTCTTGGCTGGGAAAGTTGGGTGCTGAATCATATATTAAAAGAAAGTATTAAGCAATGGCAAGTGTAAACAATAGGAATGAAAGGCAAAACAATTTATATCTAAAAAAACAAAATGTCTTAATGAATATATAATCCAAGTTTTAATTGTGGTGCTAAAAACATATATAAATTAATATACAATATCATGAATCATTTGTCTTAAAAACCAATACTTATGCGCAAAGTTTTTTATTTTTTCCCCTGTAATGAATGGCCATGCAAATCGTTTCAAAATTAGTGTGAAATAACAGTCAATGAGCAACGGTTGCTTCTTTTCATTTTTTGCATAATGACTGGCCATACTCTCCTTTTCATTATTCTTATATATGTCATGTCCCTAAAGTTTTATGAATCGCATTTTCGATGGAGTTTCGAGAAGCAAACTTAGCATAGCTGTTCCAAAACTAAGAAGCTAAGCAGCAAGCAAACATCAAACTTCTATGTCCATCAAGATTTTGACCTTTAGCTCTCTATATTTTTTTTATTTAAAAAAAAAAACAAAAAGCATTGTTGCGTGCTAGATAAGTGGATATTAATTATAAGGTTTTCTTATATAAAATAAATAATTTAATATATATTGTGATGGGAAATATCAATGACCCTGCTAATATGTGATTTATGATTGATAATAGTAGTATTTCTCGAGCAAAGATGTTAAAATATTGGAGAAAAGCTCGGTTCAAATTCTATCTTTTCAACTGAATTGTGACCCTAATCAATCTCAAATCAAGTTGATTTCAATAACAACTCTACATGCACTCTGGATAAAAATATATATAAATTTGTTGAGATATTTTAGAGATACAGATAAAGTTATTATTTAAATCTTGGATAAATCAAGTACAATATTTATGTTTGGATTTGCGAGTGGTACAGATACTTATATACATATATATATAATTTCATATAGCATTCCACCAATCATACGCAAAAGAAACAAATAGAAAGAAAGAGAGATGGTTGGAGGGGCTTTCGCTCCAACATCTGGTGAAAAGAAATACCCTGGAAAGTTAACATTCAGGGTGTTCTTCACTTACTTTTTTGCAGCAACATGAGGTCTACTTTTTGGTTATGATCTTGGTATTTCAGGTGTGTAATAATGTAGAATTATACAGTTTCTTTTTGAAGATGTAATAATCGTATCTTGATTTTTGTGTGTTTCTAACCACTTATTTATTTCGTATACTAATTTCACCTTTACGATGTTTCCCGGTGTTGAAGAAGAAAAAAAAAAATTACAACGATTTGCACTGGTTTTGTTTTGGTTTAGTGTTAATAAATAATTAATTGTAGCAATTTGAGGTTAGTTGTTAAGAGGTTCAAAGATCGAAATTAGGCTTTTTTTTCTTCAGTCTTGTAACTTATGATCCACATCTTGTTCATGAGATGTTAATTAAATCTAAGTTAATCTCTTGAGAGTTTTTTTTTTTTTTTTACAGCCATTGAAACTTTTTTCTTTATTAATTGTGTTTACTGATAGAGAAAATTGAACAATTCAATTACTCATAGTTTGATTCCCTTGTTGTTTCTATTTTTTGCAATGCCTCTCCGTGATTTTTGCAAGGGAGAACATGCTTCCCTTAATGTTCCAATTTCTTTAGGACAATAGCTTGTATGTCTATAATCTGAATGAAGACATGAATTATTTTGTGTTAAACAAATAATAATTGAGATAGCCACTATCATATTTCAAGTTCAGTCCAATTGATCATGCTTATTAAGTGTCTACTGCCCACTGAAAACTTGTTTCAATGTGGCCATTGATGTTTCTTGGAACCTTTGCTCATTAAGTTTTGTTTTGACAACATAATCACCATCTCTATACATAAAAAAATAAAAATAAAAACATCAAATATAAACAACATATCTCGCATTTTAAGATTTTATAAAATATGTTAAGAGTTTATAAAGAAAAGTGAAGAAATACAGAACTGAAACTTGTAAAATAAAGCATTGAAAATAAGTTTACATGGAGAGGCATGAAATAAGAACAAAACAAATATATCTTGCGGATCCTATTTTCTTAAAAGAAATTGGGATGACTTAAAATATTAACAGAGATTAACGAAATAGTTGGTGGTAATCCCCCCAAGTAATCACTGAGCTCCAAATAAAGCTATAGCAATGAATAATTTTTTATATTCTATTTTAATTGCTACAATTTATTTTTTAATAGTGTTGAGGAAAATAAATAACTAACATATTGTAATGGTCTAGATCCAGTGTTCAACGACCAATATTTTCTGAGTAACATTTGTATACCATAATAGCTGCCTCATTCACTATACAAATATATAATTACAAAAATGATATGTGACCCTATATTGCGGCATGTAACCAAAAAACATCTCTGCAAATTTTATAAAAAAACAATAAAAGAAGTTCTCAAAGCTTACTAAAAGCATAAGATTTTGTATGTACAAATACAATTGTTCGTGATGATGGTTTTTTGTAAAACTAATTGCCATGCACGGTTGTTGGATAAACAAAAGCACAGAACTCACGATGTGGTGTGAGACATATGCACCTGATACGGGTGCACCAAGACGGATAAAGAAAAGAATATGAAACCATATGCGTTAGGATTTGACAAAACCAAGACACGCTGCAAAATCACAAAAACCAGAAAGAAAAGAGAAAAGAGAGAAGAGAGGAGACCCTCTTTTGAAGAACATGGCAACGATGAAAAGAGACACAAAGGATGCACCACTAAACTGCAGAATCAGACACAAAGGTAAAGATACTTGATGTTTAATGAAATAAAATCACTCATTTGTCAGATGGCTAATTTATGTAAACGTAAAAATTGATAGGGCATAGGCCACGCAAAATAATTTAAGATGCAGACAGCAACAGAAGCATAGTTATTTTTCACAACACGGTCTTAAAAAGCAACAAACAAAAAAATATTCTAACCTTGAAGTCTAAGTCCTCTCCTGAAAGATGATATGATAAAGGAAATAACGAATTGTAGAGGAAAGCATAACAAATTATGATTGTTATACACTAACAAAAACAAAAGGACATCCCACCCGAATCCTCAACAAACAAAAGTTGCACAAAAACATACCTTTAAATATCATAAGAGAGGTGGGAGACGAGAGAATTGATTTGCTAAAATACCACTTCAGAAGAGCACCATTCCATGCAATAAAACAATTACAAGTGCCTAACAACTACACTAACCAAAATAAAAATGCCAAATGAAACAGAACATGAAATAATGAAAACGCAAAGGCAAGCATGTGTGTATAATGATGCCAGCATCACATTCATTTAATGCACTATTAAGAAGACTGGTTGGCTTAACTTTATCTAAATGGATCCTGAAGGCATTTAATACACTATTAAAAAGATTGATTGGCTTGACTTTGTCTAAATTGAACCTGAAGATGTGTAAGTTTATTGCCTCTTTGCATGCCCTTTTAATTATTTTGAAGGTGATGAGATGTCAGATAATTTAGTATCCCCTTCAACTCTATAAACTTTACAGAAGGAAAAGAAGACCCAGTTACAGAGAAAGAAAAAACGACAACGTAATTTTTCAAAGCATTTAAGACACTGATATCATGATATCGCTTTTTTCAAATCTATGTAGTGATAATATATGTTTTGTGGGAAAGCGAGCGAGATAATTCACTACAGTGTAGTGATGATATTTGTTTTCGTTGGGAAAACTACAGTGTTTTTCCTTTTTAGAGTTATTTAATAGGGTAATGTTTATTTTTTAAAATATATATAAAAAATTATTTTTATATTAATACATTAAAATGATTTAAATTATAACTTATTTCTCCTTGTACTCTATCAAGAATAATTATAATTTTATTGCCTATATGTTAAAAATTATTAAATAAGTTTTTAATCTAAGTTAATCATCCTTGGGTATACTCTCTTTGTCTATTATTATCGACCCTTTTTGGCTTTTCAAAGTTAATATAACATGATTTTGATATATTTTTTATTGATTATAAATTTAACAAGAAAAATATTATAAAAAATATAATAAGCTTCTACTAATACTTAATTTTCCAAATATTAGATCAATAAAATAAATTAAAAATATCATGTCAATGCTAAACTCCATTGACTTCTCAAAATTAATGAGGGACAGTTGTAATGAACTAATAGATAATTTTATATTCTAAATATACCTTATTTTCAAATTAAATTTTTTCATTTTACTGATTTCATAATATTCAAACCATAACTAATAACATCATATTACTTATTTAATTAAATACACTTCAAGGAATGAGACAAAATACAAGTGAAAAGGAGATTAAAATACATGACCCATAAAAATGATTAAAATATTTATACTTGATGTTTTTTTTTCCTACTCGTATCTATTTAGTTTTATAAAGTGAATCTTATTACATAATTAATAAAATATCACTAATTACATTTTTTTATTCACCTTTTTTTTATTCTATTCCACACAAAAAAAAAGCACAAGGTTTTAATCGAAGGATTCTGTTATAAATGTAATTAAAAAGAAATAAGGATTGATAATAAGTTCTTAAATTACAAGGACTAATTAATTAGTTTTGTTAACTACAGAGGCTAAGGTATAATTCATCCAGTGCTGACTGTTTCTGCTGCAGCCTGTACTTTGCCAGCTTCAAGTCAAAATGATCAAATGTCGGCAGTGAGATACGTCTGCAAAAGAAGATGATGGCAGGTACCTGGATGCTGTCTTCAAATCTCTAAATTGGAAAAATAATCTCAACATCCATGGCAACCCTAGGGAACCCTCTTGCCTCTGTCCCAATTAGCTCAAACGCCACCCTCTTAACTGCCAATAACGAACAGAAAAGCAATCCCTCCACAGTCCCAGTACTCATTGAAATGTGCCAACAAAAAACACCTGAAACAACTCCATGCTCATATGCTACGCACTGGTCTCTTCTTCGACCCTCCATCGGCTACCAAGCTCTTCACTGCATGTGCTTTGTCCTCTCCCT